>PJAJ01000007.1:0-64480 GCA_002818215.1 Picochlorum sp. 'soloecismus' | reverse complement strand
AGTGTGGGACGCTGTGTGCCTTGCCTATTTCCAGGCGTGTGACTTGATGAGGAGGAAGGCATACGCCATGGCCATGGAGACTGGGTGGACCGATGTGTCTGCCCAAGAAGTATCCCACACGGGGATGCTCTCCTTTTGGCAAGCACTCTCCTCGTTTGTTGGAGTGGGAGGCCCAGGACCAGCATGGGTGTCTACTTCGCCACACATAAGTAGGCACCCTTTCATCCAGTATGATGAAGCGGACAACAGGTGGTCCGTCACCCCACGGGTGTGACTGGACATTCTACACCTTGTTGTAAAGAGTGAAGAGGAGGTTGACAGGCGATGGTGGCTCGACTGTTGGCCCAATGGATGCTTATGGAGTTGAAGCAACTTCTGAGACCCAGAAGTGGAGGAGAAAAGATCCAGAGATCGACCCAAAGGAGAAGGAGCACTGTATGAATGGCAAGGGAGACCGCCTCATGAAAAGGCCCCCTGGTCCCCTTGCCCGTATAGACAGTTTGTATGTTGTGATATCTCCGCTTGCATGTTGTTGTTGTTGTTGATGATGATGATGAGTAGATTTTGCATTGTGCGTTTTTTCCTTATTATTTTACCTGCATACGTTATCTTAGGCTCATTAAATACTGTCAGTACGATGGTAGAGTCTGTGTAACAATCGATCAATCAAATCTTATCACGACGCAGCTGATTCATACCAACTTTGAACTCAAAATATCAGATATATTATCAGTGATTGCTGTACATTCCCTGGTGAGATTATGGAGTGAATGGTAATATCAAATAGCCGGTAAGAGATGCATTGTTTTCTCACGTCCTTGCACGGAACAATGTAGCATCATTACTGATTCGACATTAAAATATATTTATTACATCCAATTAGCAATGACGAGACACTATAGAAGGACTTAGTACTCATATTTGCAAGAACAAACAGTATCCTTCTCCGTTATGCTAATGAAGCAAGCAAGGCTGCTGCTCAGATGCCACTACTGGTGACCCTCTTCTTCCTCTTTGAAGACTCCGTAGGGACAAAGGGAGAACGAGGGTCTTCTTCACGGGACCATATATAAGACCAGACAGAGTCCTGATCAGGGTTTCCCCCATCCTGCTCAACGACAATTGCCTGATGATCAATAGTGATAATGATTCTTGTGCTGCTCATATTCGCTGAGAGAAAAGAATGAAATTGGACGAGCTGTTCCTGAACTATTATACTTATCATCCAGGAATTTCTGAGACAAGAGCCGCCTCTTCTTTCCCCCAAGAAGCAATATGCTGTACAGTCTCTGTCCCTTTTGATCATGATGGTGATTATGGATCGTTGGGTCAACACCATCTAGCAACGAGACATCAAACGAAGCATCATCCCACTCAACCTCGTGTACTCTTTTGTCTTCTTCATCGACACGTGAAACATCTTTGTTTGCATCTAAAGGAATTTCAGTAGCCTGATCATCGTTAGGATTCACACTGACTGCAGCAGAAGTATTCCAGTATACAATTGGTCGAGTCACGCGCCTGCGAAAGGGGTCCAGAGATTCTTCTCCATTTTTTTCATTACCCTCTGCAACTTGACCACTAGATATAATTGTCTTAAAGTTGAGATTGGCATTCTTTTTGTTCAGGGCAGACAAGGCATCAGACTTTTGTTTCTTCCCCGACAAAGTTGCGAGCTCTTCAATTTCTCTCTCCAAATCAACAACAACATCCATTTCCCCTCTTTGCTGGGCGGCATCCCTCTCACGCTCCAGCCTTGCCTTCTCCAACGCCGCATTTCTCCTCGATCCACCTCCTTTGTTCCGTTTCTCTTCCAAAAGTTTTGCGACGTCCTCTGCTGTGTATACATAATTTTCCGCTGCAATCAAACTCGACTTGACCCTCTCTACATGACCTCTCGAAATCTGTGCAATTTTATTTTGTTCGCACAGTTGATGATATCTAGAAAATTCCTGCTCTGTGATGGACGAGTTAGATACCTGGGCAAGGGGCCAAATGCGTTCAGAATCCCCCCTTGTCACCCTCAACCAGAGAGAGGTTTTTCCCTCTCCGAACTGGTATGGACTTTTCCAAGGAGGGGCAGAGCCATGTAAATACTTATAATAGCCAGGATCTTTTTCTATTAGACCAGAAACTTTTGCAGCCATGTACTGGATCACCGGTCGCCCATCTGGACCATACATGTTATGGCCATCTGGTGTCTTTTTGTTTCCAGCAGCCAGGCGGACCATACAGCCAGGCAACGTTCTCTCGAAAAAAGGCTTCACAATCCACTCTTCCAGCTTGTGTCGACGGACTTGAATGCTTTTCACTTCTTGGTAGGAAGCTTCTTCCTCATCTTCCTCATCTTCAAAATCACGATGAATGCCTTCATCCTCCAAAGATAACATTCCATCTTCTTCTTCATCAGCAGAGGAAAAATATTCATAGTCGGCCTCTTGTTCTTGAAGCTTTTTCTCAAGATATGTCTCTGAGGACTTTTTCTGCCGTGCAGCTTTCAATTCTTCGATGGCTGACTTTTTCCTCGACTCCTCCCGGACCTCTCTCCCAGACTTTCTAGAGACTGTTGCTGTAGTCTCCTTCTTCTCCTCTGGAGGTGTTTCTTTCTTCTCTCGACGGCCAGATGCTGCCCGAAGTAATTCATCCCTTTGTCGCTTTTGCTGCTGTCGCTCGGCACGTTCGGCCAATTCCATTTCTCTCTCCAGCTCGGTCATGTTTGCTAGCCGCTGGTGATCGATTTCCTCCTCACTCTCGTCGTCAAGATCATCTTCTTCGACCTCCTCCCTGAAAACAAGATACAATTATTGGATAAAATCAAATCGAAGACAACGACATAAGGATGACCAAGAAGAACAGTCGTAAGTACAATCTTTTGTGTTCACTGTACCACATTCTCGCGGAAACACGGACCCGTCAACCTCCCATGCTCCATCATTAACATCCGAAATATCGTCCTCAGAAATATCCGACGTAATTTCGGCATTGTTACGTTTACGTCTAGGGTGGTTTGCTCCATTTCCTTCTTCGTCTGACATGGTGCTAAGTTCTACTGCAGATCAATAATTTGTATAAAAATCTCTAATTCTAGTCGTATTCCTCTTCCTAGAGAAATATAATAAACAATTGATTCAGTACAGACTAAGAGTGTGGGTCGCTGATCTGATCAGTACTTCAGGAGGTGACTCATCATTGACTACTTGCACATGTACAAGCTCGCTTGCACCCACTGATCAGTGCTAACTCATGAGTTAGAATTAAGCATCAATTAAGTATCAATCAACAATTACATTCATCATTAGCACAATTTATTAATCTTTTAGTGACAAAAAACGTCTCATCCTCTTCAAAAATAAGAGAATGCGTGTAGGCTAAATGACTAGTCAATCCAGAAATTCGAAAGGGATCCTTTCAAACAGAAGGAGGAACTTTTTCGAGGAATCAACATGAAACACGAAACCGAGTTCTGCGCCACGGGTGATGGGATTGCTCTTTGTGAGGGCCAAAAACTCTCCTTCGACCCATTTAGGAGAGCTATAGCCCTCCCTCGCTACTCTACCTTTCCCTGGATATCTAGCTTGTATTCCATACTCGATGGGGTAGACCCCTGAGGATGATAGTTTGCTGTCCCTCCCCACTTGTGCTTTGAAAGACACCTGTCCAGCAGGTACATTGTTGTCACCTGTAAGCTTGACGCCATAGACCCATTCCTTCCCATCAATTAGATTCCTTTCTACTTGGATTACTTCGGGACCATGTGGTCCAAAAGAGCCGATATAAATTCCCTGGAAAATATCTGTTGTAACAGTAGGAATTTTGAGCCTTCTATACGATACTTCGCCTTCCAAGCCCGCCACATTGGAATTTAATTTTGAAGATGCACCTAGTAGTGCTTCTTTAACCATACTTTCAACTTCATCAAGGGTCGGAGAGCCCTTGCCTTCTCCATTTCCTACTGAAATTGGCAATGTGGTGAACACTTTATCACTACCATCTCCAGCCATGTCAAGGTCGCTGACCAAATTTGTGACTTCTAGTATCTCTTTTTGTTTGTTCTGGTCCACGCATAGCGTAAAGGAATCTTTACTTGTCCATGTGATTTCAGCGGGAACGCGTTGTGCCATTGAACTGCCAATTTTGCTGAGGGCTGTGAACAGATCTTCGTTTCCTTGGGATTCACCAACCCAAGAGTCTTCTATTTCATTGTCTTCTAACTTGAAACTATCGATAGATTTCACCAAATCTTCTACTGTATTAATAGTTGCATCATCTGTATCGTTGAGATCTCCGGATACATCATCTGGTTCTTCCCCAATCAATTCAGGATTATTCTCTGTCTCTGTCTTATCATTCCTCTGATCGACCAAATTTATCCTCACAAAGCTTGTCCCATCAGGATCCTTACCTTGCTCTATACTGATCACATTGGACATGCCACCTACTTGTGAAGAAAGGATGGCTGACAAATCGTCAAGATCCCTTGAGCCTGCAGCTGAAACAGCCGAAGAATTCAACACAACTGGCTGATGCTCCCAAGTGCCCTCTTGCTTACGATAGAACACCTCAAACACAGGAGCACCATGTTCATCTTCATCATCTCTACTTCCTTCTAGAATATCTATTATATCACCAGACTCCTGTGACAAAATGTCGGCAAGGATTCCATCTTCTACTATGCTACCCCCAGAGAACTCACTGGACCATCCTATTGCTCTTGCCAACATAGAACCTGTGTATGCATGGGCCACGTACCGACTAAAATCTTTGGTTATCAAAATGAGATGACCTTGTGGATCGTCCTCCCCTTCCTTTCCAATCCACCATCCAAGAAGTCGAGCACCACCAGCATCCCGAAGACTAGCTGCATCTTCATAGCGCTCTTCCGAAATAGCCACCTCTAGCTCATTCGTGATACTGATAATCGAATCCATCTGTTCCATCTTTTTTTGTGCTTCCTGCAGACTAGCGGCCTCCCCGTAGTCCTCCCTCTTCACCGCCAAAGCAATCTCTTCATCCACAGCATTTAACTCTCTCACCACTTCATCCATGGACAAAAAATACTCCTTCCACTGTCCCCACCTATCAACCTCCTTCATTTCTGCCCTATTTAGTTCTTTATTTATATCGTTTTTACCCAAATCATGCAACTCTCCCCTTCCCAAACCAGAGCTGCCAGGCAGGTTGGACCCACCAGCACCTCCTTGAGACACTTTGTTTCCAGAGGAAACAGTCGTTACTGAACGACTGGATTCCTCTGATTCTTGCTTCTTGCTCTTGGTCCTCGTGTAGGAGGAACATCTTTTCCTATTCTTTCTGTTTCCATTACTACCTTCGGAAGCGGAGGACACACATCTGGGGAGATAATGCACTCGTTTCCTTGGCTTGAGCACACCACAGCAAGGTACACATGGCTGCCCCTGTGACAAAAGTTGCTGGGGCAATGCTACCCGAAGCCTTCCCATATTCTTCGCCCTATTCCACACTGAAAGTTTCGAAACTTTTTCACAGCAAATTTCTATTCGGCAAAATGAGAGTCGATCGATCCAACTGAATCAAATCGCCACAACCTCTTCTGCTTGCCTTTTACAAACAAAGAATATTCCTGAGCGTCAAAGAAAAGCCTGCAATGTACAATCACACGTTCCGTAATTATTTGATGTAAAACCAACGTAAACGTAGGACAAATCGCATCAAAGCCCCGCGACACCGTGTTGACAGATTTTTGTCCACCGCACCAACATTACTGCGACATTGGACCAACATTTTACTTTTTGGACACCCATCCACCGACACGGTGCCTTGCTTCCGTTCATAAATATTTATTAATACATATTAGAACATTACTCGTAGTCCACAACTCCAATTACAAAACTACTAACGAACTCTCGTGCCATTGCTGCAAACGGCGTGCCCTCTACCAACGTCACCTCACCTGTCATACGATAGCTAAAGCAAAAGCTGACACTGAAATGGAACCATATCTCGCAAAAAGTAAATATCGTGTTTTCATCTACATCGTAAGAAGGCTGCACAAGTCTAATTGTTGTTGAGTATCACTCTGTCGTCTGGCCAGACGAATCCATGGATTGTCTACACTCTGTTGCCAGAGCTAGAGATCTCTCTAGAGAAATACAGATCTGTATTTAGCTGCCAGTGAGGAACCATCTATGCACCATTTGGCTTGGAGCAATCTATGACACTATGCATCAATAGCAAACTTGGAAAAGTAAGAGTTTCTCATACCGCGGGAATGCTTTGTACTCCAAGACGGGTGGGTTTCAAACACTACAACAGGGTATCTTTTCTTTTTTTCCTGGTACCTCGCAGGGCACAACTGTGGTCATCACCATTCAGCAACAGCAAATGTGCAATATCCCAGTCTTAATGAAACTACTGCGCATGAATGAATCGCTGCTGAATAAAAGTATCAAAGAACTGACTGCAGCGCGAGCAAACAAACAAATGGCCACTGCTCACAGACAGGTAAAATAGACCACCAGGACGGAATTTCAGCTGAAATGCTGCAGCATGATCAAATGAGATCATTCTTGTACAAGAGGCTGGAGCGGCGGCCACGGATGGGTAGATCCTTCCACTTCTTTTTTGTGTTTCCGCCTGAGAATGGTTAGGTCTGGCGATTTCCTATTCAGGGAATCAGAAGATCTAGCTGAACGAGGGCGTTTACGCGGAGAGAAGTTGTTCTGACGGGGGAGGATGAGCGGTTCTTGCGCACTTTTTGTGTACGAAGGGAGGTTCGCCCCATAACCTTGTTACGTTCAGAACCTCCTGGAGAATTCAACTCTGACCCCTATTTTTCATTGTGGATTGTAGTTGTTGTGTCTGGGTCTGCTTTAGTAGCGTTGCTCTCAAGAGGTCACACGTGCATGTGTGCCTGGCATGCCAGGGTGAGCCCAGGCGGTCCTGGGTGCGGACTTCAAATCCGTAGGCCCCGTGAGGGGCAGAGGCTCGACTCCTCCTCCCCGGCGTCGCGTATGGTGCCTGAGTACTCTAGACTGAGTATTCCAGAATCTGTAGGCCCTAGTTGCTACCTCCACGACAGCACTGTTGTGTAAACGTGGGTGGGGAGCAAAGCGGGCCTGGCATCATGCGCGATTTTGGTTTGGTTTGGCTTGTATGGGTACATTTTGTTTTCTAATGGGGAGTAGACGACAGTGTAGAATCGGCATTATGTTGGAACGCAGAGAGAAAATAAATAGAGGTAGTTTACATAATAGGTAATACTACAGTCTCTTGACCATCAAGACAAGTGGATTGCTCCTTCCCTCGATGAATGTCTGCCAAGCTGTTTGCTGCGATACTTTTCTGTATCCCATAGATTTGTACAATTTGTATGCAGGATGATTTGATGGGTCTACGTGAAGTGCAATACTTCTGCAGTGCCAATGTCCAGCAGCATGCTGCTCGGCTGCAGCAACCAGACGAGTTGCAATTCCTTTTCTCCGATTCTTTGGCGATATTGCCAAATTACTAATGTATGCCATGACACGTCGAGGGGGTATTTCGGAGTTGAGAAGGGTAGTCCATGAAAACCTGGAGGGTATGAAGGACATTGTAGCATCCACAACTATAGCACCTACTACAGTTCCTTTTGCGGCCATGCCTTGATCCTCTTCTTTAGTTGCCCGGAGGGCATGTTTTGTCACCCAAATGAGCACTTTTTGTAAGATTATATTTGACCCAGAGGTAGCTGACTGTGTTTCGCTTTCCTTGCTGGTTCTGGTGGTACACTCCCTTGTGTCGATAGAAACAATGCACACTCGTTCATTCGCCATGGATGTAATAGTTTGAGACATACCATCATGACTAGTATCATCATGTTTCTCTGCCATTGCAATTGCACTCTTAGATCTCTTCTGCCGGTTGTTGTATGGAAGAAACGAAAGAAGCCTGTCTGCTCTAAGCAAAGTATCCCAGAAAGCCCCGGCCTCGCCATAAAAGGATTCACAGTGGACATTCGCAATATCCATAAAGTATTCAGGTCTAGCAAAATCTAAGACAAAATCGTCTTCTGTGTGGAAAGGCAAAGATTGGAAGCAACCTCTCCCTCCTCGTGCTGAAATTTGTTGACGGTGCGCACGTGCTGGCCCGATTCTACTATTGATTGAGTGAAATGTTTGATGATACGATGATATCATCATGACCAATTATACTGCCGATATCAGTGGCTCACTACATCGGAGTATGGTGTAGTGAGGCAACGCCTTGATTGAGAGATTGCACTCACCAAACGTCTATGTCTGTTATGCTATGTTAGACACGTTTTCAACCGGTGCAGAATTATTATTATTAAATAAACAAATAAGATGGATAATATGCTGTGACATTTGTATCACTGTAATATTGCATTGGATTATAGTCCATTAATGGATAAATCTATGACACATTTTCATCATCATCTTGAAACTCTGACGCCGCAAATACAGCACCAAAGCCAGACCAAAGACTCCTAAAGGTATATAACGATTTTCTATATGTTCTGAAGCGGTTTCTCCATTCATTTCTAGACCAACTGAGCGAAGCAAAAACTCAACACATCGAAGCAAGTACCTGAATATCCCATATTGTAGTGTTCCAAAGACCCCTAAAGCACTATAGCCTTCCTCTGTTCTCTCTGAAGGATCAGATGTAGGGTCTTCTTCAACTCTATGACCTTCACGAATCTCATTCTCTGAAATAGGTGAGATCTCATCATTCTCAACAGGTACAGGTGCTACAGACCAGTCAAAATTGCTGGGCCCTCCACTCTCTAGACTGTTCATCCTGGTTTCAAGGGAGGATTCATTCCCATCGCTGCGCACATCCAACGATATCCTCCCCGATTTTTCCTCACTTCTCCTGCTTAAAGATCCTCTTCTATTGAAAAATGGTGAGACCTTTGGATGAGATGAAGACACTCGACTGTGCCGTGGTGTCTTGGAGCCATCATCTTCAGACAGCCGAGGACCCATTCCCGGAGCCTCTGACTCTGCCATACAATCAATCTCGTACTCCAAGAACTGCATTTACAACAGAATTGCGTAATTTTCATGCTGTAGTTAATTGTAACACAGAGGCAGATGCCTTCGCCATCCAAATGCACACAATGATCCTCCATGAGGCAAAATCAATGTACCTGACGTTCACGAGGATCCAACGGCAAGAAATGCTGCCTCTTCAGCCAAAGTTGAACTTCTGAACGATCCCTCAAAGTCTTCAGTAGAATTTCAGTCGTATATATGTGCAACAGTGTCAGATAATGCTCCCGCGACCAGCCTGCAACAAGGTTGCCAAGGTTTGTTAGTCAAACTGCAAAGGGAACAGACGTCTCCTGAGGAAAAGTTCAGAATAAAGAAACGTCGTCTCCAAAATGGTTCTACTCTTCTTCACTCACCACTTTTTCTAGATGCTTTCTGCTTGAGCAAGGACAACACGAGGGCATCAGCATTCCGTCGCTCGCTCGTTTCGAGAGCTAGGGATATCCACAGCAACAAAGGATTTGCAGGCACTAGCTCTAACGACCCAAATGCAGAACAAAGAAGTGGCCGTGCAGCCGAAAATTTTGATGACTCGTATACTGACTGAATGAAGACAATTGATGCTCGCTCTGCTATTTCCGATGTTTCTTTTGAGTCTAACTCCGTCACTCGTACAAGGCCACGCAGAGCTTGCTCCGACAAAGATTCCGATCTTGAGTATTCGTGAAGAACCAAGGCATTTTCTGAATCTTTTACGATACCTAGTAAATTAGAATCCAATGAAATCATGATTCGTTGACCCTGATTTCCCAAATTCCCATAAGTTTCCGGGGGGGGGAGTCAAGTCTTGCTATGCGTTTCTTAAGTTTGTGACGTTATATAACGCTTAATTAAGTATGTCAATTGACAAAGCATGTTTCATACGTAGTAATTACGGAAATATTCAATTTACAAAGAGCACCCGGACGAAGTCTGGCGCTTTCGTGCATATTCCAAGCTGCAATTTAACGCAGTGACTGCCGTGACAAGCTGGTGATGACGGATCATAGAGTGACTCAACAGAATGCCCTCATCCATCAACTCCTCTGCCTCGATCCATACTGCATCCCAAAGTTCTACATCCTGACGTCCCTTCTTCGACACACCTGGGCAGAGGCATGATACTTTCCTCTTGACCGTTGTCTCAAGGTTTCCAAATGCTCTCACAAAAACAATATTCCCAGGTGGATATAAAGGTCTGTAATCGACTCCCTGCTTATGTAAGTTTGATGACATGGCATACTGCTTTAAAATAGACGAGATTTCTTCACTCATATCGTCAAATGTACTAAACAGTATGTTTGAGA
The DNA here is from genome assembly GCA_002818215.1 of Picochlorum sp. 'soloecismus'. Taxonomy (NCBI): domain Eukaryota; kingdom Viridiplantae; phylum Chlorophyta; class Trebouxiophyceae; genus Picochlorum; species Picochlorum sp. 'soloecismus'. The sequence goes on along the minus strand of PJAJ01000007.1, from coordinate 54,162 downwards.
CGGATGGATCGTCGTATCTGCCGATTATGCTATCCAACAAAACAGATAACTTTGGCCTTTTGCACAAGCCTAGTGCAAGCATCATGTCATCAATTAATCTTTTCACTGTTAGCAAAGAAAGTCTGGATATTGCATCCTGTCCGACAATTATCGAAGTGCAAAACTTTTTGGAAAAATTAGCTAATTTGGAATCGAAAAGACCTCCTGGTGGGTTAAAGACAAAGCATTCAATGCCTGGGCAAGTCTCGAGCAGTCTGAAAGAAACCAAGCTGGCTACTGCAGCGCCTAGAGAATGACCAGTGATGACAACTTTCCACCCTTTTTTGGATAAAAGATATTTTATTATGGCGTTAGCTCTTTCGCAGCTCAATACTACTTCGTCCTCCTCATCCAGCTTGCTCAAATACTCAACATGGCTCTCTGATGACCGACAGGGGTCAATCCCCTCACATACAGTGTCAGGGTTGGCGGAAAGAGCATCCAGAATTCCATTCTGTTCAAGATCTTCAAGCATACATTTTGCTGAGGAAACAACACCCGTGTGAGCATACATACCTTTGTCGCCTGTAGTTTCCTCTGTATCAAGACCTAATTCCTGCCTGAACTGTGTCCCCAAGATTGATTGCTCGCTAATATCAATTGGATTGCTCAACAAATCTGTTATCAGATCGGTAAGCCCAACAGTTCCACGAATGCTGATGCAAATACTCTTGGATGCTTTATGAAGCATGATCAAGTATGGAAGCTTCCCAAATGTGCTTGAAGAGTAGGACACGTACAGCAAGTCCTCATGTTCCATCCCAGTCATCTTCAAAATAGTTTCCATGTTTCTTTTCTTAAAGTATGATGACGCCATTTTCTTGGGTCCTACAGTCTGCATGCAGCAACAGAATGGATCCATTGCAGTATGATAGCATTTTTCTGCATGTGTAGCTTTCCAAGGCTTGCCCATGAGACCATATGGTGCCCTAGCAAGAGGAAGCAGATCAATGGCCATGCGCAAAATCTCCGGTTCCACTGCCCGCTTGTTCTCGCCCATATAGAGCTTTAGCGCTTTTTCTGAATCTATTGAGGACCCTTCAATCTTTATGTTTTTCAGGTATAAAGGAGACAGGAAAGCCCTCTTTTGCCTGGTCACATAGAACTCCTTCTGAGATAGGGATCCAGGGACTCCCATGCTGGCATGGATCTCTGTCACTGAATGAATTTGAGCAATACTGTGCTGAAGAGTGGGTAGGTCATCGGCAGGCCTCATACCAACATCTCCATTTGCAGATTTGTCGTCAGATGGAAGCACACAGAATTCCAATGACTCCACTCTCTCTTCCATTGTGACATTTGACTCTTCATCAGAGCATTCCTTGACAGCATTGAAAAAGCCATCTTGAAACAGAGGGAAGAGCAAAATACCCCAAAGTCTTGACGCAAAACGAGACATGGTTTTTCTTCTCAATGGGGAGCAGCCATATTCGCTAAGTTTTTCTAAAACATGAGTTTTCCGTTTCCATTTCTGTTTTAAGTGCACCAAGAACAGACCTAACAAAAAATCCGTTGCGTCGAGATCAATCCCGCCAAAAATCTTGTGCAGTAACTTGCCAATTCCAGCCAAAGCGTCTGTCCCATCAATTGCTGTTGATCTCTCCAGTCTATCGAGAAACCCAATTCGTTTAGCAAAGCCACCCAGAAACCCCTGCCAGCTTTCTTCTGATTCGTAGTCTGGAAGTGCATTGAAAGACAAGAAGAATAGACATAGGGTAAAAATTTGGATTGCCCATGACAGATAGACTGCGTCACAATAAGACAAATTCAAACTTAGTTCAAATTGATTCAAAGCAATAAAGAACTGAATATCCATGAACGCACCGACAGTAAGAAATTCAGCTTTCACTTTGTAGGTTGAAGGCAGTGAAGCAAATATATCCCATGACGAGCATTCGTTGCCTAAGAGAGAGAGACACTCCTTACTCAGACAACGACTCCAAGGTACCTTTTTAGCAAAACTCTCATAGTCAGTATGGTTGGAATCAGTTATGAACCCTAATAAAATTACTTGATATGCTACTGGGAGCACTTTCGTTGTTTCTGTAGATGCAAATGATGCACCACCAACCAGTGCAAACAAATTCACAGAGCTATTATATAACTTGGACACAGTTTTCCCATAAGGGTCATACTTTGTACTGCATGACACAGTACCAGGATAGTTGAAAGTTGGTATGACAATCTCGCCTCCTGATTCATCATCTAGTTGAACTGTGGTGGACCCATTTGCATTCTCTACGATCCAAGTTGCTGCTAGGTCTGTCCACTTTGAGAAACACGAATCATATGCCTTGATGTTATTCCATACTATCCGGCAGGCTTCTGTGAGGCTTACATCTCCTTCTTTATCCCTGGTGCACGAGGAAGGTACAATATCTTTGAATGTCGCACAAGGGTTTGAGTCGAAACAGCTCTTGGAGATGTAAGGACTAACAGATAGATAAGTTCCATACGCGGTAAAAGCAACAATGACAGGCCATAATAATAAGCTTACGTATAGCAATACAGTAAACGGCCGCCTCTTCTTTTCCTCAAGAGGTCCATACCTCCACCCAGTCCAAACAAGAGCTCTGCACACCAGCGCTTGCACAACGTACATCCCACTAATGCCAAACACAGCAACAGCAACCTGGGCATATTCGCCGCATTGATAGGATGCAGAGGAAGTTATCACAATCACAGCCAGCATGAGTGCCAACATGGCCACGTACAAATACGACAATATATGAAACATCAATGGTAACGAGTCTGCAATAGTAATGGTGCTTTAAAGCTAAATTTAGAATCATTCTCTGCTTCTTGGTGGCAAGCAAGGGTAGTGCAGTTTCTCACCAGTGGCAACTCGCCATCGACGACCAAAAATCTTTGCCTGAGGCATTATGAAGGCATACGAAGTATATTATATCACCTCTGTTTATCAGCCTCGATCGTCAAGGGGGCTTCCGCACCGAATTCCTGCGAGTCGGGCTCTGTACTACATACGATGGCAGGTTGTGTTCGCCTTTGACTTCCCCATTCTGCGTACGATACTTTTGCTCTATGATTCTTCCAAATATAGTCAATCTGTTTTTCGGTGCACATTATAATGCCTCGAATAAGGCGTGGCAACCCTCTTATTTCTATTTGTAAAACAAAACTTAGCAGCGAAGAAACGTAGATACCGAAAGAAATAGAAGAGCCGATATCGGGTGTACAAAAGTAGAAGGAAGAAATTTATATTTGATTATTCGACAGCAAAATAATTGTTTCTTCAAACGTTTGTGGACCGTAATACACCCGATAAGTATCACTTGTAAGCGTGGGTCATCACCCTGCAGCTGCACCGGTGCAGGCCTAGACCTGCATGCATGCACATATGTGATCCTCACCCGGGTGATCACCCTGCATGAGATTGATATCATGATGTATCAATGGATGGTGGCATCATGATGCCGTCAAGGGTCAGTTGATCCAATAATACTAATTGTGACTACTTGTTGATTAGCTATGAATAGATGAGAGCAAAATAAGAGCTTCCATGATGTACAAATCATTTTGCCTAGACCAATGAACTTCTGCTAAAACCTGCTGAGCCAAGGGATTTTTTGAGAAATACTCCATGGCATATATTTTAGGTATCATCGCTACATGAATACTGTCGCTGGTTGCAATAAGGGACGAATCGTACTTGCCTTCGCTACTAAATGGTTTCTGACCCGATTTGCAATCGCCTTGGAAAAATACCTGCTCTCCAACAAACATGCCTTGATGACATTCTGATACCTTATACTGACCATCATTCATTACTGTTTGATTTAGAATAGAGGACGCATTTTGCGAGCACTGTAAAATATGATCTGGGGCTTTTGATTTGGAACTGTAGGCCCTGTTCATTGAATTGCCTTTTTTCAGACCTGCTGCATTGTTTGAAGTTCCCAGTGAACTTTTCACTGGCGCCTTCTTTCTCCTGGTAAAATCCGATAAGTGATGAAACCTAGAAATTTCGTTGACGCGCTGCTTGAGCGCATTTTTCATGCTGTGGGCTATGGATCCGTTTCCATTGCCGGTCTTGAGAAATGATGAGCTGGTATTTGATGTCACGAGACTACTGGAAGGCTGGTTGGTTCCCTGAGACAACAGGAAATCCTGAACTACTCCGTCTTCGTGTATATTATCTGTTACTTGAAGCCTTTTACCATGGTGAAATGATGATGACTTTCTTGAGAGTGTCCAACTTGAAAGTTCAGAGGATCCAATTGATGACCCAATTTCTAAACACTCACTAGCCATGCTATCAAGTTCCTTATCCGCTGACTCCAAAAATTTCGAGACTCTAGAAGAATGATACACAACGTCGCATGTTCCATCAATAATAAACATCATGTGCTCATCAAGCCGATTGTTTTGCTGGAAAAGATAGTCTCCTTTTTCAAATGTCCGAACCTCAAATTCATCAGAAACCAGACCGCTGAGCTTCTCCTCGTATGACGTGGCGTTCAATTCGTCATCATTCCCGAGTAACTCACTATTTTTGGAACCTTTGGATAGTGCTGGGAGAGCCCCCTTCTTCGTAATCCATGGATGGCAAGCTATGTCAGTCAACATTGGCCTCTCTTCTGGGTCCTTGGCCAGCAGCTGCTGCAACAAGTCTTTCGCCTCCGCAGATATCTCAGGGGAAGACGGATACGACAAAGAATTTTTGAGAACTAATTTAGCTAGATCAGGAACGGAAGATGCAGTAAATGGTAGCTGGCCAAATAAAAATACAAACAAGCAAACACCCAATGCGTATATATCTGCCGGTCTTGCTCTACAGAACAGGAAAGAAGAAGACGTTACAGACCGCTGCATACAAAATACCCTTTTGTTGAGATCAAAACTATTATTTATAGGGCTTGTCGAAGAGTACCTGTATTTGCCTTTTGGGTTGAGAATTTCTGGTGCCAAGAATGCTGGCGTTCCTCCTTTGTGCAGAAATTCATACTCTTCTTCATTAAAATTTTTGCTTGATCCAAAGTCAGATAAAGCAGTAAATCCGGAGCAACTCATTAGAATATTTTCTGGCTTCAGATCACCATGGATAACTTTATTTGAATGTAAGAATTCAAGCCCACAAACCATGTCACGGAAAAAGTATCTGGCTAGATCTTCGGGCAAATGCTTCTTCCGCCTCAAGGCATCCCTAGTCATGACAGGACCACCCTCGAAATAATCCATCACCATTATTATTTTCGATGACAAGGGATCGTCTATTATCTCACGTAGACCCGCAATATTCCTGTGCACCCCCAACTTTTTCATCAGTTCCACTTCATGGCGTATGGCTGATTCTTGTCCCCTATTCCCTCTGCTATTCGCGTCAAAACGATTTACCGCGGTCTGTACTCTCGTGGATTTTCGTTTAATTACCTTCAATGCATACAGCTTTCTCCATTCAATATTCATGGATAAGAAAACACGCCCAGAAGTACCCTCCCCTAGAAATCGAATGATCAGGTACTGATTCAAAAACATTGCCCTTCCATCCTTGAACTGCTTCAAATGTTTTACTTCCCGAGGTGATGACTCTCTCTGCAGAGAGAAAGAGCCTAGTCTGGACCATAATGAATCAACCTTCTGGTTGGACACTTTTGCTTTTGACTGAAAGTCTCTGACATTTCCTGAAGGGGAATAAGAAAATTGCCCCCTCCGAACTTTCGCGTCACCTTGGCTCTCTTCAGAAGATGACGATTCTAGACGAAACAAATCTCTCCTCAAATCCCATATCTCGTCCGACGATGATGATCTGTACGAGGATGTACTACTTGAAGTTGAGATGGTTCTTGCTTCTTGGTGCAGTTCTCCAGTGCCTTGCCTGCAAATAAGGCAGGTTTTGCACTATTGAATCAACGAATACTCCTTCAATAATTTTCTAAATCTTTAACTTTGGTAACCAGAGCGATAGAAAGAGAAATTAACGTACTGTGTGTCGTTTTCCACGCAAGACTTGCTCTCAGGAAGCCCCTTGCTCAAAAGGCAACCCATGAAATATCACAAAATCTAAATCACTCTATCATCCTGTTCAATGTCCCGATTACAAATTACTGAATAAATAACTTGGCATATCTGCTTCACAGCCTCGAAATATTGCTTTGCTGGCTTGGGTTTGACGTCAAACGTACCATGCCTATACGTCCGCAAGGTTTACACTTGCTTGAGGCGTCGAATGAGAAAAAATGAATGATGAATAGTTTACCATTTCAAAAAGATAGAGATATAAATATAATTATATTTCTAGGCTACAGTAAGCGTGACAAAATACCACATGTTACATAGGACTTTGGATCTCTTTCTGAAACTATGGCTCTGTAAGAAGAAGTTTATGCAATGATTTAAGGATGGTGTCCTCCGAATGCCCCAGGGAAAGCGTGTTTGTCGCATATCTCACAAGTTCTTCGTCTTGAGATCTTGACAGTATTCCATACAAGGCATCTGCTAGGGTCTGGATCGAATTAGAGCTGGAGCCATGCTCGTATTCAGAAGGGGGCGGAGCCTCTAACTTCCCAGTAGAATCAAGATCCACCAAGGCAGAGTTGATACAATCCTTGATCAGCTGTGGCATGTCGAAAGAAATACCATGCGTTACTTTGCCATCAGGAATGCGTATATGCATGAAGATCGATAAAATTGTCAAGCTCTCGCCTTGTATAGTCACAGTACAACCCTGGGGTGAGTGCTGCCTGCTCCTGACCGACTTGAACTTAAAACCATGGAGTCTCCAACGACAATATCGCAATGCCTTAGTCATCGTATCCATAATCAATGACGAATGGCTAGAAATGACCTTCAAAGAGGCACCATGGCGGTCCTGATCTTGCCTGCAGAGACAATGAGTGCTTGGAGCAGCAACCAGACAGCAAAGTGCTTGACCCGTTTCTTTGAGAGGAATCCCCTGACTGCCTTTCGCCGATGCCCTGCCAAATCCATAGGCTACTTGTCCATCTCCCTCAGATATAAATTCAATATTCTGTACCCCGGCATCTCTTGCCTGCTCCAGCATTACTGCAACACGAAACATTAGAGTGTCATCAACATCTGAATTTGCATGATTTCTTAATCTGCACTCGGCGACTGTTGAATGGTACTTTTTCTTGACCAATAACTCACGAGAATTCAAGTAGTGACTACTTTTATTGTTTTCTTCAGTAAGTAGATTCTCTTCTCCTTCAATAGCATCAGCTGATGGAGAGCCTTTGCAGTATATCAAGTCACAGGAGACCTCCACATTGCAGCAGTGCAAGAGTTTGCAAATAAGCACAGCTCCGGAATATATTTCTACTGCCTCATCTCGCATTGAAACTGCATAAGATACCAAATGTCAGTAAATCTTTGTTTTGTCAAATTTGTGAATCGACTTTGAATGAATCTCGTAGGCTACATGCAACAGTGTATAAGATGAGAGTCGCCACCAGCGGAGACTGTTCGTTTGCCAATCAGCCGTACCGTTTGAGCTATCAATCAAGACTGAGAAATTTACAAATCCCTCTAGTGCCTCATCGAAGTCCCCAGATCTTCCATACATTGCCTTCATGTCATTTGCATTGTCAAAGTATGGCATCGGCATGCTAGAATGCACCTTAATGATTCGAATTATTTCAGCGCCTGCTGGAGCCTCGATGGTCGCAGAATGGAGCATTGGCGACAAGACACTTTCTTCGGAAGGATGACATCCTGTAGTTGTGAAGAATAGATGGTATTTACAGGAGCAAATCAGAATGGATAATTTCAACTAATGTCCCAATTTTTCATCCTTTTTCTCTTACCAATATGCTCAACAAGAGCTTCTGGGCCCAGGCATGAACACTGCAACAGAGGCTGGAAAAGCTTGGCAATTGACTCGAAGGAGATGAGAGCCGGAGCAGATCTCTTACCGCTCTGCTGTTCGACTCGCTCAAGCTTATCGAGCTTGACTGCAAGCATTCATTTCTATTAATCAGCAGTATAATCACACAGTCAACAGATGTATGCGCACTTCTGTGTCCTAACTTAGATGATCATTTGAGTGCGCATGAGCAAGGCTGCAAATAGTGCAGAAAACAGTACTTACATTGCAGAACATGACTCTTTGAGCATGAATCTAGATCAAACGAAATTGAGACAGACTTGAATCTTATTTGTAATTCAGTTGATTCGATTACTCTATGCAGGCTATCAAGCACAGCTGTTGCAAAACCTGTCATGTCCACCAACCGCTTTTTCGTGGAAGTTGCCTTCCCACCGTAGTTACCCTTGTCTTCGAAGACTGTGAATTCACAGTGGAGCGTCCAGGCTGGATGGTTTATTTCCCCTTTTCAATCTAATTGAATAAATGGCAAACGTTGAATATTTAATTTATTTAGATCTGCATCACCCAGGTGATGGGAGGCGGGTTACGTGTTGCGCAACTTCCCATGATCGCATCGGTGCAGATACCTGATCCTATTACCAACTAGTCGGTACCGGTAGCTCATGCGCATGCATGCATGAGCCTTGTCATGATTTCATGATCCTGATCAATCAGGCTTGCGCAAGCCTGAGCAATTGCATTGGCATCCAATCGATCATCGGTCGACAATTCAGAAGTCAGCAGGTGCATTTGCATATAGTAGACCGGATGAATACATATCGATGGTGGTGAGAATGTCACGCATGATTACAATATACAAAATAATGGAGTAAAAGATACAAAAGAGGGTCAGCAACCTTCAGGTCTGGGAGTATACATCTCAGATAGATACAAAAGATGATCTGCCAACGATGAACAAAGACCAAGATGACATACTGAATTGTGACATTTTGGGTCCTCTCCACTCCCATCACATATACCGACAAGCGTTTTCTGGTAATTAAAGTCGACAACCCATATTTCTTGAGCTACGTGAGAGAACCCCATGTACTGGGGAGGCACAGATGGTACTACATCTCTGTTGTGCGTAAACCTCCAGTGAGGGGCAATGAATTTGTTGAACCAATGAGCAAATACTGCATTTCCCACTCGTGGAGACCCAAACGTCACTAGACGTACATCTGGAACCTTGAGTCGAAGTTTCAAATCCATTGCGCACAAGGTGGCCAATGCGCCGCCCAGGGAATGACCAGAAACAAAAACTGTTGGTGTGGCACCCAGATTTTCATCGCCCAAAAAGGAGCCCCAACTGCCACCTGAACCACTACCGCCACCCCGAGGGTGGGCCCTTCTCCTCGCTATGATACTTTCTACGGCCTCAGTCACATTTCCAGCCAGAAAACTACTGTTATAAGAGTAGAAGAAGCCACCATGGACTAGAGCGTTCCGTGGCATACCCTCATATGCAGGCGACAAATCAGTCCTCCAAGTCTTCATGTTTTCAACCCAATTATAGTATGAACGACTATCAGTCCCTCTAAATGCAATAACTACAGCATTCAGGTCGTCACTCCACCCAGTGAAACCTTGTAAATCCCACAATGGGTCAAAAGCTACTCTCTCGAGCGTGAAGGAATCCTCACAACGGCTGCAGTTCCAATTCTTCAGATTCTCTGGACTGCAATACGATGCTGCGACTAATCCCGAGACACTCCTTGCTACATCTATATCAAGAAATCCTCCATCAGCCCTATCTTGCATTTGGTCAGAGTTCAGCATCCATGCTAGAGAGCCAGGAACAAGGTACGCAGCTTTAGATGAGTTGTATGTATACCACGGTATAGACTCAGGAGATCCTCTTCCTGGCCATGGGAAACGGAATTTTGATTCCAAATCTTCCTCTAAATATTCTCGGTTGATCTGACTCCTGGGTAGCCATAATTGCGCTGTCGACGCCCTCCTTCCGTCAGGGAGCAAAGGTGTGACGTTGACTGGCAACAAACTCCCACTTTCATGCCACCACAACCACTTAGCAATATCTTTCTTTAGCCCATTCCAAATGGGTATCCAAATTTTATGAACTGAAAAGTCGGCATTCAGCTCCCCTAGTCTTCGCGGCGAACCAGAGGCACTCTGTACCAAGATCCCGAGACAGACGACCAACACAAATGCCCCAATTTTAATGGGAATTCCCATATCTAACATTCAATATCTAACATAATACATTACAAAAACAATGAAATCTTCCCTCTGCTGCTAGGACACGACTCTTGCAACGCGACAAGAACTGTTTGAATCGCTCCATCCAGGACTTGGGTCCTTCTGATCCTTCTCACACAGTAAATTATTCAATTTCTCTATATTCGACCGATTTCAACGCCACAGGTTGGACGAGGCCGGGAGAAGTCTAGTTCGTCGGTGGGAAAGGTGCGAAAATCAACTGTCAATTTAAATTAGAGTTATAACGTGTATGTCGCTAGACCAAAAGATATCTTGGGAGAAACAATAATCATAAATAACAAACTGATTATTGAATTTTAATTGACCAATGCCCTCGTTGGCATAACAATGACTTTGCTCGATCATCTGAGATCACTCTTTCATGAAAGCCTTTCCGAAAGGTCCCGGACGTCCTTGCAAGGACAAGTGTCGACAAGTGTCGACAAGGAGTCCTGATCAGGAGTCCTGATCGATCATGATATCAGGAGCTCTTGCAAGAGCTCAATTGAGAGCATGTCAAAAATTTGTGAGATTCCGGAATCAGTTGGATCCAACTAAATTTTCAAATTTGGAATTTCAGTGCTATTAATTGTATCAATATTGATCACCTGTATGCGATATCTTACATTGTAACGTTAATTATTACTTTGATATCCTCTTTCTTGACTTCCACAGTTGTTTGCTTACCAAACACATCAATCTCAGCCTGGATTTTCTCTGAGCCGTCTTCAAGCTTCATGACTACACCTTCAAAGTCTTTAAATGGACCTGAAATGACCTCAATAGGAACTCCTTCAGCAATATCTGATGATCCTGCCCCACTGTTTATAGAATGCGATGATACATCCCACTCAGATTGAATGGTATTCTCAACCAATCCTATGCTGCTGTCACTGTTGCTTTCATCTTCATCGCCATTCCCCTTGTCGCCATCATCCCACCATGCCAAATCCATCTCGTCATCGCTATATGCCTTCTGATTGTAGCTTTTCTTCTTGTTAAGGTCGTCATATTGATTTGATTCTCTTCGCCTGTCCCCTTGCGAGGTAGATCGTTGTTTTGAAGTGAACCTGGGATGAGACTCGACTTTAAGATCCTGAGCCCAATCAAGATTAAAAGGTACGTCCCCATAGCTCGATTCGTCACTAATATCAATATCACTGAAACTTGAGCCCCAAATACCGTCATCGACAATTGATTGGAAACTGGGGCCATCGACTCTATCACTTACATCCTTATGCTTGCGGTCAGATTCTCTCAATTTGCCCTCAGTATCAGCCCTGGAACTCTCCTGCTCGCCGTCAGCCCAATTCAAAGCAGTGGATGAATCATCCCAGTTCATGGAGGAAAGATACTCTGAGCCCCATGATCCATCATCAGGCCCAGAATAATCCCCATTTTCAGTATCAGAGGAAACATTGGCACCTGAGTACCATCCCGCGGATTCGCTATCCCATGAAGAATCTGAGTCAGATGTAAAGAGGCCAGAGGTCCGACGGTCTTTCTTTCTTCTATCTTTCCTATCATACATTTTTTCATCATAATCATCATAATTGGCCTATAAAGAAAATCAGAACAAGTTGTTAGAACGAGTTGACGTCTTCTGTTAGAGGTGTGAAAAATCACTGTTTGAGGTGTGAAAAATCACTGTTTGAGGTGTGAAAGAAAAAAACTCCACTTACCATAGCCTTCGCTGGCGGCAAGCCAAGCTGTGACCTCACTTTCTCTTCTGTTATGGGCGATAAATCCTCTTGCCACTCTTCAAGTTCATCTATTAAGGCCTCTGACACTGGAATGGGGAACTCTTTGCCCTCAAAAATCTCCCTGAAATGAAATCCCCTGCAAAGAGAAGAATTCAGGATATCACAAATATACAAGTGACCTCCAGATAGAGAACTTTTAATGGTACAGAAAGCATGCATTTATTTCAAATAACTTACAAAACGTTGACGTTTCCGCTCAGAACCCCGGTAAGAGTCTCGTTCAAGCATGCATACAAAAGGACCCAACCACCACCTTTGTACCGAATAAGTTTATTACCCATCTTCTCTGTCTTTATATTCCATGCAGATACCCTCTTCACTAAGTCCCGAGTCTTTATTTCGTCTTCAGTAGTTAAGTCGCTACCTTCATCCTCCATTAACTGCTGATACTTTCTTTCTATTGCCGTGCACACTTGCTTTTCTCTCCCAATAGTGACCCTGAGGGCCCACCATTGGGGCTCTCCGTTTCCATGGATACCATACCTTGGAGCCCAAGATCCATCCACTCTTCTGTAGAAATATTTTTCTCGTTTCTGCTGCAGCTCCTTCAGACCCTCTGTGTACAGAGACCTGGATTTTCGAGAGGACCTTGGACTTCGCTCACCCTTGGCTTGGGCTCTCCTTGACACGCGAGCTTCTAATTCTTCTTGCTGATCGATAAGGCCCTCTGCATCATATTTTTCGAACAATTTGGTCAACCGAGAGGGCACTTCACCGCCTTCTTTTGAAGCGTCTTGCCTCTTCGCAGCTTGAAGCCTTCTAGCGTTTGGGCTACCAACGCCAACCATGGTTCGGCCAATTCGCAAATGATGATGAGAAAATAATCCTTGCATTTTGATCATTCAATATATCACAACTTGCTTCGTACAATATGCTTCTCTCTGGACAACCTTACCAACAAGCGAGGAGATGCATGCGACATGGGTTTAAGCCCTTCTTTCATAAATCAAATTTGGGTCACAAATTGCTCATTTGATTTTTTTTGTATCTTATCCTAAAGATTGTCATTTTTTGTCCAACTATTTATCAACGCTTTCGCCAGGTGCATGTGCGACATCCGCCGATGGGGTCGGTCTACATTGCTCTGATCTTCGTAAACGTACATGAAGATCATCATGATGAATCTTGATCAACTGAGCATTGAAATGCTACACGAAGAGATGTATTACTTTACAAATAATGAAATCAATTGCATCAGGCGTAAGTTTTAGATTAACCTTTAGGTTTTCAATTGATGAATCTGCCTCAAACCTGACGGATTAAATGTTCAAATCTTCACATGCATGCATGTAACATATATGTTAGTGAAAATATTCTGACCAAACTGAATGAGGATGTCTTGGACAGGCAGTCCAGCTCACCGCTTCTATTCATTTCGCCGCTTCTAAATTCTTATTTGTAGTTCTTTTTCAAGTAGAAAGAAGTTTTGTAGGCCAAAATTTACGTAGAAGGTTGAAGGCAAAACTACAGGGAGACCAAATAAAGGTATATTTAGCCTTCTTCTGCTTCATGAATGGCATACTTTTCTTTTCAGGTCCAAAGCCGTACTACGAAAGAAAAAGAAATCATATGACATACATGCACCTAAAATTACTCATGCAGGTGCCTGGGCACTGCATAATAATGTGGAACTGTCATTGCATGATGCCCCATGGAGCCCTGCAGCTTGAGCTATTGTTTCAGCAACCACTGATGGCAAAATCCCTTGGCTTTCGAGTGAATAGGCCATATGAAGTAACAACTCGAATTGATCTTTTTCCCTGAGCTTCAGTGCTGTTGTAAGAACAGCCCCGAGACTAGCTGCACTCCTATCAGTGAAGGCATGATAATATATGTAAGAGAATGTGGCCATCACAACCTGGCAGTCCATTCGATCAGTCATGCCACCATGTCCAGGAATAGAGTGACCAAAATCTTTTATTTTAAATCCTCTTTTGAATCCTGAGGCAAAAAAACCACCAAATGGAGCAATGGCTGACGCGAAAAATGCCAACGCAAGAGCATGGAACTGCATTGGAGCAGCTGTCAGTTCAACAGTATTTATTCTCTCTTTCAACACTTCCGGCAATTTCATATACAACTTCTCTCCATATGACTTCATCCTAGCATCTCTTAATAAATAAGACAAGTCCTGGGCAGTGAAAGATCTTCTTTGAAACGTTTCTGGAGGAGCAGTGCACTCCATTGGCTGCCAGATTGATAAATCTGTCCTGGAACATGTCAGCCATACAGACTTTGACATCCACCCAGCCAAGAACCACGATGCTATCAATGTACCTATAAATCCTCCTATAAAGCCCTCCCAGGTTTTCTTTGGCGAAAGTTTGATCAAAGGCGTCCTACCAAAGAAGAACCCTGCCAAGTAAGCAGCAATATCGTTCACAATCACTAGAGCACAGGGCAGCAAGAACCATATTATTCCTTCAAATATATTCGAGACAAAGAACGAAGAAGGAATAAATACAACCAGCAAAATCATATGCGTCCAGGCAAATTGCCCAAACTGATAGGTGTAGGCTCCTTTATTCAAAGTCAAAACAAATGCAACAAATCCAGCCGTATAAAGGGAAAAGGATATCAGAGTATGCCTTGTAATCGACCAGCCGAGCAGACGAGATAACGCTGCACTGCTAGTTATTTCAATCATCAAGTTATTTTTAATGAAGCGCACATATACCCAAAAAGCAGCTACAAAGTAAAAATACCATTGCTGAGCCCTAAACCCAGGCAATGAACACTCTTTCTGTGCCTCCCTGGCAAGTTGGAACAACTCCCGGACCATGACAGTCTGAATCGCCAAAACCATCCCCATCAGAGGCACGTGGCCAGCATATATTATGAATACAAAACTTGCAATCAACACAAGCGTGGAATACAACCTGATCCGGAAGGACTTGAACTTGCTCATCCCACCCTACACACAAATTACTTGCTTGAGAAGTCACCCTCCACAATAAATTGAATTATTCTCGCATGAAAACATGGATCGGTTACCAAATCCCCTGATAAATAAAATCTCTTGCCAGAGCTTGAGTGGCCAGGACTAGGCAAGCAGCACACATACCTCTGCACTTTTCTGACCAGGTCCCCCCTTCGAAGCTGACCCGATTGTTCGCTCCGAAGAAGTCCATTTACCCCCCACTCTAAATGCTCTACTCTTCGCTTTAGTACCCTGTAGCGCACTACCAGACGAGCCTTTCTCAGGATGAGAACTGGCACTCTCTGCATTCTTCTGCTGTCTTGCAGGAACTCGTTGCGTCTGACTCCTTGTCGATACACCCATTCCTCCTGTCGTTCCTGTCAAACAACTATTGGCTGATATATGATGTAACAAATCTATAAAAATAATCTAGCCCTTTTCAAAGCCACAACCGCCCTTCTCACTCCTGCCACTACCTGGCAATCACGGCAAAATATTGACCAAGACCAACTCGTACCGATTCACCCAAAACATCTTCTAATTCTGTTCAATAGAAACTAGATATATCACTGCTAGACACCTCCAAAAACAAAAGATTGAAATTAAAGTGTGGACAAGCCCTTTCGTTAGTATCAGATTTGTTACTGTGCTACAGTAGCTGTGGCTGTACAGCGCATGTGCAGATCATCCCCTGCAAGCTTGCAAGGTTGCCAATTAATTGGCATGCTCATCTAAATGGGCCTTGTCTGCTGTCGACACGGATTCCCTCTCCCTCTTTCATCTGAATTAATCACACACATAATGTACCTTGATTCGTGGGTGGCTTGATTTGGTCTGTCAAAAAGTACAGTACTCTGCCACATCATATGCACCTGGCAGCAATATTACAGTAGTGCCATCTGCTACAATTATGTTGCAGAATTTGTAAAGATTTTTTGCACTCTGGATAGATATTAGATCAGAAGAGGACAATGTCCGCAAAGAAACTCATTCCATTGTTGGACCGTGTGTTGGTCCAGAGGATTGTTCCACCAACCAAGTCAATGGGCGGTGTGCTTTTGCCTGACTCGGCTGCCCAAAAGGTACGTTTTCATATTTAATTGATTTATTTTATGTTTTCTTTGCGTCTACTCGAATTGCAGCAGGCGCAGAGGGACACATTGTCCATTGTTTATGAATGAAGGCCGCAGTGGGTCATCTAGAAGGACCTGATATACTCTCCGGAGGAAGTGCAGCGTCTTGAGCAACGATGGAGGATCTTATGGCATAGTGGATGGACAAATGATACCATATTTTACAGGATATGTTTGGCTTTTACTCTGCTGCAGATGAATCAAGGATCTGTCGTAGCCGTTGGTCCTGGTCGGCGAACAGTGAATGGGGACCTTATACCAGTTGGCGTGAAACAGGGCGATGAAGTGCTTCTCCCGGAATATGGTGGTGTGCAAGTGACACTGGGAGAGTCGAGCGCTTCTGGAAAGGAAGAGCCAGAGTACGTCATGGTGATGAGACATCTCTTACAACTTAGTGTTCGTGCTGCTGTTTCCCCTCCCAACTGGGAAAGCCCCTTGCAAGGGAAGATTGGAAGTGATGATGAGCATTGGTGATTGCTATGCAGGTATTATCTATATCGAGATGAAGAGATTCTTGGGGTACTCACTGAATGACAATTTTAAATTCTATTCTACATCTGCCAGTAACGTACTGCAATACAATAACAATTGTTACATGTTACGCGGAGATTCGTATCTCAGCCCCCAGAACTTCCTTTACCTGTTCATATGTCACAAATGCAATTGCAATCGAAGGAACAACCTTCAGGTAATTTGGAGCTAGCCCTTTGAAAAGAGCCCCAATCCCTTCCTCTTTGGATGTTCGAATAAAGCAGTCCATCATCCCTCTATAGGCTACAGCATGCCCACTCTCAGCATGTAGTGTCTCAGCCCCTTGCCATCCAGATACTTGCAAACGTCGACGAACTACGTCAAAAGGGTATGCAACTGTCTGTCCAGTGGTTCCAGCCACTGCTCCACATGCTAAACGAGTTGCAATGCTCAGATCACGCTCATCCCTGCAATCGTAAGCCTTTACAAGCAAATCCTTCAATGTCTCGTAGACAGCAAAGTTAAGGCCCACGTAAGGGATAACTCCAATCACAGAAGGAAGCCACCCTCTCCACAAAGCAAGGATGCCCTCTTCGGCTACAATACACCTAGCTGCGTGTGCCATTCCTCGATACTGCTGATTGGTACCCTCTTGAATAGTGATCCTCCCTCGAATCATATCCATAGGATACGTTGCCGACATGCCAACAATTCCAGCGCATGCTCCAGCCCCCAGTCGCAGAAGCGGGGTGAGCTGACCATCTCCACCATGGTCAATGAGGTAATGAGAAATCCGCCTTGAAAATTGTTCATAAGCCATGAATTTAATGGCTTGATTAGGAAAAATTCGGATACAATTTAGTCCGTTGCCCTTAAACAAACCTTTTATTCCGTCGGTTCTCCACATGTGGGCCGTTCCTTGCCAAATCCCAGTATATACCTTGTTGTTTCCCTGCACTTGCATTAATATCTTGAGCCTTTCTAAGGGGGCCACCGCAGTGCGACTCCTGCAACACGAGAATTAAGGATTCTTTCGTCATCAGGGTTGACAATTCGCTGAGAACATCTGCTCAGCTTGAACTTGTGAACTCTATAATGTTCACAACTAGCAACACACGTACACTGCCCCTGCAACTCCTCCTGCGAGTAAAGACTTGCTTATCTGCAATCACATTCAACAGAATGTTCCTTTAAGCATTCAGATTTCCATCCATCCGTGTTGACTTGAGCTCCTCAAAGAAAAAAAAGTAAAAAAAACGACCTTGATATGCAAACATACCTGAGACCAGGTCAACTGCCTCTTCTCGTTTGTACTCATACTTGTATTGCTTTGCGATTTTCTACGATCTGATTTATGTCTATCAATTGACTCGCCCGCTTCTGTCTGTACTTGCATGCCCGTATTGAAGACTGAGCAATGTTGTGTCGCTAGCAGAAGTGAGCTTGTGCTTGGCACCCGGAAACCAAAACACTGGGACAAACCCAGTCCTTAATTCACGCTACAATGAGTTCCTAAATTTAAATCCAATGAAACCTTAGTTACTACAGGTCTCGTAGATCGCAATCTTGTGTAGAAATCGCAGCGCTGTGGGTCTAACACGAAACAAGTCACCCAATCTATGGGCTCCTCGCCAACCTCCCCGATATCCCCAAAATAGTTGCAAGGTTTAGCAGGATATAAAACAATTTTCTAAGGCGTCATCATTGCCGTGTGGCAGGTAAAATATGCCTGCACATCCCCAATTGCCGATTTAATTTAGAATGTACGGTCAAGCACCCCGTTGCATAGGCAGATGCAATTATTATTTATTTTAACAGGCATAGGCCTCATGGCTGGCTCGCAGCGCTTCCAAAAATTCATGTAGAATGAATGGAGTGGATCAAACTCCTTCATTCCATTACGATGTAGCGGACCCCCTCCCTGTTAATTTACATATTTGTTGCATTTGGTGCGTAGTGAGCAAATGTTTTGTGAAAAATAGGCGGTCTTGCACAGGTTGGCATACGACTGTGACGTGAGACTTCAGCTGCTGCGTCATTTTCTAATGCAAAAAGCAGTGCATTCTGCTCTGTAAAATATCAGATATTAGGTGATTGAATTTAAGCTCGTGGGAATAATGGCACGGGCACCAACGGGCATCCTTGCTTCCAGTGGCTATGCTACAGCGTCTGCTTCAAGCAGGTCTACTAATATCCATTCTGAGGGTAGGATGTTATCAAAGGAACGTGGCACGCATGTAGCACATCGAAAATCTAGGGAGATTTCAAACTTTGGCGCGATAAGTGGTCGATTGGCCCCAGCTAGTTACAGGTCAGTTGGGCTGGGCTATAGGAAGGGGCCCCTATTGTCTCCAGCCGTTTGCAGGGTTTCAGCCGGTGCGAGCGTCTCAGAAACAGAAAGCATGTGGTGGTATGAAGAAGATTATGATGTTATTGTTGTTGGCGCCGGTCACGCTGGCTGTGAAGCCGCTCTCGCTGCTGCCAGGCTGGGAGCCAAGACTTTGTTGCTGACGCTCAGCCTTGATAAAATTGCCTGGCAACCATGTAACCCAGCCGTGGGCGGACCAGCAAAGAGTCAGCTTGTTCATGAGATTGATGCCCTGGGAGGTGAAATTGGAAAGGCTGCAGATGCAACCTATCTTCAGAAAAGGGTACTGAACCGATCGAAAGGACCAGCTGTCTGGGCTTTGAGAGCACAGACAGATAAAGTTGAATATTCATCATACATGAGGAGAGTTGTTGAAAACACCCCAGGTTTGGATGTACGCGAAGGAATGGTTACTAACATTCAAGTAGATAAGAATGACGCTGTCTATGGAGTCACAACTCACTTTGGGCTCAGTTATCGTTGCAAGTCAGCTGTTCTTACAACAGGAACATTCATGCGAGGCCAGATTTGGGTTGGCAGATCATCCCTCGCGGCTGGAAGGGCGGGTGAGGGCTCATGCACTGAGCTCACTACTTCTTTACACAAGTTGGGTTTCGAAACAGATAGATTGAAAACAGGGACTCCTGCCCGCATAGACAAAAGATCAGTGAATTTCTCTGGATTAGAAGAGCAGCCAGGAGATACTGAATTGAGATTTTTTAGTTTTGATCCCAAATTTCACCAAACAAGGGATCAACATAGTTGTTGGTTGACTCATACCACGGCAGCGACCCATCAGTTACTGCGGGAGAACTTGCAAGAAACCCCTATTTATGGGGGATGGGTAGACTCTGTAGGACCTCGCTATTGTCCATCAATAGAAGACAAAATTGTTAGATTTCATGAAAAAGACAGTCATCAAGTATTTCTAGAGCCAGAATCACGATCAACCCCGGAACTGTATGTGCAAGGTCTATCCACTGGCTTGCCTGAAAGGCTGCAGCTGGCTTTGCTTAGAACATTGCCTGGCCTTGAAAATTGCACCATGATGCGCCCAGCATATGCAGTGGATTATGACTATTTGCCTGCATATCAGTGCCATTCTTCTCTCGAGACAAAGAGAATTTCAGGGCTGTTTTTCTCTGGGCAATTGAATGGTACAACTGGATACGAGGAAGCTGCTGCACAGGGAATGCTATCAGGCATCAATGCCTACCATCGAGCCTCTGGCAAAGAACTAATCTCCATGCCCCGTGAGTCCTCTTATATTGGTACTCTCATTGACGATTTGGTGACCAAAGATTTAAGAGAACCATACAGGATGCTCACAAGCAGATCAGAGTACAGATTACTGCTTCGGAGTGATAATGCTGATCGCAGATTGACACCCCTAGGGAGGCAAATTGGCCTAATCGACGACGAAAGATGGATGACTCATCAAGCGAAAATGCGGAGAATCGACGCAGAGCAAGACCGGCTGTGCACCATCAGGATCAAGGAGGACACCCCCTTATCAGAGAAGGTTGAAGAGCTCTCCAAACAAAAAGTAGCACAGTTGATAAGTTTGGCAGACGTTCTTAAGAGACCTCATATTCATTACGATATGTTGGAAGTCTTTGGACATGGAAACGAAGATATGACAAGTACCGAGAAAGAGGCCGTTGAGATTGAACTGAAGTATTCAGGATTTATTAAGAGGCAGCAGAAGCAGCTTGCATCCATCACATCTCGGTATGCAAAGAAAATTCCAAAAGAAATCAATTATGATGCCATTGGAACTTTGAGCAAAGAAGCAAGGGAAAAATTAAGGAAGATACAGCCAACAACACTTGGTCAAGCTGCTCGGCTTGGGGGGGTAAACCCTGCAGATATTTCAAATCTACTGATCCATTTGGAGACTGAAAAGCGAAGGAAGGCAAAAAATGATGACCATGCAATTCGTCTTACAAAAAAGCAGGTTAGAAAACAGTTGATATCCCAGCAATTGAAAGAGAAAAGTATGAGTTAATCAAAGTGAAAATTAGAGAATCACATAATCGCTTGAATGAAATGCAATCACTCCAATTCGGCAAGGAAATCTTCCTCGTCAACAAAGACGACCTTCCAGCCATCTGGATCTGTGCATGCAACTGCATATGAAGAAAATCGTTATTTTAAATTTGCAATCATTTGATGGATAGAGATGAAAATAAAGCACCAATTAAACTTTACCTATCTTAGTTCCAATGCCTGGAACTGGTCCTGGCTCCCTGGTGATTGTCCCACCTGCAGTCCTTATTTGCTCTGCTGTCTTGAAGACATCCTTGGTAGAAATGGCGACTTGTGCATAGGCATCGCCTTTAGCATAATTACTTGAATCTTTCCCCCAATTGTAGGTCAACTCGAAAACAGTGTTGCTTTGTTCATCCCCATACCCCAAAAATGCCAGCGTGTACTTGTACTCAGGATTCTCTCTGGTCCTCAGAAGCTTCATTCCAAGAGCCTCGGTATAAAATTTGATAGATTTGTCCAAATCTCCGACACGTAACATTACCTGTGCGATGGGCTCTGATATTTCACCTTGCCTTTCGATCAACTCCCAGCTATATCCCGTTGGGTCCTTCACAAAGGCAATATTCGTTTTGCCCCCTTTCACTGGGCCAGGTTCTCTTGATACAATGCCTCCCTTGCTTTTCACCTCGTTAGCGGTCGCGTACACATCATTGACAGCCAATCCGAAATGACCAAATCCAGTCCCAATATCGTATTCCTCCCGACCGTAGTTGTACGTGAGCCTGCAGAAGCGCATACAAAATGCAAACATCACAATGCTGGCCAGAGAAAATTCTACAGGTGGTGCTATAAAACTAAAACTGGTTTCAAAAATAGACAACGTACTCAAGCGCAAAGTTCGTCTTCTCGGATCCATATCCCAAAAATGCATTTATGTATTTATCTTCTTTCATATCTCTGTATCGAAGAAGCTTCATTCCAAAGCAGTCCTGCATATATTTTATGTACTTGTCCATGTCTCCCACCCGATACACTGCGTGAAGCATACGCCTTGTGTCTTGGGCTGCCCATTGCTCCGATTGACCCATTGCTCGTGTAGATAGACTCCTATTATTCTTAAATAATCGAGATCCTGTCCGGCAGGAGGAGGATGGCAGAAGAACAGGTGCAGCAAAACGTGCAAGCGCTCTGGTAGGGATCACTACTACTTGCATATCAAACGTGGCTCTTTATACCACAAACCAAGGCCAACTAAAGTCTAACAATTGTATAAATGTACTAGACCTCTGGCTTACAAGGCAACATAATTCATCTGGTTCAAATGGTCATTCGAGGCCAATAATGGCCCAAAAATTAATGGCCAGGCCTGGCTCAGATGAATCCCAGCAGTCTATTGATGGGTGTCGGCGATTTTATTCATTTATCGCAAGTTATTTAATTTTATGAGGTAAAGACTATTTCAGGGAAGACAAGATACAAGATCATGTTAGCCAGCTCCATAAGAGGACCCATAGGGACCTTAGGCAAGGCCAATTCCAAGCATCTTGCCTTTAGGCCAGCACTGGGCGCCTCCAAGAGATTTGTTCTTGATTCTAGAGTGTCAGAGAGTAGAAATTGCCTTGTAAAATCACATTTTATGATAGAAGACATTGTGACCGGCGCGATCACATTAGCTGACGCCACTATAGCTCCAGTGGTGGGGAACGTTGCTGAGCTCGACTCTGCAACAGCTAGAAGCGTGGCTCTCGCTCTCAAGCCATTATTCTCTGTATATTCATTATTGATGATTGTCCGGATAGTCATGACTTGGTATCCTGAAATTGATGGCAAAGAATTCCCCTGGTCCATAGCCTACAATTCAACAGGTAAGGTTGTTCTTTTTAACATGGAACAGACGACCAAGGCGACTTGATCGAGCATGACCGGGTTGCTGACGAAATTCATACCATTCATTGCAGAATTTGTCCTTGCTGGAACTCGGAAGATCGTCAAGCCCTTCAATGGCCTGGACGTTTCTCCAATAGTTTGGGTGGCCTTGCTGAGCTTCTTGAATGAAATTCTGACAGGGCCCCAGGGCATTCTAAGCATGATTGAAAGAAAAGGGATCTGATTGTCTGGAAGTATACTTTTTGTACATGAAAAAGATAGCAAAATCGCATTTTTGTAAAGGCGTATCAATTGGATTTTGGGTTTTTCTCGACCCTATACTCACAAGCAATTCGCCGCTCTTGGATAGCCTGAAGAAGCAATCGAGGTTTACTGGTTACAATAGCCTCAGGTAGGCTATTCAACGCATTGGACATCATCCATGGTGCATCGGCGGTCCAAACTCGAACGCTTCGACCTAATCTATTTGCCTCGCTGATGTGATCAGTTTGAGCAGAGGCCAACATGGCATGATGCATGGCGATGACAGAGATGTTTTCCTCGGGAAGTCTGTCAACTCTATCGTATCCAAGGGATATGTCTTCCTTTGTTTCATTCTTTGCAACAATACCTAGTCTTAGAGATGCATCCAGCCGTCTGAAACGGATAATCAAATCATCAGATTTGCCCCAAATCAGACATTTGTCTCCGCAACCAACTTTTCTCAATGTTTGGACAACCTTTTTTATCATGAAGTCAATGGTTGGGTACCCCGGATCGCCGTTTGCGATCTCTCGTGGCGGTTTAATATCTACAATTATATCGACTGAGTTGTTAATTCCGATCTGTAACGCGGTAGAAAGATCCAGGACTTTGTCGCCACTTGGCCAAGTCAATTTATCAACAAGGCCGCTGTCGATGTGAGAAACAGTCGGCTGCTCATTTTCCCTTAGCATGCCATTATGCAGCATTATGGTCCGGAGATCTCGATCGTGCAATGCCACAAGATGACCATCCTTCGTTATTGATGCATCTACTTCAAGACAGGGGCTTCCAGCCTCGATAGCTGATTCCAAGCTAGACTTTGTGTTTGAGAATTTTCCCTGTCCATGGTCTCCTCCGTGAGCGCAGACCGCGACAGTATTATCAATACCCATTCTGCAGTACGCCTGAGAAGGTTCTCGAAAGAGTTCATTAAGTTCCTTTTGATCCTCTTTGTTTTCTTCTCTTCGGTTTTCAAGGCCCTGCTGCTCAGGAAGAAACTTGGTCGCGATAGCAATCAGCAAAATCGTGACCAGAAGACCATAGAACAGGAAGCGCCTTAGATTGGGGACCTTCAGCATCAAATTACGCATTTAACCTCATGAAACATGATTCATGAACCTAAATTCCACAAACAGCGTCCTTCTGTGCACCACTTTGCAGTTAGGGCTCAGATCATTCACTGAGACGTGAGCACAAATGTGTCAGTTGCTACCGTTCGAATCATGCACAATCTATCTGATCGAGAACCCATTTAGAGAGCGGATAAATTTACATACTTTGATTCATATTTGAATCAGGAACAATAAATTCTGGAAATAATCATGGGAATGGCGGTGGCCTATTGCACTGTAGATTGCTGTAAACCTAACTCAAGCAGTAATTCATCAATGTTATTATCAGGTGCAACATTCTCCAATCCTCTTTTCAAATGACAAAGATACTCTACGTTTCCTGCAGTTGCGCCCTTGATTGGGCTTTGGATGAGGCCAGAACAACGAAAGCCTACATCTTGCCAGCCATGGATGACATTATGCAGTACATTGGCATGAACTGATTTGTCACGAACAACTCCACCAGCTCCAACAGCCTGCTTCCCAGCTTCAAATTGAGGCTTGATAAGTAAAACAACGTCTCCTCGAGGCTCCATGATATCACAAATCGCATCCCTCATCTTCAAGGTAGATATAAATGAAACATCCAAGCTGACTAAGTCGATCCTCTTGCCCTGAAGATGCGACTCTAGATTGCTTCTGCGGAGGTGGCGCAAATTTGTCCTTTCCATCACCGTAACAGACTGATGAACCCTGATCTTCTCTGCAACTTGTCCGTAACCCACGTCGATACCAAATACATGCGATGCTCCATACTGAATCCAGCAGTCTGTGAAGCCACCAGTGGAAAGTCCAGCATCCAGCACCACCCTAGAGTCAGGAACAATTCCAAAAGCCTTGATAGCTGCTTCCAATTTAAGGCCAGCTCTACAGACAAATTTAGGAAGATTGCCAGTGACAGTAATACTTGCAGTGGGCTTGATTTGAGCTCCAGCCTTCAGCACTGGAACTCCGTCAACCAAAACTTTTCCCTGAGCTATGAATGACTGAATAACATTCCTACTAAATTCAGGGTACTGCTCCCTGCATATCTCATCAAGGCGCATCTTCTTACGTTTGATAACATACTCATGACAAGGACTCGCTTCATCAACACTTTTGAAATCATCATTCTCGAAACTCTTCGTTCTGTGAGACCTTCTGCAGCCAAAATACTGAACGAATTGCTGACTGGGGCCCAGTCTACTACAGGCAGATATCTGGAGCCCTGTTGTCTTGGAACACCCCAAAGGATCCCTAAAACCTGACCAAGAGGATTCAACTCCTATACTTTGCGCTTTTTCACAAACGTGGTACGCCAAAATACGCCCATGTTTTGCTGCACTTTGGACCTCTCCCCAAAATAACAGTGAGCTCGGTACCCATGTGTTCAGTGGTTTGCAGATCGTCCAATACTGCGAAACCTGAGGAATACGACGCATTCTACAACTGTTTTCTATTATTCTCGTCATGCATCCAAGGACATATGAATGCCTGCTGAACACGACCACTTTTCTTGTAGTCTGAGTAGCGTCTCCAATCCTGACGGCAAGTGCCATAAAAGTTTTCAGATTTCGATTGCGCTGGTTATTATTACAATTCTAGGAAGCATATCTTACGGGCGTACTCATGTTGATAACCTTAAAAGGTTTGAATTCAAAAGTTTAACGTCGTTGCCCGTTGACATGCATGTCACACACTTTCCTAGGCCATCTCCTTGCTGAGATGACGTGCATGAATTACTGATCTATATTTCTTAAAAAAATGTCTCGTAGGCGATTCATAGACTCGTGGTTCTGCTCAAAGATGATGCTCTCTGAATCGCTGCTTCTTGCAACATCCCAGATGTCACCATTTGAGGCAGTATCAAGATCCTCGGCATCCTCAGGCTCCATATTCGAGGGATCCACACCTATCGCAAACACAGAGCTCCTAAATAAAATATGACTTTTGGATCCGGAAGAATTCCTGTGGACTGCGTCAGAGTCTTGGATGTAGAGAGAGGGAATTGGGTATCCTGAACAACAGACTCGACCAAGACAACAGTAATACAACTCGTCGATTTCCTGGCGACGTGTCTTCCCCAGCAAATCGATTCTTAGATATCCGTTGATGCACAATGTTGGTGGAATGTGGAAATCTTGCAAAAAATCCTCCCCAAGAACACTGTATTCTTTGCTCCTCCATTGGGTGCCATTCCACTCTCCAGCATCTGGAATTTCTGGACTTTCGGATGAGAGACGAGCACATGGATTCCAATCAAAAGACTTCTCAAGTTGATGATTATTTTCAGCGGCCTGTATGCACGCCTGAAGATGATTGTCATCCATGCTAAATACTGTATCCTGTGGAGAATAATGGTTACCAAAAATGGATTTGATATCCTGCAGAATTTCCACATCAGCTCCAATATCGGCTGCAGCAATATCTATCAGTTGCTCAGTATTCAGATGCTGATTTCTATGAAAACAAGGGATACCACCTAGCCGGAAACGGACTGCTGCTGGCGCAAAAACAGGATTGCCTCTTTGAAACCAAGCAAGGAAAGGTCGAAGAGATATACACGTTACCAAAGTAAGTGGATTATCAAACTTGAAAGTCACAGATTCACAGCTCAACTCCTCCTGTATCAAGAAGTCATAACACGTGCATACAATAATTTTGGAATCAAGCAGAACTTGTGCACAACCTCACAGAACAAATACAATACCCACTCACATCCGATCCTCCGGAAGACCAATAACTTAATGAACGCGTGCTCCGTACTATGGGAGAGAGCAGATGCCCGATATGCTCTTCGGGATTGTCTATCGTTGTCGGGCAAAGGGGCCACAACTTTATTCTCCTCTCCACATCTTCAGAGAGTACACACCGTGCTGTATATTTCAACAGCATCGTTTTGGTGATCATCTGGCGGCGATTTCCATTGTTATCTTCACTATATCCACCTGAATCATCGTCTACAGCACAGTCTGTACAATTTGTAGGAAGAGCTTCCACCAGTAGCCTCAGAGTTGGAGACTTTTTGTACAGCAATCGTGCCCAGCAATCGTAACAAGCCACTACATTGGCCACAAACCATAGTCTAGATTCAATTTAACACCCCAAAGACACAATATAACTTCGTTCCAGCATCTTAAACCCACCAATCTCCTTGAGCCGGGAACACACTAGTTCCAAATGTTTCAAATCCTCTACTTCCGAAACGCACTGACAAATAGTCGACAGGACGTCATCCTGCGGTCTTGTAGAAATATACAATCATGCTTTACATCTAACTATATATTCTAACCACTGGATGAATCAGCTAGTACTTGCATGCCTGGTATCGAAAAAAACAACCCACCGTCAGGTCCAGCAACTGCATTGTCTAGTGAAATAACCTTCAGGTAACGTCTCATATGAGACAGCTTGATCAAGCTTGCCAATGCCAGCTATAATGTTCACGGGATAAAATTAAAGATTATTTCTAATATCGAACTGTTCACTTCTTCTCCGTTTTTAGATGTAAGTACAAATGTGTGATGGGTCATCATTGATGACCAGCGCTTGTATGATGGCGTACGTCGCATGCGTGATGATTGTTACGATTAATTAATTATAATATGATTAATTATAATTAATTATTATGATTATAATAGTATCGTCATAACAGATCGGCCGGCCGAATCGATACTAGTGCGGCGATATGGCTGGTTGCAGCCTTGGCCAACGCTAGCGTTTGGACGCTCGCGAATCGGAGTACCGGATGCAACAAATACATAAAGACAGTATAGTGTATACTGTAATTACGTAATTACATATAGATATAGATAGACCCTCGAGGGTTCTACGAGCTCGTAGTTATGGGTGTCCACTACCAAGGGGTGCCTCGGCAGGCGTACGCTCGTCAGTGGGTCGTCTTGGCCAGCACCATTGTGATGTGTACGGTTTGCGCTAGTGGACGAGAGGGTGCCCAGAAGGATTTGGAGCAATTGGATAGAATCATTAAACGAGAAATGGAGGTGAAACATTTGCCTTCTGTTTCTGCTGTTATAGTCAAAGATGGTACCGTCGTGTGGATGAAATCATTTGGACTTGCTGATGTACAAGCTACTGTTCCTGCTACCCCAGAGACAGTGTACCTGACTGCCTCTGTCTCAAAAATATTTACTGCCCATGCAGTCATGCAACTTGTTGAAGATGGTGAAATTAATCTGGACCAGGATATTAATGACTACGTGCCGCTTACCATCCGCAATCCACGGTTTCCATCCAAAAAAATCACTGCAAGAAACCTGCTTACTCACACATCGTCAATCAGGGATAATCATGACGTGATGGATACGTACTACGAATACGGTAGGGACCCATCGCTATCACTCAGTGACTGTATGGAGGCATACTTTTCTAAGGATACGGGAGACGATTATTCGATGAAAAATTATCTCGGAACACCACCCGGCACAGCTGCTGAGTACTCAAATATGGGGTTTGCCTTGCTAGGATACCTGGTGCAGGTTGTGAGCGGTACATCATTCGACGTATACTCTCAACAAAATATATTTGGGCCCATTTGCATGAATAATACTTATTGGATGTTGTCTCCGTTCAAAAATCACACATTGCTTGCGAAACCATACTGGTACAAGGAGAGCACAGAGAGATTTGTGGCGTATGATCACTATACATTTGCCGACTATCCGGATGGGGCTGTGAGGACATCTATAGATCAGATGTCAAACTATCTGATTACATTTTTGAATGGAGGAACGTACCCCACTTCCAAGAGTCAAATCCTGAAATCGAGTACGATACGTGAAATGCTCAAACCTCAAATACCATCGATAGAATCAACTCAAGGACTGTGCTGGTACAAGGAGACATTTCGTCCAGATGATGAGAAAGGACAGTACTGGAGTCACAATGGCGGAGAAAGTGGGGTATCTACCGATGTAGTTTTGTTGCCAAAGTATAATGCCGGTGTCGCTGCCTTTTCAAATGGAGAAGAAGGGCTGGATACAATACTCAATGCGCTACTTTCGGTGGCAAAGACAATATCTTCTGTGCATGGCATTCCCCCATCATCATGCTGTGCAGATACTTGTCTTACCAGCAATACTGTAGTTGGTTGAATGGAATTATACAGACATATTTCGTTTAAGTCGCTATTCAATCTACTACAAATCAGTTTTCATAATTTCCAGTATCAATTTCCATACAATAAAATTCTGAGACAATGATGCTCATATAGAATATATTGTGTTCATCTCCTTTTCATTCATCTTTCATTACTGACAATTGGGCACATAGGCTGGGTTTATAATGATTACAATTCATCATGTAAGCTTGGACTTAAAAAAAATATATTCTCCCTCGTGCATGCCGCAACAAGCCATTGCTGCACACTGGAGGCAATGCTTGCTCCAAAGGGACCACTCCAGCACATTTCAGGGTGAGATATGTACTTGCATCTCCTTCAAATATACAATAGATCTATAAATGATGCGTACGTCGTCTAATACTAGCAGTAATTATCCGGTTATAATCGATCGGCCGAACCGTTGCTAGCGGGGCAATATGGCTGGATCCAGCGCGCTGGCCATATGTGCATGGCCCTGGCCAGCGGACGCTCGCGAATCGCGTTCGATCGATATCGATATCGATTTCCCGAATTAATTCGGTACATGGCGGTTAAGATTGTGGGTTGGCGAAGAGCAAAGGAGTAAAGACTTAGTAAAAAAAAATTAAATAACATATGCATCAAACTTCTGTCAAAGGGCAAGTTTAAAGATCGAATTCGACAAGTTGCAGAACAACGACAACGGAAATCTAGCTAAATCCTGTCCTCCGTTGTTGTGCCAAAGCCTCGCCCTGGAAACATTTCTGCGATGACCGAGACTGAGAATATCAGGTACGAGTTTTTTTAATATATATATTATTATGTACATCAATGTTTATGGCAGAAACACTGTCTTGACCCGACCCGAGACCGCTCGATGTGTACGGGTCGGAGTAACTAGTTTGTGGCTATTCTATATCCAGATCCGAATCAATGGCGCATTCCTAACATTTCGACTAACAATTGGTGCTGCAGCGTATTCGTTCGAGTTCGCCCCCTGAGCGAAGGCGAAAGAGGTAAGAGCGGTGGAGGAAGGGTTGTGTGGAAGGCTGACAAGAAGACCATATTTCAGCATGTTGACTGCTCGACCGGCAATAGTTTGGCAGAGCCCGCTGCACCCATATACACGCTAGACACTGTCTTTGACTCTTGCTGCTCCACAAAAGATGTGTACGAAAGTACCACCAAGGGATTGATTCAACAAGTAATTGAGGGCTTCAACTCCACTGTGTTTGCTTATGGGCAGACATCCAGTGGTAAAACTCATACCATGCGTGGAAATGAGGAAGAACCAGGCATTATTCCTCAAGCTATTCAAGAAATATTTAATTTGATAAATAACGCTACTGATAGAGAATTCTTGCTCCGCATGTCTTACATGGAGATTTATAATGAGGATATCAAAGATCTATTGGCTCCAGGGGAACAGAAACTGCAAGTGCATGAAAGCAGGGAGTCCGGCGTGTACGTAGCTGGACTACGAGAGGAGATTGCTTCTACACCTTCTCAAGTTATGGACCTTTTGAGCAAAGGAGAAGAGCATCGACATGTAGGAGAAACAAGAATGAACAAATCCAGTTCACGATCTCATACCATTTTTCGCATGGTGATAGAGTCAAGAAGTAGGAATGCCGATGATGATGGAGCTATTCGTGTGTCGACATTGACCTTGGTGGATTTGGCGGGGAGCGAACGAGTTTCGAAAACGGGAGCAGAGGGCCAAAGGATGAAGGAAGGGGCAGCAATCAACAAATCATTGCTCACACTTGGCACTGTGATCAACAAGTTGAGCGAGGGGGCTGCGGCTTCAGGGGCTCATATTCCATACAGGGATTCTAAATTGACTCGTATTTTGCAGCCTTCCCTCGGTGGAAATGCAAAAACGGCAATTATTTGCGCCATAACGCCGGCATCCCAGCATGCAGAAGAGTCTCACAGTACATTGAGATTTGCTTGCCGAGCCAAGAGGGTAGTAAATATTGCTACAGTGAACGAAGTTTTGAGCGATGCCGCGGTACTAAAAAGGCAAGCGCATGAAATTGAAGAGCTTCGGAAGAAGTTGGAGTCCTCAGGAAAGCAATCCTGCATTGACCAAGAAGTTGCTCGTCTGAGAGAGCAAATGTTGCGCAAAGATCAGGAAAATGATTTGATTGTGAACGCTCTTGCAGCTGAAAAAGAAGAAAGAGAGAGGGCTCAACGAAAGGTTGAGTCCATCACAAGAATGATGCTGGAATCTCAGGAGCCAGAAGATGATCCTGTTGTTGGCAGAAAACGGAAAGATGCCAGACGAGATACATGGTGCCCTGGTGCCCTTGCAGGAAAGCGCCCATTATTGAATCACAAAGACCCGACGAGTAATATCGACCATGATCCCATGATCAAATGCTCTCAGACGACTCAAAGAAAATCTGACGGAGGGGCTCTTTTGCAACAGAGAAGAGACGATCTGGTTGCCCTGGATACCTCAAAAGATGTTGACGAACATCAAGAAGATCCTGACCTTCTCAGACGCAGAATCAAAGAGCTAGAGACAGCTAATACTCTTATTCAGAAGGAGCTGGATGCCGTTGCTGAGGCAGCTCAAAGGACGAGGCAGCAGCTCAAAGATGCAGAAGATGAGTTGATGGCTGTTGCTGATGAGAAGGATAAAATAGTTCCATCCTTGCAGGAATCCCAGTGGAAGGTACGGCAACTTGAGAAAGATTTAGCATTTTCAACTCAGAGCCAACAAGAAGCGCTTGAACAAATTTTTAGGCTTAAAGAAGAGCGCAATAAGGCTGAGGAAATGAAAAAGGAACAACTGGCTCAATCCTCTGAGGAGAGACAAAGGGCAATTGCTGAACTCGAGACTCTCAAAGCTCAGATCGTCGTGAGCTCTGAATCATCCCTTCAAATTATTGAATCAAAAGCAGAAATAGAAAAACTCACAAAGAGGTGTCAACGCTTTCAGAAGGGGGAGGAGCAAGCACAAGCTCAGGTGGACAAAGTTGTCAAAGAGCTTGAGTCCCTGAAATCCGAATTCACAAAGGCCAAAGTTTTATCTGAAAAGTCCGAGAACAAAATAAAAGAGTTAGATAGTGAGATTGACAGACTCAACTCTCATATTGGTGATTTGGAAAAGCGCAAAAGAGCACCATTGTACCAAAAGAAACAGGAAGAGGAGCTCAAAGCCGCAAATACCCGGGCCAAAGAGGCCGAAAGAAATGCTTCTGAAGCTGAGAATAAATTAAAAATCTTTGAAAATGAGCTGGAGAATAGAAATAGCGAGTTAAAGGCAGAGAAGAGCAATGTCGACAAGATTTGTCAGGAATATGAGGCCAGAATCACTGAGATGGAGGAAGAGCACAAAGCACTATCTCAAAAGTTGGGTTCTGCTCTAGAGCTAGCGGCAACAAGACAAGCTCAGCTGACAGCTGAATCGAAGGAAATTACCCAGTCTTCGCTAAGGAAAGAAGGGGAGTTGTTAAGTCTCGCGCAGAAGAAGGAAGAGGAGGTGGAACTCTTAAACAACAAAGTTAGAGAGCTGCAGTCAAAAATGGAGGAGTTGAATGCTCAAATGGAGGAAACACAAGCCTGCGCCGACGCCGCCTCTTCTCACATACGATTTTTGGAAGAAAAGTCTGAGAAGGAGGTTGAGGAAGCCGAAGTTGAGCGACAGAGGCTGGTTGCACAGCATCAACAAGAAGCTGAATCATTCGAACAAGCAATTAAGCAGCAGGAGATGCTCCTTGAGACAGCCAAATTGGAAAATGAAGCACTCCAAGCAGTGAATCAAGCCCTTGAAGAGAGCAATGACCAACTGGAAAAAAGAGTAAAATATGCTTCTTCGACATTGAACGCGGCAGACGAACTTCGGGAACTCAAAAGAAAGCATAAGGAAGAAATATCTAGGCTCAATCAGTCGCTGAAGACAGCAAATTTGAATAATAGATGCCAGGACAAATCCATCGAAAAAGCATCAAAAGAATGTGATAGGATAAGGAATCAACTGAAGGATGCTGAAAGTAAACTGAAGGCAGAAGTTGTGGAGAGAAGCAATGCTCAGTCTGAGAAAGCTGCTACGGAAAGAGAACTCCGGACCCTAAAAGCAAAGCTTGAGAAAGTTACAAAGTCTCTTGATAGACTATCAAGTATTGAAGAGAAGAAAAGGCAAAGTTTAAAAGCGGATATCGACGCTACCAAGGATGAACTTCTCAACAAAGCACAAGAGTTGGAACAATGCCTCTGTGAGCTAGAGTCAACACGGTCCGAGGCATCAGGACTCAGTGAGGAACTCGAGATGTATGGTCAAAATATAAAAAGTTTGAAAGATAGCATAAGTGATAAGGAGCAGTTGATTGACATCTTGCAGAGAGATCTTGATGAGTTGAGGCATGCCACGCAGTTTAAGAATGAGGAGATGGAGGCCAAAATTGAGAGCCTGCAGGGTGACCTAGCTGCTTCCAACCATGACCGAGAGAAGCTACAGAGTAAACTTTCAGATCTTCAAACAAACTTTGACAGTCATCAAGATGAACTTAAGGCATTGGAACGTTCGGAAACCAAGCTACAGGAGGAGATTGGGGTGCTGAAGGCTGTCCTTGTGGAAGCTGAGTCTAAGATCCAGTATTTGAATATCACCGAGCAAAACCTCGAAGCATCGCGGCAAAAAGAGATTCAGATGGAAGATAAAGTATCTGAACTTCATATAGTTATTAAGGTGAGTCCATGCTTCGTTTTTTTGGTAATAGATGGAAGCGTAAATAGATGGACATGACCATTCATTTTTCTTGGTGGTGAACAGGAGAAAGATGAAACCATAGAGAAGGGTTTTGAAGCCAATCTCGGACTTCAAAAAGAGCTGGAGCATCTTTCATCTGATGTTCAAGAGAGAATCGCATATATCGCATCTCTAGAGACTCAAGTCAACGAGCTCGTGGCCCAGAATATGGAGACAGAAGCAGTGATAGCAGCCACCCAGGGCAGGGTATCTGAGCTCGAGCAACAGTGCGAACAGCATAAGAAAGCGTTCGAAACTCAACAATTGCACACGGAGACTTGCGAATCTGCCCTTTTAGACTTGAAAACGAGATATTCTGAGAAGGAAAAGGACATTGAGAAAATGGGCAAGGCATATGTGGAGCTACAGGAAACAATTGCAATGAATGAAAAGCGAACCGAGGCACTGAGTAAGGCCCTGGCTACGGAGAAAGCTTCAAATATCGACTCTTCAGCTTCTCTCAAAGCTATGAAAGTATCGTTTGAGGCTGAGAAACGGGAGTTTGGGGAACGAATCCAGGAGATGGAGAAGAAGCAGCAGCAACACATGTCTGCCCTTCAAGCTGGTGAAGAGGAAATCGAAGCACTAAAGACACGTGTTCGAGAAACGGAAGAGGACAGGGATCGCCGTATGCAAGATCTAACCAGTTCCCATGAGTCTCAAAGAGCACAGAGCCTCGCTAAATTGGAAAATATGGAAAAGAAGCTCTTTAAGACAGAGAGTGTGCTTGAACAAGCCAATCAACAGCTGTCAGATTTGACAAAGCAAGCAAAGCTTCTTGCCGCTTCTAACACCGACCTGAATTCTGAACTAGAATCAGCCAAATCGACTTATGAAGACCTCATGTTACAGGCTAAGAAGCAGGCTGACGATGAACAAGCCAAGTTGCTCCAACAGCAGGATAGTTTGAAGGCTGAAGTCGCAAGTTTGAAGTATCAAGTTGGGCAGTTGTCACAATGTACCAATCTCAAAGAAATGGCTGTAAACACTGAACAACCTTCTCCAGAAAAGGAAGATGTATTGTTGAAGGAGAAATTCGTTCGCCTGGAGCAAGAGCTGCGCCGCAGCAGGAGAAGAGAGGAGAAATTGCAAGCCTTGCAATACCGATTGCAGGAGGATGTGCGACAATCAGGAGGCTCCATGGATCTGTTCACAAAGTTAAAAGATATCAGAACCTTAGAATATGAAATGGATCGGGCCGCAAACAAGGCTGAAAAGGAAATTTGCAGCCTACGACAGGCTCTTCAACATGCACAAACAAGCACAACAAACAACAAGCCCAGGCATGCATTAGCTGATAAGGAAAACATTGTGCAAGGCAAACTAGAATAGATGGTCGGCATCAACACACATTACTTTGATTTTTTTTAACTGTGACTACGTCCATACTTTTTGCCATCCGAGCGCCGAACGCCTTGAAGTGTAACCACAATTTTCCGCCTACCACCGTAATTTCTGTGCTCATTCAAATAAATGCCCTGCCAGGTGCCCATGGCCAGCCTGCCGTGAGATATAGGTATATTCAAGCTTGGTCCCATTAGAGAACTTTTGATGTGAGCTGGCATATCATCAGGGCCTTCATCGTCATGGCGATACGATACTTTGGTTCCCTCAGGAGCTATCGTATCAAGGGCATCTGCCAGGTCCAGAGGCACGTCAGGTGATGCATTCTCATTTACAGTAAGAGACGCGGACGTATGTTGAATAAAAAAGTTGGCTAATCCAATTTCGAATTCCGAAATCTCAGGCACAGAGTCGTAAATTTGGCGAGTGATAACGTGGCAACCCCTCGACAGACCAGGCAACTCGATGGTCTTGCTCAACCACTCAGTTCCCCTCAGCGTGTTTGTCGTCATGCCTATCAAGACAGCAATGAATAGTATCAGCATACTAATGATGCTCATCATCATTTTCATCATTGAGAACACGCACCTTGTGTTGAGGATGCCTGACAGCACCGTCGACCAGAAAACGTTGCGACTTTATTATTGAAGCTCGAGTAATTGCGAGAAGATGGCACACAAGTCAGATACATTGGCATTATTACAGGGTATAGCGAAAATTATGATAAAAATGAACCCCACTGGTCATTCGCATCATGGTGCTTCTTCTTAAACGTTTCTAAAGCCTCTTCCAAATGGGATTCTTCCTCGATTTGAATCGTATCAATCAGCTTTTGACCTACAGAAGTAGGTGCATCTTTGCCGGACCCGAATTCAAGCTCCACTTGAGCTTTGGCCTCGCTCCTAGTCAGTCCACCTTCTATGAGTTCCAACTGTCTATACGCAAACCTTCGTGCCGTGCATGGATGATACGACCCCAAATCTATGGGTTCTAATCTTGCTGCTGGGTTCTTTCTATAATAAGCCTGAACAAATTCATCTTCAGGAAAATTCAACGTGGGAGGTCGCTTCCCTTGTCGCCCAGTGTGCGAGGCTGGCGGGGGCATCCTGCAACAAAAGAAAGTCGTCGGCATGCTGCATCTTCGATCCTGACGAGCAGATAGAAACTTCAAACACTATTCAATCTTTATTTTTAAACAAAAAGATCGCCAAATAGCATCGCACCTTTGCACAGCGTTCAACCAGGCTGGCTGTTCCATCACTCCAGCCTCCGTGAGCAGGCGCACATACTTCACGAGACTGGCCGTGCTACGCTTCGCCATGGGAGTGTACACAACTAAGACAGCATGATCTTCATCCGACAAACAAATAAATACAACAATCTAATACATATGTCGCCATCCGTCGGCGAGAACAAATAAATACACGCTCGGATCGATTAATCGAGATCGCGAATATTCGCGTGTTGAAGAAATTTATTTCATGGCCCGCGGGCCGGGCCATCCAACCGTTGGCACTTTATCTGCCAAAATTGGCATTAAGGCCCCTCCTGGCACAGAGAGAGAACTCCATTTCTGAATTGCAGTTTTTCATGTAGACGATTTTGATTTTGACCAATTTGATCGAGAAAGGAATAAGGATGCACTGCACACGGACGCAATTTTGTCACTCAGGTTTGGCCAGACCGAGTGTTCAGGATAGAGTTGCACAGCAGGTTGTCACGGTCAGATCTCCCACGAGAGTTTGCCAGGGAGGAAATACATCAATTTTTAAAGTTATTCGTAATGCGTCGACAATTGCTACCAATGCGGCAGCTCAAGAACAGCAGCCTTCGCCTTTTGCAGCTGTTGATAGCGAGGCAGCCCTGTTCGCCATCCTCGAAGCAGGTCAAAGCTCCGGAAAAGTTCCAGAGAGACTGATTGGGGCCGTTAATGAGCTATACAATAATTATAAAAGCGCTATCTTGGGGAGTGGGCTTCCTGGTGCTGATGAACGATTTGTGGCCAAAGTCATGGCAAGCGTATGCGAAAGGGTGCTGCAACAGCTCGACCCTAGAGCAGCCTATACATTCCCATCCCACCATCAGAGGATTTTGGAACCATACAACTATTACAATTTTGGTCAAAGATACATTAGGGGGCTAGTAGACTTTTCCAAATCTCAGCTTGGAAACGAGCAAGAGTTCCAAACTGTTAAAGAACAACTCCAGAGAGGAGAAAATGTGGTATTGCTGGCCAATCACCAAACTGAAGCTGATCCTGCCGTATTTGCTCTCCTTTTGGAAGCCAAGTTTCCGGAATTGGCGACTGACGTGATTTATGTAGCGGGCGATAGGGTTGTAACTGACCCGCTATGCAAGCCCTTCTCAATGGGAAGGAATTTGTTCTGCGTTCATTCCAAGAAGCACATGGGAGATGACCCCACCGCAAAGGCAGAGAAACAAGCGACAAATCGTAGAACCTTGCGAGCAATGCAGAATGCCCTAAATGAGGGTGGAAAATTGCTTTGGATTGCACCATCTGGTGGAAGAGACAGGGCTGTCGATCCTGAGACGGACGAAAATATTCCAGATCCATTCGATCCCTCTGCTGTGGAGCTCATGAGAGCTCTAATTACAAAAGCAAAGCCAGATGGCCATCTGAGGCCATTTGCCATGTACTCATATCGCGTAATGCCTCCACCAAAAGCAGTGGAAAAGAATATAGGGGAGAGGCGTCTAGTATTCCATGCACCAGTGGGGATTTCTCTGGGCAAAGAGCTTGATGTTGAATCAATTTTGGGTGATATTGAGGATAAAGAAGAGAGACAACAAAAGCTGGCTCAGACTGCTTGGCACGAAACCATGACTTTGTACATGGACTTGATGTCTGCCATCAACGATCCTGACAAGGCACAGAATGACCCAGCGTTCAGTCAGCCCTGGTTGGACTTTCCAGCACCACCTTTGGATCAATGGCTCTAAATTTTTTCCGACTGATTTTATTTTATTGTAAGCTGCAACTATCTGGTGACCACCAGTGGGAGCTGCATCTTGCAAGTGATGCTGCCGGCATTAAAGGAGCAATTGCTTTGATCAATAAATATTCAAGAGGTGATGGTTTGCACCAACCACATAAGTAGAGAAATTTTAATCGAACAACAAGACCTCAGACTCGGATTGAAAAAAAAATCTAATGAAAAAAAGCTACCGTAGTGCCATATTTTTGCATTGTATATTTTTTTTGCATTATATTTTTCGGCACTGCTGTAATACTCTTTCTACCATCCATATTTCCTCTGTGTCTCTGCCTTGCTCTTCATTCCGGTAGCCCTTTTTTCTAGTTGATCAATTTCCTGATCTTTTGCGTGAAGGAAAAGCGCAGACAATTGATGTTTCTTCTTAGCCATTTTTGGCACATGCCCAATCTTTGATGCCTCGGCTCTCAACATGCTTTCGTATTCAGGGCCCAAAGCTGATCGCAACGCACTACTGTCACTACCAGCTGCCCCTGGACCATCATAACGTAAATTTGCCGCCGATACATCTTTGAACTGAATTCCGGGTGGCAGCAGATCAATTCCCCTGTCACCAGTTCCAGGCTGTTGTCCAGAGTACTGTACAGCTGCGGCATATTCTTGGGGCAATGCATGCGTCTTCACGTCAGGAGCAGCATTTACACCACACAAGATATTACTACTATTGCTCGAATACCCAGATGCTTTCCCAGACAACGTCTCCCTTGTTGCCATTTCTCTTCTCTGGGCTCCAACCTGTCCACTAGTAGAGGGCTCTGGGACCGTTTTCGCTTCCTCAGAGTACGCCACTATACTTCCTTCAGCCTTATCTCTTACCTCGTGACTAGGAGGTGGAAGAACATCCGCCAAACCCTGGAGAATATCCCCCCGCGTCTGTTTCCTCGAAATTTTGTTGTCGGTTTCCTTGCCGCTGGACTCGTCAGCAACAGCATCCGCTTCGTCGTAGGCCACGGGTACGAGAAAAGACGAAGATTTCGCCCAACGACTTTTCAGACCAGAGCCAATCTTTAACGAATCAATATTGCCTTTCCTTGGGCCCGACGCCTTTACTGACTTTGCAGGTGGCCCTGCAAGGCCGTCCATGGAAGACTGTAGCATCACCAAGCCCTTTGCTCTCGTGTCAACAGTTTCCGAAGAGTTGCTCAAAAATCCACTTTTTTTAACAATATCTCCATCTCTCTGATTTCTCTTATTTATCGGCGAGGAACTCTCGGTCTCTCCGCTGTCAGACCCATACCCAGAGAGAAGTTCCATGTGAACAAATTGACGTTAACTTGCACTTGTGTTCTTTCTTTCAAACAAGCAGTCACGTGTATTCTGCCATGATTAATATAGTTTCATATGAATGCATGTAATCAAAGATTTTGAAAATAGACCAAAAGGGCAGAAATGTTTCACCGTTGACGGACAAAATGGAATGCAGCCTGGAATGCTTTATAGCGAAATTTTGCAAAAAGCCAATTGGCAAACTCTGGATTTCTTCCGCGGTCGACCGCGCGGTCGATCACGGAAGCGATTTACCCGGCCGGCCGGCAAATGCCTTGCAAGGCTGGAGCACGCCCACCAAATCGCCAATCTACTATTTCTTGCTCTGATACGAATTCGGCGAACATTTCGATGCGAAGTCATTTAGAAGAAACTTCAAATCTTCTAATAATTTGATAGGTGATCCATACCGACAGAAAAAGAACTGTAGAAGAGCGGCATGGCGTCGTTCACTTCGTCCTTCGTTGCCTCTGATGTGGCAGGAACGTTTCGTACTGCATCTTGCAGTCACAAAAGGCAATCGAAGATGAATATTGTCTCAAAAATGAGCCGCATTGGCAAATTACCCATCGTTGTACCAGACAAGGTGAAGGTGACTTTGGAAGGTAACGCAGTCAGTGTCAAGGTAGGTCGTGCGATTGATACGGGCCATGCATTGGCTTCAATTAGAATTTAGCATATTCAAATTTTTATTTCGCCATGAATGTGGCAATTAGATGAACATTTTTCGTCGATGTGCAAACATCCCTCGTGTGGCCACGGCGTCAGAGTCTTATCGGCTACTACGCTTCGCCGGCATTATGGAGCTTTTATATGCGAATAGTGTCCCATGCCTATTCTTTTTTGTACATGTAGGGTCCAAGAGGTGAACTTAGACGTACATTGTCCCCCCTGGTAAAGATTGATCAAGAAGGTGACAAGATTGTCATCTCCAAAACAGAGGACACCAAGACTGCTGATCAACAACATGGCCTTTCGAGGTCTCTGGTCAATAACATGGTGGTTGGTGTGAGTGATGGATACACAAAATCACTAACTTTGATCGGTGTCGGGTACAGGGCAGCTGTATCGGGCAAGTCTCTCACCTTGTCCCTGGGATATAGCCATCCTGTGGAGATGCCGATTCCGGAGGGAATCGAGGTCAAGGTAGAGAAGAATACTTCAGTTACCGTCAGTGGGTATGACAAAGAGCAAGTGGGCCAATTTGCTGCTGATATTAGGTCCAAGAGAGAACCAGAGCCCTACAAAGGAAAAGGTGTGCGCTATGTGGATGAATATGTTGCAAGGAAAGAAGGTAAGAGAGGAAAGTGACGACTCTTTCTATTTCCAAACTTCCTTACAACTTGCCTCTCATATATAGTAGAATGGTGTATACATTCTGTAAAAGAAAAGAAAAGAAAAGAAAAAGGAAAGATACTGCATAAGTCAGTGACAATCACGAGGCAACCATCTGCAAACAGACTGTGGTGCATTCAAATCAGCATTTGACGACGTTCACATCAATTTGCACATGCTGCGGCTTTTCTCTGAATAGCTTTCTCCAGAAATGTACCTGCTCCCAAGCCTGGTGCATATTTACTCATCATGTTTTTGTAATATTGTGTCATTTCTTCGTAATGAGAAATAATGCTGTTGGCTTCGCTTTCTTTTGCCCAGATTGACCTTAGATTGTTATCCTTTTCAGCTAAAGCCGACTCCTTCGACTTCAAGTCTGATTTAAGCTTTTCGATGGTGTGGATGAGCTCATTTTTCTCGGTTTGGCTTTCTCTTTCACACTTTTCCATGGCCTGTGCTAAATCTGCTGACCTTTGCATTGTGACTGATTCTACTTCTTTTATTAGATGCTCATTCTTTTCTTCATATTGTTTCAAAGAGATAGCTTGCTGGATGATTTGCTGCTCAAGATGTTGCTTTTCGAGCTCGGCAAACTCATGATTCTCACTGGAGGCAGCCTTTTCCCTCAGAAGGGCTTGAATTCTTGTCTCGTACGCCTCTTCCTGCTCTTTCATCGCGGTTTCGTGATTCTTCCTCATCTCCTCGATGTTTTTGGTACCTCTTGCCTGTCCCGCTGCGAACGCTTCGTCCATTCTCGCGTTTATGTCTGCCTCCAAAGCTTCTCTCTTTGCCCTCTCCAGCAAGACTTTTTCTCGAAGAGCACTTGCTTCTGCACGAAAACCTGCATGTTCCCTCTTGAGAGATAGTTGGATTTCTGAAGACTCTGATGCCATCGCAGCCATGGCTGTTTCAGCTTCTGCATTGACCTTGGCAAGTCTGGCTTCGTGCTCTTTCTTAACCTTCTCCAAGTAGGTTTCCATTGATGACTCGTGTTTTCTTTCCATGGCTTCAATCCTGAATTTCAGAGAGCTCGTTTGTTCTTCCAGCTCTTTTTTCTGACGTTCTGCTTCTGATATAATACTGTCGTATTCATCTTTTGCCTTTTGCAGCTGTGTACACAAGTTAGCATCAAACTCATCCTCCTTTTCTCTGATGGCCAATTGAAGAGCAGATATTTTTTCCTCGTACATTTGCCTTGTTTCTCTCAGCTTGCTGTCAAAATTTGTTTCTGCTTTGGACAAAGCACATTTAAGTGCGACAAGTACGCTGGTAATTAGGGCCTCTTGGTCGTGTAAAACAATCCTGGCAGATGACAAATCCTCCAACAATCGATGCTCACGAGTAGTGAGCTGGATACGCTCTTGCGTCATGTGGGAAGCGTGCCAATCCAAAGAGTTGAGTCTCTTTTGAAGAATTTTTATTTTTGACGTCAACTCAGCCCTCAATTCGTTCGCGCTCATATTAGGAACAGCTGCAGTATTAAATGTGATTCATTTTATGAGAAGAATGATAGAAAACCATTCAGACCCAAATAAAAGGATTGTTCTCATATGGAAAACGCATTATTTGTCACAACTGCTTTAGTTTATTGTTATTATTATATATACCATACCTTGAATGAAGTCGTCATCCACGATTCTCACAGCTTCCTTTGGGTCCCTTCTTCTTTCAGCGACAGTGTTCAATGCCTCGGAATGCTCCTTCTGAAGCGTCATCAGAGCAGCCCTCAACTCTTCAATTTCCTTTTTGTACTCACCTTGCTTGGATTCATAAGCTGTAACAACTGTCTTGAGATTATCGTCTTGGTAAAGTTGCCTCTGCTTGATCGGGCTCTTGGCCAAACCTTTGGAAACTTGGCCAGCCAGATCCAAGACAGCCGATTCGGCCTTCCTATTGTCTGCCAAATACTTTGACAACCGACGCTGCAACCGTTCGTATTCATTCTCCTTTCTTTTAATCTCATGTCTCATTTGAACGATTTTTCTCTCGCTGCCGAGCAAACGTTTCTGTAGTTCGTCCGCTTCCCTTTTTGCCTTGGCAGCCTGATCCTTCCAACTTGCATCCTTGGTCAATGCCTTTTGAGCCAAGCCGGCCACTTCCCGCTCCTTGGAGTCCATTAGAGATCCGAGTTTCGTCCTTTCCTTTTTTTCAATTTGAAGCAGTCGTCTCGACTCTAGAACTTCTGCGGCAGGACAGTTCAAGCCAAGGACAAGTCAAAAAATCACATTGAAAGCAAACAGAGAAGCAGTCCTGATCAAGCACATCTGCCCGTGTGGATAACTTGCCTTTTTTCAATGTTTCTTTATATTCAACATCCTTTTCGTGTTGTAGCAGCAGCCCGTAAATGGCATTGCACGTTTCCACGGCGTGTTGGGGGTCGTTCGACATCAGGTTCAAGCTATCAGTGATACCTAGCCGTTTCAACGCTGAACTGATAAATTTGATGCTTGAGGATAGAGAATTTTTAGAAGGAGACATTCGT
This sequence comes from Picochlorum sp. 'soloecismus', assembly GCA_002818215.1. NCBI lineage: Eukaryota > Viridiplantae > Chlorophyta > Trebouxiophyceae > Picochlorum > Picochlorum sp. 'soloecismus'. Next base: position 10,888 of record PJAJ01000007.1, on the reverse strand, counting down.
TCCATTTCATCTGTGCTGAGCACCAATGGCTCCTCTTCACGTCCGTCAAGGCTCATACGTCGTTCTTGCAGGAAACAAATACCCCGTGGTCTTTAAGGTTACGTACTGCAGCATGACAGAACATCAAATTTGTTACTACTACAATGCAAGTCAACTATATAGTGACGAGGTACATTCATTTTCTGTCACCCCATCCTCTTGCGTTGATATGGACGGTTGCCGGACAGTTGGTTGCCACAGCATAGCTTGCTGTGAGCTCGTTATGATGATACTCATCATGGTTCTGTGGTCAAAAGACATCCGAACATTCAATGTATCAAATGAAATAGTCTGACGCACAATATTGAATTGACAAGGCTAAAATATGCACCAGAACGGCAATTGTCAGTGCAACCGCAGAACGCAAACAACGTTAAATTGATTGGCTATGCTTTGTAATGTCGACAATTCGATGAGAAGCAAAATATTTGGTTGTTGTTTTTTTTAGCATTACTGGACTCTGCAATGTCAGTCAACGAGCACTTTGTGTTGGCTCCGCGAGGTTTCACGAGTAAGCAACTGATACCAGTATCGGATCGGTCCGGTCGGAAGAACATGCGGAACGGCCATGTCTGCATTATCTACTGCATCGGTTTCGGGACCTGAGATCTCAGGCTCAGAGCGGCCCAGCCCATTGATGACTCCTCAGTGAGTCGCTGGTGCTAGAATGACATGAATGAGCAAAGGGCTTTTACTACGAGTAAAGCATGTGTTCAATCATTCATATCATTCATTCGATGGGATGCTTCAGCGGCTTGCTGGCGTCTCACCCGCCCCCCTCTTGCTGCTGGCCACTCTTAGTCCCATGCTTTCATCCTCTTAGGCAAGCCCATCTTCGTTGTGCCTTGCCTCTGCTTTCCTTTGATTGATTGATTGATTCGAGCCTCGTTGCATCATTTGTTGACCCCGCATTCTTTTTCCTTGGTGACTGGGCTAGTGCGTTATTTGGTTGAAATTTCTAGGCGCACTAGATCCCTGTTTATTGGGATTTTGTCTGCACCCTCGTTTTGCCCTCTATTTGAGCCTCATGCATGCCACCACTATGTAATGGCGCGAAGACACGTCTCATGTGTAACAAATATATATATATATAATTTTAATTCTTGGTTCGGAACAACCTGTTAGGGCTTAACCCGTAGCTTAAATATCTTTCAGGAGCCGTCCCGTTTTGAAGCACGATGAAAGTAGTCGCCGCATATCTTCTTGCCCAACTTGGCGGAAACGCCGCTCCTTCTGCTGATGATATCAGCAAGATTCTGGGATCAGGTACGTATAAGTAATGCATAAAAGTACCCAATGAAGGCTGCTGTCCTCTCCAGAACTGGAGGCGGACCGTCGGCGGATGCGACGCCGTCTACGCCTTGTTTACTTTATGCTCATATTTTGCGCAGTTGGTGTGGATTCCGATGCCGATGCCGCTACCCTCTTGATTAAGGAGTTGGAGGGCAAGAATGTCGAAGAGGTCATTGCTGAGGGTCGAGAAAAACTCGCCTCTGTTCCAGCTGGCGGTGCTGTTGTGGCTGCTGGCGGTGCCGGTGGAGCGGCTGCCGGAGGAGAGGCTCCAAAGGAGGAAGAGAAGGCTGAAGAGGAGGAGGAGGATGAAGATATGGGATTCTCTCTCTTTGACTAGGGATGACGGCTGGCTTAATGTCCCCTGTGGCACACAAGATGTATAAGATGGTGCACAGTGCCTACTCTAGTGCCTGTTGTACGACATTGATGCGATATTGAGTGGTCCCAGAACAAATTAAGTTCACACAATAACATGTAAAACAGTTATATTTTTACTGACTTAAATGGCATGTCTCCTAGTTTCGAAAACCGATGACAAGCAAAGTGCCTTTCCGAAAGGGGAACTTCGGAAGTTGCCTTATGGCGACTAGATGCTCTGGCTCTATACATCGTTGCACCAAATGCTTGCATAAACGAACGATTTTCCCGATTAAATTCTTCATTAAAATTTTAGATATCGTATTAATGAATATAAAAAATGAGAAAATGCATTTCAGGTGTGTGGAGCCCAAAGAACTATCCTGAAGGCTCACCAGTCGAGTTGACAACAAGATTCCTGCGCAACAGGTCCATGCACTGTGGAACAATATACGCTGTCCAAAATGTTTCTTGATGTAACAGATCTCCATGGTATTGTTACTGTACATGACAGTATAGGAGCGGATTCTGGGTTCGTCGTGTCTCAGATTTTAAAGTTGGGACTACGAAGTTTTGAGACTGGACGTATTCTGATAATAAGTTCCAGGCATCAGGCGTCTCACTATGCAACCCTCTTTGCACGCTTAAACGTCAATGTTCACTCGGCGGGCAAACGCATCAAGGTGATTGATGCCTTGCAAATTATGAACACTGGGCAAGATGAACGAGCACCCATACTATTCCTGAGAAAGTTTGCTCAGACAATAGCTGCGCTTTCGGAGTCATCTGCTGATCCATGTTTAGTTATTTTTGATGATCTCTCAGTGAGTGCCATGCTTTTACTGTTGTTTTTTTCGATGAACCATCCTTATTATGTTCCAATGTCTCTTGGGTTATGAAAACCAGCATGCTGAGTCTTGTGTCAAAATAATGATAATAGATTTATGTTGCTCATGCAACCGCTGGATTTTTATAAATATTCGATAAATATGCTGCGTTTGTCTGTGTATGTTGCAGTCTTGGTCACTGATCTGTGGCACTAAAGCTCAGACTCGGGCTCTTTTGAGGACTATCATGGGAATGTGTTTCTCCAGGGAGCTCAGAATGCCCATCACATCTTTGATTTTAGTGGTTCACGAAGATATCTTGGCAGACAAGTCATGGTATGATCAACTTGCGCATATGTCAACTTGTCTGGCGCATCTCAGGTCTCTTCAGACAGGCAAGTCTGCAGACGTCGAAGCTCAAATACGTCTGTTAAGGAGGAAGGTTTCCAACTCAAGTGCGAGGCATAAGCTCGGTTTTGTCGATCACTCGATAACCATGGGGCTATGATAGATTTTCTGTAGAATGTAAATGTAGCAAAAAACCAAACCAAAAGAAAACAGCAAAAGCAGTACCATTGGTGAAATTTCGGTTGGTACTGTCACAAGAACCCTGGTTGGAACCCTGGTCGGATTGACTGATCCGTGTCCTGGCCTCAAAGTTGCAAATGATGACCCAAACATCATTACTCTTAATTTGAAGATAATATAAACTCTATCTAGGTATTCAGTCGCTACAAGATGGGTGTATTGTTGACTCAAAAGGTAGGAGGTTTTCCTGTGCAGGAAGCCCCGTGAGGGCTGTTGTCTTTGCCTACATTCACCACATACTGTGTGATAATCATCCATTGAAATATAGATTAGTAATGTTATCCACATCGATGACATTTTTTCTGTGGAATCAGATGAGATCGTGTGACTGAAGCTGTGCCTCTGATGTTGAGCCCGCTTGGTGATTGCTGTTGACGTTTTGCAAATGCAGGGCTTTGCTGCTCAAAAGAAAGTTGAATGTCGGCCATCAAACTCTGGTGGACAGGTATGAATCCATATTGAGATATATCAGCCTTTCGTGTTGGCATGCCTACATCAGTGGACGTGACGGCACTATTGCGCTCTTTCCGGCCCCTTGTTAATCGAGGCTCAAATTAGCGCGCAATATTTTCACCAATATATATATCCGTGTGCAATTACCGCAGACTCGTTTCGCAGTCGTTCGTGTGAATGCCCTTGGCCAGAGGGCTGAGTACATCTGGTACGATGGCGGTGAGGGCACTCCTGCCAAGGGTGCTGTTTTCAACGAAATGCGCTCGAAAACCAAAGTTCTCCAGAAATCTGTCACCTCTATGAACCCAAAAGACTTCCCGTCCTGGTCTTTTGACGGATCATCGACTGGCCAAGCTGAGGGAAACAACTCGGACTGCATTCTGCGACCTGTGTTTGTTTGCCCAGACCCAATTCGTGGCGGAAACGATGTGCTCGTGATGTGCGATGTGCTCGACCCTCAGAGTACTCCACATCCTACTAATACAAGAGCCATGTTGGAGGCTCTCATCAATGACAAGGTCAAGGCTGAGGCCCCTCTGTTTGGGTTTGAGCAGGAGTACACTATGATGGGCAAGGGTGGCGCTACCGTTTATGGATGGCCGCTTGGTGGATTCCCAGCACCTCAGGGACCGTTCTATTGCGGCGTTGGTGCTGAGTCCGTTTATGGACGCGCTCTTGCCGAAGCTCATATGGATGCCTGCATCAAGGCCGGCCTGATCATTTCTGGAATCAACGCTGAGGTAATGCCTGGGCAGTGGGAATTCCAGATTGGTCCAACTGGGCCGTTGGAGACCGGGGATCAGGTCATGATCGCCAGATGGTTGCTCCATCGCCTCGGAGAGGAGTTTGGAATCATCTCCACGTTTGCTCCAAAGCCCGTAAAGGGTGATTGGAACGGCACAGGAGCCCACACAAACTATTCCACGGAGAGCATGAGACGGGATGGTGGTATCGCTGTGATTGAAGCTGCCATTGAAAGGCTGTCCAAGTGTCACATAGAGCATATTACTCAATATGGTTCCGGAAACGAAGAACGCCTCACAGGAGCCCACGAGACATGCGATATCAACACATTCAAGTACGGTGTTGCTGACCGTGGGTCTTCCATTCGTATTCCGCTGCCAGTTCAACTTGCTGGAAAGGGTTACCTCGAAGATCGCCGTCCAGCTGCAAATGTAGACCCTTACGTTGTGTGCAGACTGTTGATCAAGAACACTCTTCTGTAGACAGATTTTTTCGCACCAGCCAGACTATCAACAGATTGGCTGCCTTCACTTTTGGGCCTGCAAAAGCACTTGCTCCATGTGCTACGCTGCCTGTGTGTTTTCCGGAATTTTGGAATATTTGTTACAATAAATGTAACCATTCTATTCTGTATGATACCATCTTTCGTTACATATAAACTTTGCCAAAAGTGAGAAAAAAGGGACATGAAGAAGCGGGAAGAATACTTTACACGTTGGTGCCTAATGATGATCTCCACTGCTCGGCAACCTCTTCAACACAAAAAATTCACCCCCTTCAACGATTTGCTTTGGAGGCTGCCCTTCTTCAATCACCCCCCACCACACTGTAGAGTCATCATCAGGATCTGGCACACCCACAATTCTCTCTGAGAATTCAGAAGTCACTTCCACCGGATTCGTCTCAGTTCCAAATGGAGCATCCAGCCAAGCTTCATGAAACAAATCTATCCCTTTGCGCTTTGCTTCTAGTTGCTTTCTGCAAAGGAAACAAGCAAGAATGCATGATTTCACTCGTCCCCTCTGCTATCCAAGTCTATCTACATTCGGGGGGGGGGGGGGAACAGAAGCTGTGATGCAACCTACGTACCTTTCTAGACCAGTTGCGTGCTCGATTTCAGCATTGAGATCCGTCACTGCCCCAGAAGACGCGAAACTCGAAGTAGACAACTTGGCCTTTGCCGTTCTCCCCGTGACAGAGACGGAGTTAATCGCAGCATATACCACCTGGGAGCGAACAAATCCGGCTTGTGAATGCAGACGACTAATTCAGATGGAATACACAAGGAAAATTTATCATTGGTAGTCAGGACGGGGTTAGAATCAACGCATTTCCGCAAACGTGGGATACCCCGATTCTCAGGAACCAGCCCACCCCGCCACGTGACAAAACATGCCCCGGATAAACCCTCGCTCTCAAGAGCATATACACTCATCGATCCAACTCTATTACTAATAGGTATGGTATAAATGAAAAATGATATGCGGGATCAGGACACAACGTACCCCCAACTCTTCCTTTTGTTGTTCCATTGAGGTCTGGCAAGCGAGCCTCGCACCTGCGCGAGCTGCTCGCACAAGAGACCCGAGTCTGTTCATTAGAACGTATCAAGAGATGCTGTCCCTAATTAAACTTACACTTCTTTTTGACACATGCCACGGTCTGAGGATGCCGTGGGCCTAGAGGCCAACAAGGGATGCAATTGCAGGGACATAGGAGCTGCAGAGCACTCGATCCGGCGGGAGAAATGACCGGTCAAAAGTGACGATTTGCCATCCTCGCCTAAATTGTGACATTCCCATCAATGACCGGCGTCGAGTACTCGAACCAAAGAACTAGTTTTGCACCACTGCCCGAGAAACTTGCACCTTGCGGGATGCATCAGACATTTGATTCGATTTCAAGTTTCGATTGCACTATTTCGGGTCATTTGTCAACAACTAGATACTGTGTAGCTGTCCTTTCGTCCATGAGGAAATACTTCTGGAGTGCTGATCAGCACTCTTGAGTGCAAGACGATGTGAACATTGGTAGTTTAGTCCCCAAAATGTCTTCAGAGAACACGACGCCGTGCGTATTACGTATATATCAATGATGACCTTGTTATGATAACTATGTTGATGTGTTTCTTGGCGAAGGCCAACCCATAGTTTAATTGAACGGAGAGCAGAAACTTGAACTTTGGCCTTGTGCGTTGCAGGGAGATGACTTCCCGGAGGAGCGCTCTTAAGCGGATCAAGAAAAGCATGTCCAGAATAGGAAGAAAAAGTCGTCCATCTCCTCCTGAAAGTGATGCTCCAGAGATCAAGGGCAGAAGTAGCAAATTGACCCCCGAGTCATTGCCAAGTGACGACAAGATGGAAAGATTGGCAGGTTTCGCCCATGAGCGTCAGGAACCCTTGATGCAAGCGGTCGCCTTCTCGGATATGGTCCAGGATATCTTGCATGTAGATTCTATTGTCGAGAAGACCTTTGCGGATCTAAAGTCTGCTGAGAGGTTGACAAGGACTCTCAAAGACCAGTCGTCTGCATCCCTGGAAATCGCCAAGCAACGAGGTGGATTTGAGAGGCATTCCCTCCAAGATCGAAAGCAGTCGTCCTCGCAGTTGACACAATCGCTACATACAACAGAGAGAGATTTGGCATCTTGCAAAACCTTGGACAAGATTGAGGAGGACATTGTGTGTGGCAGATATGAGCGAGCTCTCGGGGCCATTCTTGAGTCCCATCAAGCTGTCGAGTTCAAAACCCAAGGCCATGGTTTGGCGGAAGCTGCACTACAAATTTCGGAACTTCTAATATATTCTCGGTATACTTCCAAGCTAGATGCATTGAAGGCTCGGTTGATTCGGACAATCTGTCAGTTTGTAAAAGCAAGTTCCAAGCCTGATGCAGAGTCTCTCAGGATGGCCAGGTTACTGGGCAACGCCATGGGAGTGAGGGCTGAAATCCAGTGCATTTTAGCAATATATAGTCGATTTTTAAGGCAAAAACTTTCCTCTGATGCTGTGAACCTCAGTGTCTCGAACACATATCATTTCGGGCTGGGTGAAGCTTCAATTTCAGAATTGCCTGTGAGACTTGCCAGCGACATTGGCTTCACTCTGATCACGTGCTTAATGGATGCAGAAGAGCAAATCAAATCAAGCTTAAAATCTCATAATACCAGGTTTTCTTTGGATTCTTCCATGACGTCTGTGTTCTCTGCCTGGGCCGTGAGTTGCACAAAAGAGGCATGTGAAGTTTTTCTGCGGTTGGTAATGTTACCTCTGGCAGTCCCCAAGGGGATTAAACTGACTTCGGACTGTCTGTCGGCATTTTGCACATATTGCAGAGCTGTAGAAATCAATATGGAGGTCAAAGTCTTGGATATCGCGAAAAATATGCTCTTGGACCCCTTGGCTAGCGTAGCTTCCAGACATAGGATTCATCTTTTGGAAACAGCAAGAAAACTGGGCAAGCAAGATAGCCAAAGTTTCTCGCCCACCATAGAAGTCGCTCGAAAGACAGCTCAAATAGGACACAAAGATATGCTACTAACATCATTCCCGTCAACTTTGGTCATCGTAGAGGCATGCAAGGATCTGTTTGATTATTTGGAGGTCCCCTGCCTCAGCTCATGGCGTAGCAGCTTTGCAAGGGATACCATCCAGGATGTGCTCTCGGTGCGCGCAATATCTTCTAGATTATCCTATATTGTACGAGTAGAGGTATTCTGAATATTGACAAGTGATTTGTTGATTCATTCGCAGAAGTTTGCACAAGGTGCTCTGGAAGGATGCCCAACTATGGAGGGCAATCTGAAGGAGCAGCTGGATGATGCCCTAGACTGGATGAGAGCCTCAATCATTGATAAATTCAGTTCGAGTATTATTGGACTACAAGATGTATGATTGCCCAAACAAATCATCGTTTTCAGGATATTGAAAGGCTTGTCGTTGCTGTATAAGTTGCGATGCATCCATTTGTTCATGGATTTGATTTTTGATGCCTGGCAAGGCCCAATCTATGTTGGGCAACATCAACGTTGGATGGCACGAGCCAGGGAGGAGCTCCCCGGATGCTCGTAGGCAGTCGCGCACTCATATAGTTTACCATAATTAATCAATGTAATTAAATTGAGTTCCATTGTGTCTCGCGATATTGTGGGAGAACAATATATTCCGGACACCTGAGAAGTTATCCTTCCGAGCCGAAGTGTAGGTGCGAATGAACGCCCTTGGAAAAGGAGGCCAGGTCCTTTTTCCTGGTACATGTCAGGGGAGACAGGGGTACGTAAATAGATATTTTGATGTTTTAAATCACAGCAGTATCAATAGATTGCAAAAGCAAAGCCGGGGTTTGCTGAGGACAAAATTACAACCAGTATCTGCTCTGAACATGGGCTTCACCTCCGACCAGGAGCTTCCCTTGGAGAATAGTGAGCATCCGACTCTCGTAGTTCCAGAATATGGTCTGTCTGTTCCACAAATGCGTGTGCTAGGTCTGACAGCAGATGGCATGACAAAAGTGCCAGAGGTCGAGGCGGTGCGTTGTTTCTTCTCGCCTTCGTGTTGTTGCATAACATTCTGACCCCGTCCCTCAATTTTGGTGGGTATGCGATATCGAATGATGACATTTTTTATTTAATGATACAGTCGTCGATAACAGCAAAGGCATTTTACGCTGGGGACGATGTAAAGCCGACCAAGCAGGCCGTGAGGATGGCTGTGGACACGAAAGCACCCGGGCAAGCTCCACCTGATCTGCCATCACTGTTGCTGGATGGACGTATTTGCTACATTGGAATGCCACTGGTTCCATCTGTGACTGAGTTGGTAATATCTGAGCTGCTGTGGCTCAACTATGCTTCGCCTGAGAAACCCATTTACGTCTACATAAACTCAACAGGTGCGTGCCGGGGCTGAAAAGAAGTATTCCTTAATAGAGTCGTGCGATTTCACTGTTTTCTTGTCTGAACATTGACTGATGATTAATCAATCGGCTACGTTTGCTTGATTCCAGGCTCTCAGACTGTCCAAGGGGAGGCCGTAGGGTTCGAGACAGAGGCCACTGCAATTCTAGATACCATGTCTTATGTGAGGCCAGACATTTACACGTTGGTACGATCTTGCGTTTCTATAGTATTATTAAAACAACACATGCATCATTGCTTGTTGTTTTGTATCATATTTTTTTCTTTTGACGAGGGTGTATTTTGAAAGGAATTATGGGATATCGCCTTGTTTGTATCTGTAGGTGATTGGCCAAGCATTTGGGAATGCTGCAATGATTTTGGCGTCTGGGAAGAAGGGCCACAGATTTTCTCTACCTCATTCTAGAATTATGACTTGCCCACCCAGGCTGAATCGATCGTTCGGCAATGTGAGCGATGTGATGATTAAAGCCAATGAGCTTGAAAAATCGACCGACATTTATGTGGACCACCTGGCCAAATACACTGGCAGAGACAAGGAAGCAGTCAGAAAAGACGTGGGTAGAAACAGATACTTCACTCCAGAACAAGCCATGGAGTATGGCCTCATTGATCGCGTGGTGTCGCCAAATGAGGATGTGGCCATGGAGTCTAAGAATTACGAAGCCATGCTACAAGCCAGCCAGGCTCAGATGGCCAGTAGACGCAGAGGTGGAGGTGGTGCGCCAGCAGCAGCAGACGCCTGATAGGATTGGAGAGGCAACGACTTCTGTTTTAGATTCATGTGTTGACTGCTTTTACAGAATGGTGAATACTCTTGGAACATGTAAACCAAACAAAAGAAAAGAAAAGGATTTGAAGAAAGGATAAGAACTTGATACAACACAAGGGACAAATAAAAAAAATATTGATGGCTTCTTGTCGCTGTCTAGACGTTACTTCGTGCGAGACCTGAGCCGAGTGCCACGTGGGTTCATGTCACTTGTCATTCGCAGACATGGCCTAGCAAATTGTCGTGATTGGGGTCGGTCTCCGATTTTTTGTGCTTTAAAGGGTTTTTGAATGCTGTAATTATTGCTAGGATATGATGGAGCGGTGGAGTATATAAAACTTCTTTGATTTGGGAACGGTAGACTGCTGTGCATGTCCATTTAACGGCAACAATATCGTGCCTTCATTTTGATGCCACGAGGTCAACTGCGTCCATCTGCGATATTTTTTGGCTTTTACTAATCAATATAGAGCGTTCGGAATCGCTTGCTCGGAGCGAGGCGGGCACGGACTGGAAAGCTGGTGTTGTCGAGCAACGTGAGTGGAGCTTGTCATGTCTGTTGACACGGCCAACTCAAAGAGCGGTGCCAAGCATGGATTTCCAATAGTTATGCTTACAGGGTTTTGAATACTGTAAGTATCATTCCGGACGCATGGAATGGTGGAATAAGAAAAAAAACTCCGATCCTAGGAAGGCAAAGTGTAGATTATGTGTGAAAGTGCATTCAAGAATCTTACATCTTAGAATCTTACATCTTTAACGTGGTCCTACGGCCCGTCCTTTGACAGCCTCCCCACGTGATTCGTAACAAGAGTATCGGAAATTGCTAAATACACTAAAAGTCAAACAGCACTATGGGCAGCACCACCTTGGTGGGTAGCAAGCCAGTGTGCACGCAAC
>PJAJ01000031.1:1200000-1551012 GCA_002818215.1 Picochlorum sp. 'soloecismus' | reverse complement strand
ACGCTCTTCCGATCTTACGCTATACCCTATACCCTATACCCTATACCCTATACCCTATACCCTATACCCTACCCGATATTTTAAAATGCGCGTTTGGAGATCATTTGCCCCTCCGAATCGCTATAAACGTCGAAAGCAGGTTCAATCATAGCTACTATGTAGCCTGTAGCCTGTACCCTGTACTCTGTACTCTGTACCCTGTACCCTGCCTACCCTCAGTTGGGCGTCGACACCAAGGACCGTACCTTGCCAAGGCAGGTGGACATCAAGACCATGCTGCACAAGTGGGTGGAGGAGTACACTCATCGAGTGTCGTCGGAAGCCTCACGTGCACGTGAGGGCAGGCAAGCCAAGTACTTTGCTCTGCGCCAACTGGAGACTGGTACCTTGGACAGGATGGCGAGCTACCTCGTAAGTCGTCTGGTCCCCCGCGACACAAGCAGGCCTTGCTGTGTCACAATGTGCTGTTTGACTTGGTTGAATTTAGCAATGCCCGATACTCTTGTTACGAATCACGTGGGGAGGCTGTCAAAGGACGGGCCGTAGGACCACGTTAAAGATGTAAGATTCTAAGATTCTAAGTTAAAGATGTAAGATTCTAAATCTAATCAAAAGGATTGGACCCTCGTAAGTTGTTCATTAGTCCCTAGTGTAAACAACCATACTTCATTATGTCGGTTTCTGAGCCTAAAAGGTGGATCGTATCCAGCAAATGTGATAGGCTCCGACTGATATCTGACGCCCTCTTGATCCAAGTCCTGCAAACACATACACATAAGATCATTCAGCATTGAAATGCACACTTGTACATAGACAGCGTTCCAATATCATGCTCGCGCATATATCTAACATCTAACATATATCTATGATTTGTACGAATTCCACATGGTATCACCATTCGCACCTGAACCAGAGCATCCAGCATCCTCGAGATGGAGAAATCGTCTACCTTGAAGCCACCTGCTGATCCTACATAAACAGTCATTTCGTCCGATGGGTCAATGTACACATTCGGATCCGTAGGAATCGGAGCACCGGCCTGCAAAGCATCAGAGTAAGAAGAAAGTCTTATATCATTTATTTTTTATTCTAGGATGTATACTCGCAATCACCCTATACCTCATGAAATTCTGTAGGCACAAAAAACGAGACAGTGAAATTCTGTTTGCAAAATGGGCCGCTTGAGGGCATCGTCGTGACGCGCACAGGGCTTGTCATGTTGATTTCAATGCCATCTTCGTTATCTCCAGTGATGTAGCCAAATAGTCGTCGGAAACCTATGGAAGTTGCAACTGGATACAAGTGCGATTCGACTCGAGTGCTGACCCAAAGACCTGCACACAGCATACGGAATGTCGATGACGCTCTCATCAAAAAAACAAGCAAACAAAAATGGTCAATCTTTGAGCCTCGAAGGCATCTTTAAAGTGGACTTGTGAGCAAGAGACACTCGATTCAAATTGGTAGGGAACCACGGTTCAAGTAATTGAATGAGTACCTTTCTTGTACTTCCTTTTTTCGTAGTGGAGTCTCGATTCTAGGACTTCATACTCTGGACACTCACTATTATGACAAAACCAAGGCTTATTCCATGAAATACTGCTGCCCAACGTGCGTGTACTAGTACTGACACTGGCGCTCAAACCAAACAAGATGCTGCTGACCAGCAGAACCACAAACTTTCCTGGCACCATGGTCCCTGGCTCTCTTCTGGGTACTACGATAAATATATTTCTCTATTAACAGATCATCAAATTTATTCTTGTGAGACTTTAACCTCGCTGTCATGTCTATTCCCTTCGTCATCGTCGTCCGCGGACGTGGATCCATGACTTTGCAAAGTTGAGTTGCCTTGAAAACTCGCACTCGAGATGCTCTGTCCAACTTACCGCTGTGACTGCTCGGGTGTGGCATCAATTTATTTTGAAATATTATTGGTGAAACAATAACAACAACTAGATAGAGAGCAAGAGTAATACGATCGGTAATGGATGCACAAATCGAGCTGCCTCCAAACATCGAAGACATTCCTCCTCCGGGGATGGGACTTGTCGAAGAACTCGACAAAGTCCTCTTGGTACAGCTTCGAGATGGACGCAAATTGATAGGAATAATGAGATCTTTTGATCAGTTCGCGAATATCGTTTTGGAAGGTACGTGTGCTTCGTAAGCTTGTCGCTGCTTTTGCGATGGCAACAAAGCTGTTGTATCGAGGAGGAGGTACTGATTCTTCGACACGTCCTGACGCTTGCAGACGCGCGAGAGAGAATTATAGTGGGAAATCAATTTGGTGAGGTGCATCTTGGTCTGCACTTGGTGAGAGGGGAGAATGTTGTTCTCTTGGGAGAGGTGGACCTAGCTCGAGACCCACCGGCCAACCTGGAAAAGGTCTCTGAGGCAGAAATAAAGCAAGCACGAAAAGCTGAGCAAGAAGCGGACAAAATGAAAGGCTTGATTAGGACGAGGTTTGATTTTTTGGACGGCCTGGACTAGCAAGGCGGTGACGAATCGGATTACCCTAATTTATATTTATGCACTACAACTGGTTCATCAGTAGAAAAGTCAATCCCACACTGCATACTGCGGTGGGAATCTGATCAAGGCATTGTAAAATATTTGAACTCGCTCCGAGATCCACTCGTGGGGATGGGCCACATCTGAGCATGGAATGCTCCTGGTTGCCATTAAAGTTTGTACTGTCGAAGCTTGAATTTCGTTGGTGCTCTTGAGCACCAAATCGCACATGAAATTGAGTGTACAAACGTGAAGCTCCTCGATTTTACCCCTGTGCGCGTCTGATATTCTGAAACCACATTCATTCATGTGAGAGCGTCTGAGCTTCCTTTGAAGCGTATATATCCCATCATACCACATCTGAACATGGGCCATACAATGGTCCGAGTCATCAGAAAGCAAATCCATTGCCATTCTGAAAATCATGTCTTCAAGATGCTTCAAACACATTACTCGGAAAGTTGTGTGCGGCTCCTGATCTTGGTAAGAGCCATTTAGAAATTGAACCAGGCAATTAAATGTCTCCATGGTCCATGCGTGCCTGATATCCTCTCCATAGTGGTGTAACATTTGCAGTACAACTGCAGTCCGACAAGAAAAAGGGAACATTATTGCCAATCGTGGAATGTAAAAAAAAAAACGTGAGAGAAATACACAGAAAGCGCAGACGCATGCCTGAGGTTTAGGCCATACCTCGAAGTGCGTTGTAACATTGAGGGTCCGATGCCAACAAGTTCCTGCAGCAGATGACAGCATCACCCAGAAGAGCATGAAGGTCTGCGTCAGCCTGTATTTGCTCTTCAGCTCTTAGTCGCTCTATTTTCATGAGAAGAATGCTCAAATACTGTGACTGTGCATCAAAGTCTCGGGTGCATTTCTGAGCCTGAACTCTTGCAAGCTGAATTGCATCTGCGAATCAACAGTAAAGGCACTGCCACGTCGATCGAAAACTTACAGTGACGATTGCTTTCTTTGGAATCCAGTGGACATACCTGCTTCATTTCCTTCAGTCAAATATAATTCTACTAGGTGCAGAACGACACCTGTATCATTTGGATTCCGTTCCAAATACCGATGAAAATGTGTTTCCGCTTCTGAAGCTATCTCCCGTGATGTGCGTCCTGTTCTTGCCCATATCGCAGGGTTATGTTCATACTGACGAAATCTTGTATCTTCCGGCTTATTCAAATCACGAGTTACTAATTCGTTTGTATCAGAAAGCTGACTTAGCAACTGATGTTTACGGATGAGGCCAAGAGACTTGTCGTGCTCTGGACTCACAGTCTCCATCCGGCTATATTGCATAAACATAGGCTGCGACAAGACGTCATATGCTCTCGATAGATGATCATTCTGGATCAAAACGTTAACAGCCAGTTCTTTTAGACTTCTTTTCCTTCCTTCATCTGGCTGATAGGCTTCAGCCTTTCTTAAAAGACGCAGCATGTCCTCCAATGAAATCAACTCAGGATGCCGTCTGAGAAATCTGAACAAAACAAGGAGGGATTCAGAGAACCTTAGATGTATCATTCTATTCCTGAATTGCCACATGGGATCTATGATCCAGGGACGCTGCGCAACATAAACACAAACCAAATAAACCACAGGGAAATAAATCACAAGAGTTCCCCATGAACAAATTAATCGTTCTCATAGACAAGCTTTAATATTCACCTCTGCTCTTAGGATTGTACGCAACACGAGCGCAAGGCGATACTCATCCCTTATGCTTTCAAAGAATCGTAGATTCAAAAGCAAAGAGTTAACATGGCGGTGGTATGCCGTCTCAAAGCCAAAGAAGCCGGCATGGAGGATGCTCTGCTTGCCACTGTTGCTGTCCAAATCTCCGATGGCAGGGCGAGGACGAATGTTCGATCTACCCACTCGACGTGCATCAGTCCTGCCATCATTATGCGTCTCCTGTGCTTCCTCCTCCTCAGCCGGTATCCCCGAGTTCATTGTTTGCTTTTGAACGCTACCCACATTAACTGTGCCAAAAGAGAGTACGTGTGCTCCATTTAAAGCAAGTACACCAAAAGAACATAAACAGAATACCAAATTATGGATAAGACTGTTCTCAATTCAAGGGACCAAGAAGGAGATAGCTCGAAAACAAGTTCCAATTTTTCTACAGACAACTGCGGAAGAATTTGGTGAAAATGGAAACTGCCTCCGGCTACATGAGCTTTGGGACAGACCCTTGATCCATCTTATCGATGAAATCAATTTGTTGCGAACTAAAGGAGACCTCGGACTCCCCTGAGTTTATAGATGGGTGTTTTTGTCCATCCGGGGTTTGTGATCGTACTACGGTATATATACCGCCACGAACGTACGTTTCGAAGGAGCCAATCTCAAATGTTGCCATAGGCTATGGTGATGTATCATTTCAAAATTTTTAAGTTTATTCTAGTTGGGAAGATGGACTGAAAAAGTGTAATTGCAGGGGATCGAATACAGGATTCCAAGAGAAGGAAGGCGACGTTCCTTGTTGAAGAGTTTCAAAGTAACAAGCCCAACTCGTTTCCATTCCTTCGAAAAGGAAACTTCTCTTTGAAGCGTAAATACATTTTATGTAAAACAAATTTGATAGAATCTGAGTAATTGCGATAGCGAGGCTCAAATGGAGCCAGCCGGACGACGTCCAACCGACGTTCCAGGACAATCGGACAGAACACCGCTTTTGCAGGAGCCCGTTGCCAGTTTTTACCAATCCAACGGGAGAAATGTTGTTAGTGAAGAATTGCAATCGCTACATATACCTCATCATAGGGCAGAAATTGGAGAAACAACACAGTCTGGAAATGTTTTGGAGAAACATGGACAGGCATCAAAGGCATATTCTGTCGTCATCTTCTGCTTGACAGCAGGTCTCTTGTTTGCAGACCAGAATTTAATGGCTCCAAATCTGACATCTATTGCCGAATGTACGTGCAAACAGTCTTTTGTAACAGGTTTCAGTGAAATGATTCTGGTTGATATTCTCTCATCTCTGGTTGTCACCAGAAGATACCGCAGAAAGTTGTGTCAATGTGTCAGTTCGTTTCACCGTAACGGCAATTAAATAAGTTCTTCTTCGTTTTTATTCACATTGTAGCATTTGGTTTCAACGAAGACGAGAGGGATCGTTACTTGGGCGGTTATATTGCTGCTGCTTTTTACCTGTTTGGTGCACCAGCAGCAATCTTGTTTGGCTACCTGTCCCATACAGTCAGTCGTAGGGCCCTTTTCCTGATTGCCGTCCTTCTGGGTGAGTATTTCTCATATATTGCGTTTTTTTTGGTTTTCGGAAGGCTCCAGGATGGACAAGTTTCTTTCAATTGCTGCTGCAGGAGAAGGGCCATGCTTGCTGACCATCTTTGTTACTCGATATTGGGAGCTCTTCCTTCTCAGATTATTAACCGGCATTTCGATAGGTGGATCGCTACCCTTGATTTTCAGTCTTCTTAGTGACATGTATGAGCATAAGCACCGGGCTTTTGTCTCAGCCATGGTTCAGATAGCTGTAGGGGCTGGGATAGCAGTTGGTCAGGGTGTCTCTGGATATGTAGGTATGTTTGTCAATCGATGGATCAAATGCGTATGACTGCCATGCGGAAATCGGTTATAGACTATATATGTTTCTTCTGTTACTATACTTTTGTATCATCTATTGCGTGCTCTTGTGATTTGCTTCATTCAGGCCCTTCGATAGGATGGAGATGGCCATTTGTGATTGTTGCTGTGCCAGCGGTTATGTCTTCTTTTGTGATGTTTTGGACAACAATGGAACCTGTCAGAGGATCTACAGAAGCAGCATTTCAAGAAAAAATGCGCCAGGATATAGACTTCTCGTATCAAGGGCAATTTTCTCTACAGAAATTTGTAGCCTTGCTCCGCATCAGAACTAACTTGCTGGCCATAGGGCAAGGGCTTCCTGGCTGCTTGCCATGGGGCATGCTGCTAACTTTTTTGAATGATTATTTGGCACAGGACAAAGGCCTATCAATTTCATTCGCCACATCTCTGGTGCTGTGTATCGGTATTGGTGGGGCACTTGGGGTTCTGGCAGGTGGTGTCCTTGGACAATATCTGTACAACAATAGGCCAAAATATATGCCTCTATTTATCGGTACAATGACAATAATTGGAACGTTTCCCATGTGGTATCTGGTGAAAGCCGATATAAGGACTCATTACATATTTTCGTTTGTTAGTGCTTTGTCAGCAGGCTTTTTAAGCAGCACTGTTGGTCCTAATGTTAGAGCTATGATTATGAATGTCAATGAGCCAGAAACTAGAGGCTTGGCATTGGCTTTTCAGACAACCCTTGATGATCTCGGGAAAGGACTTGGTCCAGCAGTCGTAGCAATGATGATATCCACTCTTGGCCGAGAAAGTGCTTTTTTCTGGGCAACAGCCGGCTGGATTCCCTGTGGGGCAATGTTGTTGATGACTGCCTTGACGCTTGAGGGTGATGAACAGGCCATGCAATCTCGATTAAAAGCCCGCATGTCTCTTACCGATCCAGGATCGGAGCTGGAAGTATTCGACTAGATCGGATTACATGTATTTATTTATTTATTCATCTGGATTTTAGAGAACCAATATATTCAGCGTCATTGGCACAATAATAGGCTCTAAAAGAAATCTACTTGCAAAGTAGAATATAACTGCAAGGGATATAGATATTGGCAAAGCTGGTAAAGCTTTTTGAGATACTGCAAGCCACAGCAAAGTGCAGACAAGCCCGGTTAAAATTGCAAGAAAACATGCCATCATGGTGAGCATGTCAAACATGGTAGAACGACCCACAAGCACAGAATAAAATATAAAGTCTCCCAATCCAAGCTTGATGCCTTCCGGGACGTCTAATAAATATTCCGTTTTTGCATCATCAGGCTGGTTGTTGCTCTCAAGTGGCAATGCTGCTGTTGGGTTGTGCAATTGGACAGTCTCAATCTCAGTTTGCCGTTCTGATACATAAATTCCCGATTCCTGAAACTCATCCCTGTTCATGAGAGATGTTTCGGATGCCACAGATGGCTCATCAGATCGTGGTGCACTTCGTGCCCTCGATTCATAAATCAGAGCAGGGATAACCTCATCCCTCTCGGTAGCCAGCTCCAAAAGCATTTTCAAAGGCCCTACAGGAGACAGCACGGCTCCAATGTCATACACCACTAGTGCAATCAGCAGCATCCATGTAGACCACTCGGGTATAAATGTAAAGATGAATGCAACAGAGCATGATATGGCCACCAGATAGCATTGCTTGATGAACAAGGGCGCAGGCATGGAGAACATGGTGACTGCCCCTACTACTGAAAAGTTTGTCAACACAAATAAGAAGGAAATGAGATCGATGTGGAACTGAGCTTTCTGCACAAGTTCCAGGAATATAGCCCCAAGAATCACAAAAAACGTTGTGAACCCGGAAAATGCCAAATAGATGAATATGATCCTGGAGTAACCATGCTTCAGAAGCAAAACGAGACCAAACGTGATGGATCCAACTATGGCAATAAATGCCAATGCGTTGATTAAAGAGCCCTCTATTTTTTCGGAAATAGAATCATCTGCCTGCAGTTAGGGCAATGATGTTGTTTAGAAACCATCCTTGTCTCCAACTCCTAGTATTGCCTCAGAAGCAAGGGCACAGCAAACTTGCTTTAAAGCAAGTTGTACAACTTGCAAATACAAGGATTGTCATGCAATCAGTCCATTCAATCTCTTGTATGCATATACGGTCTCAAATATACATACCTTTTCTTGATAATATATCGAAGCTATGTAAACCGCGTTGGAGTTGCTGTCGCCCGCTGGATTTAGGGTCCTTACAAGGAAAGCAGTGAGCAGCATGCAAATCGACACAGGTAGGGCCACTCTAGTGACTTCCTCACCAATCCCATCTAGAACAGATTGCTTGCTTGAACCCTGTCTCATCTCCAATATCGCATTTAAAAAAAGGACGTCAGGACTGCCATAGGCATCTCACCAACTGAATTGTCCCACGCGGCAACCAAACGTCCAGCACTTACCACCTTCGAGTATGTGGTCCGCAAAGAAACAAATCAATGCATTATATGTATCACTATCAATAATTTTAGAATAAAATAGTAATAAGTTGGTATATATAGTTGGGATCAAAGCCAGGTAGACATTAAATTTAGCCAAATTTGGAGTACCAGGCCGGCCGGCCTGCGGGTCCCAGTGCACTGGTACCGGTACCATGGCTCCCTCAAATCATGGCCAATCGGGGTTGCAACCATGACCATGATTTGAGGGATCTGTCAGATCCATGAGCAGTTGCGATGACTCTGAAATGTCACTCATATTGCACTGTTGTCATCATTATTAATCTTGCATCGTCCCTCAGTGGCCTTACCGTAAGGCGATTGGTACCCAGGTCACTGTAAAACAATTTGAAAACACTCCTTCCGGGAATAAATCCTCATCTAAAAGAATGACGAAGCACATTAGATCCTAGCCTATAATGGGACTTTTAAGCATTATTCGCA
Organism: Picochlorum sp. 'soloecismus'; assembly: GCA_002818215.1. Classification (NCBI taxonomy): domain Eukaryota; kingdom Viridiplantae; phylum Chlorophyta; class Trebouxiophyceae; genus Picochlorum; species Picochlorum sp. 'soloecismus'. The sequence goes on along the minus strand of PJAJ01000031.1, from coordinate 1,541,998 downwards.
AAGTAAAACGACGGGAGCGTGAGATAAGAGTCTTGTTAGTGTAGGTTTTCGAGGTTTCTGCTCAATCGTAAAGTCAAACGGGTCTTTTGACTGGCGTAAAACCTGACAAACTCGAGTCTTTTGGATCGCAGGGGTCTAGATAATGCGGGAAAGACGACCATCGTGAAGAAACTGTGTGGTGAGGATATTGAGAGCGTAAGTCCAACCTTAGGATTCCAAATCAAGTCGGTGCCTTTCCGAGGATTCTCGCTCAATATATGGGATGTCGGGGGTCAAAAAACGTTGCGATCATATTGGAGGAATTACTTTGAGAAGACTGATGCTCTCGTGTGGGTGATTGATAGCGCCGATGGTATGAGGATGACTGACTGCGCTACTGAGCTACACAACCTGCTCAAGGAGGAACGCCTGGCGGGGGCGACGCTGCTTGTGTTGGCTAATAAGCAAGATATCGAAGGGGCCATTGATGTTGGGGAGATATTGAGGAGTCATCTGCACCTTGATCGTCTAGATGGAAAGAGGCACTGGAGCATACGTGGGTGTAGTGCAGTTACTGGACAGGGGATTGACGAAGCCCTGAGTTGGCTCATAGAAGACGTGTCGAACAGACTCTTTCTTCTTGATTAGTCTTTGTCTCATCTGGCATAATTGTATTATGCAGCCGTAGCAGAGAAAAAAATTGGAAATCGGCTTTGTTTTGGTGTTCTTGTGTCAACTCAACTCTATTTCTCAACTATTACATCTATTTAACTATTCAGCATGCAGAGCAGTCATATACTTGCGTGCTGGCGTTTCGAAAATATGCTCTGGCTTACGCTTCTCCAAAGGCCCGTGGTTGTCTAAAAGCTTCACCACAATGCCATCATTTACAAGTCGACCAGCCTTCTTGTATGCCAAATAGTCTTGACGGGTGAAGGGTGTGAAGCCCCAGTTTCTGGATGCGACAATCTTCTGACGCCCTGGAAACTTGAACTTGGCACGGCGGAGCGCCTCTTCTGCAGTTGCTGCATGCGTATCACGGCAACGAATCGACATCAGAACTTTACCGATTGAGACACGGGCACACAGACCATATGGCTTTCCGAAAGCTCCACGCATCCCCGTCTGGAGCCTATCAGCTCCAGCACACGAAAGCATTTTATTGATACGCAGAACGTGGTATGGGTGCACTCGCACGCGAAGATGGAAGGCTTCCTTTCCGGCGTTGGTCACCATGTACTTGTTGGCTGCAATACGAGCAGCTTCCAAGGACTCGGAGGAAATGTTCTCCTTCTCCCAACTGCACGAGCGAAAATGACTCATTAGTACAATCAACAGCATTCTGAACAAATATTGGAATGCGAGAAAGCTAGGGCTACTGAGAAGAAAAACGTCAAAGCCTAGCACAGCCAACATGTCTGCTCCACGGTTGTCCCATAAACACCACACGGACGCTGAACAACGTGAGAAATGCCACATCCTACACTTCATATATGTTTCAAATCTTACCTGACCAGGTGGACGCAGTGTGGGAACACGTCTACGCCTGTCTTCTTTGCGCCGGCATCATAGATACGAATTTTGGGGTCTGGAACACCACGGCAGTAGCGAGACTTAGGATAAGGCTTATCCTTGATTTGCCTATAGCACTTGAATGGACCTGCAATGTACATAACGCTTGAGTCCTTGCACGAGAAACAGTTAACCACTAGACCATTTGAGAACGGGCTGCTCAAGTGGCTGGCGGCACGACCATCCGGCCCAAACAAATTCAGCACAAACGTACGTCTACCCATTGTAAACACTTAATTTCAGAAGAATTAAAGTCCTATAACAGCTTGTTCGTCATGTGTGTGTGGTCGATAAATGCCTTGGAACCAAGAAGAATCGAGGCACGGCGAGGTTTATCAACATTTGGGCTGTACACCATCACAGCGATTGTTTGATGGTGGCACTTCAGCCTTGCCGATCTACGGATTTCGATACGTTGGTCGTCTTATCACATGGCATTGTTGATGGGAGGCTATGTAGTTGGGCTATGCTCGACATCGATCGCCCAGCAGACATGCAGCAGGTGACACGTTGCTAGAGTGATTGCTATCGTGCCTGAATTAATAATTATTCACCGTTGAAAGGTGTAAAGATCCAATTGACAGGGGAATAGCGCTCGCTGCTCTATGTTTCTGTGATTCAGGAGTTTGTTTCTCTTTTGAACGTAGTCCACATGAGACCCCCAAGAGGAAGGGGCGGCTTTGGCAGAGGTGCGCTATTCATCGTCTCATTCTTTCGAAACAAAAATAAAATTTAAATGTCCTTAAACAATAATTGAAACGAGATTGGCTGTCCTGAGGTGTTTCTGTTTGTCGTGATTGGCGCATGCATGACAACAACACTGCTTTGAATCCGTTACCTGGGGTTGATTTCGAAGAGCTCTCCTGTGAGATCTTTTGTATTTTATACTATCGTACATATTTTATGCAGGAGATCGCGGTGGTTTTCGCGGTAGGGGTGGCAGGGGCGGGTTCGAGCCACAAGGGCCCCCAGCACAGGTGGTTGAAGCTGGATTATTTGAACATCCCTGCGAAGGCGAGGCCGTCTGTAAACTGTCGAATACTATGGTGAGTAGATAAGGACCATAATTATGTTTATTAAGTGACTTGGGGGAGTGACCTGGGAGTGTTTCTGTTGCAGATTCCTTACTTTAATGCTCCAATATACCTGGAAAACAAAACCCAAGTGGGCAAGGTCGAAGAGGTATTTGGCCCAATAAACTCTGTATATTTTACAATTAAAATGTCTGAAGGTGTTGTGGCGACTTCCTACAATTCTGGAGACAAATTTTACATTGATCCAGCAAAGTTACTTCCGTTAGATAGATTTCTACCCAAACCCAAAGGTGCACCTTCAGGTAGAGGGCGTGGTGGACGAGGTGGCGGTAGAGGTTCTTTTGGTGGCAGAGGTGGCGGTAGAGGTTCTTTTGGTGGTAGAGGTGGTGGCAGAGGTGGATTTGGGGGCGGTGGCAGAGGTTCTTTCGGCGGCAGAGGTGGTGGATTCAGAGGTGCTAGAGGTGGTGGCTTCCGGGGAAGAGGCAGATGACAAAAAGTCATGTCTGAACAATAGCTTCAACCGTATTTTCAAGATTTGTACCAGGATACTTACAGGAATATTGTAAATAAATTGTAATTAATCTTCCTCCATATCATCAAAGCTGTTGCCTTCAGATTCTCCTTCAAGATATTCTTGTTCGTCGTCTGACTCAAGAGCTAGAGCCGCTGCAGCATCTTGAACTTCAATATCACCGTCATCGTTAATATCTGCTGTAAGAAGAGCTCCTCTATGTGCTATTTCTTCATCAAAATTTGATGCACAACGAACGGTATTGACAATAAGATCCAATCTGCCATGGAGGGCAATCAATGACTGGTAAGATGCGAGCCTGGAATCTATTATCTGGTAAAGGGAAGATAGTGTTTCGGTACACGCTCCGCTTCCTGCAAAATAGCCCGCGTGGTGGATTAGAGTAAATCGTATCCATCCTGATAGCTGCTCACCCCTCCTGGGAGCGGCGTGTAACCTCCGAACAAGTAAGTTCATTAATTTAGAGGCATCTCCTGGGCTCAGATGCCTGACTGTCTTGGAAACAATGCTTGGATTCTTTACTGCCAAGCATCTTTCTAGCAAGTTTTTATCTTCGTTTGTAATGGCCTGGCTTAGCAACACTGATAGAGAATCGGCTTTTGGAGTTGCTGATTCACCAGGGGGTTGTAGTGGCCTTTCTTTTACCAAATCTAAATGTTCCCCTTTCAGGGCAGCAATGCGTTCTGCAAAAGTCATTTCCTTTTCTTCTTCCTCCTCTTCTTTTTCAGCTTCTGCAGGGTGAGTATCATAGTCAGCGCCATTCATGGGAAGATCGACGGTCTTAGGCTTGGTTCCTGTTCGGCCATGCAACAGAACTGCCTCGCTTGCCCCCGTTATAGACACCGAGGCATTGGGTTTCCTGTTCTGTCTTGTATCTGGATTCCTCCCCTGATCGTCAGACGGATTCAACAGAAGTCCAGTGTCATCATCTCTAGGCTTTGAAAATTTCGTTACTGATCCATCACTTTGCCCTTGTAGCTTCATGCGAGTGAAGATGGGCTTGATTGCTGAACCGGAAGCTAGAATGACCTGAATGGCTGTCGCTTCGACGCTTTCGATCGCAACCTGAACGATAGGTGTACCACCCTGATTAGAAGCTGCCCATTCAGATACTTGTACACTATATTCTTTATTTTGACTGTCCCTATCTTCGTGTGCAACACATCTGCAAACATGCATGTCACCAGAAAGGGTGACAGCAACAACATAAAACAAACCATCTGATACGGCGGCCATGCATACTTGCGCCACAGGACGATCCAAGCTTATCTGTGAAAATGCTGATTTGTGCAAAATTTTCCCTGTTGGCGACACCCTGGTACTCCATATGACAATGGTCCTGTCACCAGTTGCTGCTGAGCAAAAGTACGGGCAGGTGGGCAGAGAGGCAATGTCAATAACTGGGGTAGAATGGCCTGTCCACTTCCCTAACTTGGCACCAGTAGTGCTATCGACCATAGATATCGAGTTTCCCGCCAGAAGAAGCCTAGCATCTGATAAAGAGCTCATGTGATGAATATCAAATTTCACTATGGAAGACCACCTGGCTAACTCCCTTCCTGTGTTCATGTCAAGAACGATCGCCGTTCCCAACTTAGTCATCGCCACCAAAGTATCCTGATCCCAAATAGTGGTTAAACACAAAATTGTGCCTTCAGCAGTGGCTTTTCTCCATAAGACAGCCATCCGAGCGGTATCGTATGCAACAACTGAGCCGTCTACAGCCCCAGCAACCAGGATATTTTCCGATTTGCCCTGCAGATATCAAGCACAACCATTGCCAATCAGTATCAAATTTATTTTATATTGACATTTTGCTACACACATGGATGCAACAAGGATCAATGGGTTGCAGCTCCAGTTTGCGCAGGTGTCATGCAAACGACAAAAGGAGTTTTCTTGGTGATGTCATCTTATTCCTCACCTTTTGTCCCCATTGCAAGCTTGAATATACCATATGAGATTTAGATGACTTTGAGCTTTTTATTATGCCTGAATCTGCCAACTCCTGAGTAATGTCCTTCGTTCGTGATGGACCATGGGCATGGCAAATTCTGATTTTCCCGTCCGCGGTGGCCCATGCTAATTTGTTGCATGTTGAATCAAATAAAGGCTGTATCGAATCTATAGCAATTGCATTTGACATGTTTAATCCCAAATAGTGTAGGATCTTTCGCTCAAAGAGTTTGTGTGTAGCATGTATGGCTGGCAACTATTCTGTTCTTTGAGCCAAGGCCAAGATTTTGCTAAAAATCACAGTTTACTATCAATCAAGCAGTTGTATAAATTTTATATTGTGACAGTGGGTGATCTAGACTTTGTCAATTTTGGTCGGGGAAATCTCAGCTGTAATTCGCATGCCGCCCATGATGGGCAGTTTGTGTGTAGCATGCATGCTATATGAATATGGCTTAATCTGGTTCTGAGTTTCTGCATTCTTTTACTACTGTAGTGATTTTTGATTTCTAGGGACACTACAAGGAAATTAGACATGATGTCAAGGTCGCTCTTTCATTCGATCTCCGGAATCCCGAGATATTGCTCTTGGGCCCGGACCGACTGCAGGGGACAACCTGGCTCGTCGCGTTTCTCGCAAGCATTGTTGCATGGTGGGTCGATGTCGTAAATTTCAAGCATAATATGCCCTTACTCTGTTTTCTAACGTTTACCTGGCCTTGAACTCGCAGGAAGGTATCTAACTAAGAGAAGTGTGTCCTCTATCGTGGTGAGAAGAGCCACCGATGACGGTGATATTTCTGCGAGAGATACAGAGGGGGCATCTGATGAAGTCAGAGAGAAGAATGTTGCTGTTTCGACAGAGGGAAATGTGCTTGGATTCGGTGAGGGCGATGGAGAATCTTCACCGACTGAAGAAAGGAGCACAGCTGAAGTCGGTATGGAGGAAGTTGATGAAATGAATGATGCACTCCCGGGAGAAGCAAAAGTAGTGCCAGTTAGGATAAAAGAATTTATGGATGCGAATCCTGTCGCATCGTACTCGATGTTTGGGATAGCGGGATTCTTAGGTTTTACGTTTGTTGTTGCCCTGTTTAGAACTGTTGCAAAGGGATTTAGCAAACAGGGTAAACGAAACAAGACTGTCAACAAGAATAAACTGATCATCCAAGAACTTGGAAAATACCTTCCAGAGGATAGAGATTCATTAAATGGCGGTGTGATTACTGGACTCCGTCTTAGGAGTGGATTTTCGCCCACTGAGATTTTCCGTAAATATCTATGGTATCTGCTACGGGAACGGAAATTTGATAACGATGCCCTGGCAGATGTCATCGCGCTAAAGACTGCACTCGGGCTGTCTGAAAAAGATGTCAGTGAGGCCCTGAATGAGAGGGCTTCCAGGATTTTCGAAAAGTATGGGACAGTGATGTTGGATACGAGCGGCATGAGTCCTGCTGGAGTCGAACGAAAGGCAACGGCAAGAAGCCTTTTTTCTAAAATGCTGTACCTTGTGGAGTGCAGTGATGTACTGGGACAGGATTTTAGAGACGAAGTCAATCTTCGGGACATCTTTGGAGCCACAGAGGACGATGTTGCACGCCTCAGGATTGCTTCTCTATACGATCTTGATCTGGACGCTGCCCTTAACCTGCCATCGGCGAGCGAACCTGAAGAAGGAGCTAAGTCAGGCGACACGAACGTGAGTGACTGAGAGAGGTGGAGAAAAATATTGCTTTCAAATACATATAAATCTCAATCTAACACTCATTCATGATTAGAAAACACACTCTTGGAATCTAGAGTCTAATGCAGTGAGGGAAAATCATCATCATTTTCATCATCAATATCTCCATATCTCCACAGCCCAACATGATTCTGACGAGCAATCTTTTCTGCGAGGAGAAGCTCATCGTAAACAAACTTTGCTGCCTCAGGCATGCAATTGATCTCTTTGCAAGCAACCACTTTGGCCAAACCTTCCTTAACCATTGTTGCATTGATCGAATTCGAAACATCCTGATTGTCGTCTGATAATAAAGTCAAATGGATCATGGATTCTTCGTCGCCTCTCTGAGGTTCTCGTTTCGTGCCCCATGCCTTCCCATTCTGATGAGACGAAATTTCAGATTTCATTTCAATAAAGCCATTCAAGACCTTCCTGCCATGTTGCGTAAGATCTGCGAGTCTTTCCATAACCACTATATCAAGCTCATCCTGAATATCAACTGGGCTGTGAATAAACGACAAAGTTGCCAAATGGGCCTGAGGAGGAACTGCTGCCAAAGTGCTAGGGATATCCCTAATGGATCGATTGTCTGCACGAGCCCTATTGCCAAAGTCAATGAAAATGATATCGTATTTTGGCATCGTCTGCATTCAAAAATAAAAAAGTCATTAGACATTCTATCTTATTGTGTGCAATGACAAGCAACATTCGCATTCAACTACTCACTGGATCAGCCAGATATGCTTCCTCAACTCTTGCTCTGTACCAGCAGTTATCGATGCTAAACTTGGCCAAGCACAAATCTCTTTTCCTCAAATTTTCCTTCAAAAGAAATTAAAACAACATTAAGGTATCATAAAATTTATTGACTTAGTTTTGTGGATCATTTCCATTCAGGATGGAGAGAAGCATATCAATTATTGCCATGGCAAGACATACCTTGGGCATGGGTTCATCGTCCAGAGAGATTTCTGCAAGTCGATCTGCAATCCACTGTCCTCTTGCTTCTGTAGAGAACTGAACATAGAACGAATTTGCATCTTTCATTTCAGTGATGATCACAGAAGCCTCCTGTCTATCAAACTTCTTTGTTTCATTTGCCTTGGAGGTTGGAATTTCTACGGAAGATTCTAATTTTGACCATATATTCATCTTTTTCTTCTTCGCTTTTTCTTCTGCAATTTGGAGATCTTTTCCATTGTGTAAGATATCAATATTGGTCATGGGATGGAGCTTTGCAAGACCGGCCTCGAGAAGGGCAACCCCAAGGTCTATCTTTTGGCCTGAAGATGGAAATGTCAATGATCCAAGAAACGTTCCAACCTTGTCAACTCCGTCCACCACAATTTCGACATCCCTTTGTAAAATTTGAGATTTAGAAAAAGCAATAGCTTCTGCCGAGAAATCTTCTTCTTTTGAGGGACATCGTACTCCACTGGGCGAGAAGGCTATTGAAACACTTTCTTTGGGAATATAAATTTTTAGCCTACTGCCGCTCAACACATACTCGCAGACTCCTGTCAGCTTTCCACTTCTTTGCAAAAATGGTAGATGCTGTCGAGCTTTGGATGCAGAGCCAGGAATCGTGAGATCATTGACCCTTGTGACTGGAGCCTCTTTGCTGCTCCAAATTCCTTTTTTCGCTCTTTTCCCCACTTCTTCGGCATTGATCAGGCTTTCAAAGTGAGCTGCATTTTTTCCAAGCATAATTAAGTTAACAACTAGAATACTTTCACCATTACTTGTCGCATAATGATGAAGGCAGATTAATAACGTCATGCAACTCACCACTTCTTTCTTCATCACCACGATGCCTCACTGTTTGGGCAAGACCTCGGACGAGCAGAAGTTCGGCAACGTTGTTCATCTTCTGTTCACCTTCTTTTGTTTTTTCAAGAATCTGAATTGTGCCAAAAGCCATGCTTCTTTCTTCATGCTTTGGAGCTGCAGTTGTGGCCCCACCAATAGGAATCTTTTTGGTGTAGTCCATTCTTACAGAAACTGGCTTTCCAATGAGCCGTTGCCGGAGGAATTCCTTGGCCTCAACACCCCAAGGCTCGGCAGCACGCTCTTTTGTGGCAGCACGGGGGGCTCGAATAGAGGATAACAAAACTCGTCTCTCAGCTCCATTCATCTTGTCAGTCACAATGACACAATCTCCCGACACTATTTCTGAGACATGACCACTAAAGGTATCCTCAAGCTTTGCTGAATTTCCAGTTTGTGGCACATGATCATGCCAAATTCCAATTCGCGATGCTCGAGCAGTTCTTTCTGCCTCGCGAAGTTTGAATGCACCCGTTGTCATCATGTTCAAGCTCCATTCTGCTGCCTTCCCAAGGCCAGCACTGATTATCGAATCACCTAAATCCTCATACACGGCAGTCGATTTTGAGCTCGAATTCTGGCACTTGATAGAAGCAATCAATACTCCAAATTGGCTCACTCCTTGCATCACAAGCATGACTTCTTGATTTAAACATTTCCCCTCTGCAAAGTACTTGGCCTCTCTTGCAAATGGTTCTGGGGCAATTTCCTGCACCTGGGCATTGAGATCACTCTCTCCACCTGCCTGCACTCGTTTTCCCATGCTTGGGCATTGAACTCCTGCAAGCATGACCGCGATGGGCGTCCCCTCTGGAAGTAAGCTTACTCGAAACATGGAACCAGAGATGGCTGAATCAACAACAGCAGCTACTGTTGCCCCCTTCCCGTGCTTTTCCAACACTAGCTTTCCATCATCATCATCCGGTAAAGGTCTTATAGCAGACTTCAGAGCCTCAGGTTTATCGTTGTGAACTCCAAAGTGGTGGGCCTTGGCCTTCTCCTGGGCAGCCAAAAGTTCATCATAGAACGGACTCTGTTGAGCCCCGCCTTCCCTCACTCGAGACCAGCCATTGGATACCGACAGCAAAGAAACATTTTCTTCACCATTTAAAAATACAGTGCCAAATTCTTTGCCTCCAACAGACTCAAGTTTATAGTCCACTCTGAACACACAAGGCTTGCCCACTGCAAGTTTTCGAAGATATTCCCTCGAGTGCCAAGCAAATGCGTCATCTGAAGTACTGCCATCCCTTCTGCCCTGCAAAATAAGATTTTAATACGTTTACTGCCCTTAATATTCCAGATATGCCCCAAGATAAGTGCACTCCCAGAGTCAACACGGTTTCGGACTCAATCGTGTCAACAGAGCCTTGGCGAAGCGCAAAAGCCAAAACAAGCAGGTTTCGCTCAACAAAGAACTGTCGAAACAAACAGTTGAACCCATCTTGTGGAGCACCTACCAACTTCGGAGCCAGCAAGGAAGAGAGAGTCAATCGCTTTTCGGGTGGAATTCCTGTCTTAACCGGGCCGGTGATCACAACGGTATCCCCACTAGGCACCTCCTTAATTACGCCACGAAGCCATCCATTTGCTGGTCCAGTCATAATGGCGCGATCGATATCAAGAATATATGTGCAGTATATTCCCTGTAAGGGCTAGTCGAAAAAACTGAGTGCGATCAACAAGTTGTCTTGGATCTACGTTTTGTGTCTTGCACTCGATTTCTACGAGCGATAGCTAAAACCTTCAGATTATCACGCAATAGAAAAGTAAATTGCACTGATACATTTGTGACTTTTGTGTGAGTAAGCGATGCATGCGGCCATGAATGGCGGCACACCTTCGCATTGAGAAGTTGCGAGATCGCACAGAGATCATAACAGTGCTGCGCTTGCATGCGCGGTATACCGGTCCGCGGACCGTCCTACGCGTAGGCGCGTATACATTTTTTTTTTCAAAGTCCAAGCCTACATGATAGAGTGTAATCATCATACACCCAGCCTATGTGCCCAATCGTCAGTAATGAAAGATGAATGAAAAGCAGATGAACAATCCAACAAGACCAACAAACAGACACAGCAGCAATAAAGCACGAGAGAAAGGGCTGTCGTACATGGTGTTGCATCGACTCTTTGCATGGCCGGTCTCGATTTCACGAGAATGCTAATTTTTCTAAGATGAGAAGTGAGTACTTGAGAAACAAAGGCGCTCACTTGTGCCCAAACTAAGATATCCTTGTTGTCCTTCTTGAGTGGGCCTAACCATAAGTGTCTGAATTGTGCGCAGATGGAAGGATCATCAGAAACTATACCTCCCAAACAGGCATTCCATTGAGCTTCATCTGTAGCTAATACGTTATGGGTCTCAAAGAAGGATCTAATGTCGTAGAAGATTGGTTCCAAAAGTTCTTGTCTCGTCGTCATGTAGTGAGGACAATGATAGCCAAGAATATAATAATATAATATATACGTATACCCTTAAGCTTAAGGGTAAGCTTGCCTCCGGACCCCCTCTATGTCCAACTGAGACTTAATTACGTGCATAACTTTCTTAGTATGTACTACACTATATGTGGCATTTTAATAGATAAATACAGATTTGCAATGCTGATCTTATGGAAAATCTACTAGTAATGTTTTTCTTAAATATGACTATGAATTCCGTTGAGCATTCGAAAACCAAAGCCCAATTCTCTGAAATCACTTGAGGTCCCGCATGCGTTTTTCAAATATTGCAAAGATAGCAGAGATGGTCTTCATGTCTTTATCATGCTATCAAAAGCCAAGCCCAGTTCAGGCATTCCCTCAGGGAATCCGGTAAATTTGTTGGTGGTATCAATCCAGCTGGTAATAGAAGTTCCCACCTGAATAAAGGTACCTTTCAAAAAACCCAATAGCACAGCATATTTTAGACAAGATGCAGCTTAAATACTCCGCTATTGATGCAATCAATCTTGTCTGCCTCAAGGCCAAAATGATGGAGGATACTTTGTACATCAGAATCTACCTGTTTCTCTAGTTCCATGTCTTGTTGACTGCAAGAATAGCATTGCGCATCTTTCAGACAATGGCATGTGAAGGTGAAGATTGTCTTGTTCCACAAAAGACTATCGAGAATAGGCTGATTGGAGAGGTAAGAGAGCTCTTCAACATTGAGTTCGATTGGAGAGCATAAATAAAAGGCATCCCCACCGGAACATTCTGCCAGCAAATCCAGGCTCTCTCCACTCTTTCCAGCATTTTGGAAACTAAGGAGAGCAAGTGTCCACTCTTCATCCCTCATGCAGTCTCTATACGTCTTAATAAGAGAACCAGAAAAAAATCTGCTCCTTTCTGTTTGCTTCCTCCCATCACACACGATTTGAGATAACTTGCCATGCATTCCACCCTTTGTGTCTATGGCTATTACGCAGTTCCCTGAAAAGCAAGAGTTCCTCTTCCCATCCGATTTTGGTGATACTGTGTGATTCGGGGCACGAATCGTCGCGCCATCATCCAAAGTCAAGCTTGGCTCCCTTAATGGGTACTGTTGTGACACCCTCTGCACAAGGGCTTTGAAATCGACAACGGAAGGCCACGCTGAGCCTTCACCTTGAGGTTCTGAGCGCTTCGATTCATCTAATCTATCTTTTATGATATTATCTTCTACATCATAATGAATATTATGTTCTAACTCCTCTTGGTTGATAGTGACAGGCCTCGATTCGAAATCAGCCTTTGACATCCACGGGCTAATTGCTAGATGAGACTGAGGATTTCTCCGTCGTTTCGGCATGATACATGTACCAACTAGATACAATATAATTTACTGCTGAATGAATAATTAGTTACATGGACCAGTCTTGACTCGTCTTCAGGGTACAACTATATATACAACTGTATCCTATTTGCAAATAGGATATACATATGCATCAATGCATACTATGTATGATACGTATAATATTAAACGTATAATATTAAACGTATAATGTATGTATACATAATGTATAGCTCTCCAGAGCAGATCTGGATCTCGAGGTCTGTCTAGGCCTCCTATAGGAGATTTCCTCCAAGAAGAAAGTTCAAAACTTAGTCTGCTCGCTTTACCCATTCTGCTGTACCTGTAACTGCACCATGACCATGGGGCAGGAAGATGACAATGCAGGTGGCGTTGTCGTTGCTTCCTCTTGCTATGGCCTCGACGACTATGCGCTGGGCGCACATCGCAGGTTGTTTGACGGTGTCAGAGATCATTGAAACAATCTCATCTCCGCTCATTGAGTCCCATACGCCATCTGTAGCAATTACCAGATAAGAGTCTCTTGTTGGATCAACATCTATAGATTTAATATCTGGAATATTGCTTATTCCAGTAGATTTCAAATCAAAGTCCCCGATACTTCTTGTTATTGCTAATCCTATGTTTCCCACTCTCCAGTTTCCATCATATAGCGAAACATGGCCACCTTGCGAGGCTATGCGCTCTCTTTCGCTTTCCATATTTGCTGTATGGTCTATGGAAAGGGGGAAAGATTTCCCGTCGCGGCAGAGTATAGCTCTGCTATCCCCGACATTTGCTACATATAGTTTGGTGCCACATAGCAGAATCGAAAGAGCTGTAGTCCCTGGAAATCGAACTGTGCTGCCAACCATGTTGGACTCTCTACAGAACTGTTCAAACCGCTCTTCTGATAAGATGAGTGCATCATATAATAATGACTCTGGACTAGCACTCTCTGTCCATAAGTCTTTCAATACACTTTCAAAGTTTGAGGCAAGAAAATCAGAAGCTTCGCAACCTCTGTGGCCATCAAAAACAGCTGCTACCAGGATACCTCTGACACCCAAAAGGTTATGTAGAATCAGGCTTCTGTCTTCCATGTAGTCCCGAGCACCTGCAGTTGCAAACATTCCAACCGAGAAATCCTTGTCGCTTGCGCATACTTCATTTGCCCACTTGGGAGGATCAGGGACTCGAAATTGATCATCTGCCGGTTTCTGGATTCCTGATTGGGACTTGCCTACTTGGGATTGAATGGCTGACATGAAATCCGTCTGATCATCTGTTTTCCCGTACAAGTTGGCGAGGCGCTCGAATTCTGTCGCCAAATCTCCTGCTTTAGGTCTGCCGTGGGGGTCAGGATTCCATCCCGACCGAATCACCATTGCCACATCTGCAGGGAGGCTCTGGGGCATCGTTGGGCGCAGTCCTTCTGCGGCCACAGCAACTGCCAATTCGTGCCTACTATAACCCATCTCTAGTATAGTGTGGGCAAGAGGATTATCACGTGTGCAGTCTGAGTACGGAGGTATCCCTGAAATCATCTCATTAATCGATACACATAGAGCAAAGACGTCTGAAGCAGAAGATGCAGGCATGGTCCTCAACAGCATTTCTGGTGACATATATTCCAGAGAGCCAACCATGCTAGCCTTATGGAACCCGCCACTCGGGGACTTTAAAGATACGTTGGAGTTAAGCTCTTCATTAATATCTTCCTGGGACGCTGCAATCCCAAAGTCCGCGAGGCATGCTCTTGGAAAGCTCTCTTCTTCTGTTGAGGATAGCAGAATGTTACCTGGTTTCACATCTCGATGCACTATTCGTTTCTTGTGCAAAAAATCGAGAGCTAGAGCTATTTGAGCACCGATATGAAGAGCTTGGGATAGAGAAGGCTTCCAATGACCTTGATGCATCGCATTTCCGACACTATTGGAATGCAGGGCAAGCACCATCAAGTAGTCAGGTGGAAGCATTCGAGCAGCCAGGATTTCCACGATATTTGGATGCCTACAAGTGGTCAACAAATCTACTTCCTTTCGAAATCGCACCAAATCGCCTGATTCTCTGATGATAGCCTTCTTTACAGCCACTTTTTCCTGACCGCCGAGCTGAGCTTCTAGCACTATCGCCTGGGCTCCTTGTGATATGATTGGTCCCGATTGAATCCTACTCTTAGGTATACAAAATGGAATAGGATTATCTGGATTCATACCAATCGCTTCGGCCTCATGAAAATCGCCCGCTCGCACGAACATGGCCATTCGTTCCAACACACCACCCAAATCCACAGCCATGGTTCTAGGTTCGTCTAAGTTTGTTACATGATCAGGTCTAAAGTAAAATTTGAATCAATTTGATCGTATTGTATATATTGGACTAAAGTTGGAGGTAATGGTTTTGTAGATGCCAGTTGCCTCAATTGAGGCCCTGCAAGGCCAAGCTCTGGCCCATCAAAGGTTGAAAAAGTTGTCCCGGTGACGATGGGCCGGCCTGCGGGCCTAGCCAGCTAGCAGTCTGCTGTAAATTTACCGGTAAATTATTCATTGCCCCTCCTCTCCCTGCAACAGACAGTAGTGCAAATACATCTCTCAACTACAGGCAAGCAGACTCAATATTTCATTCCAAGACACGCAGAAAGAAGAACATACCAAAACATCTGCGAACAAATCATCAGGAGTTCCAAACATATCATTAAATGGAGAAGGCTCTGGTGCCACAGCTTGGCTATATGTCCTAGGTGGGAATTTCCTATCACGACGAGTCTTAATTCTGCAGTCCTTCTCCTTCCTCTTCTTGGCATCAACAGAGTTCTCAAAGTAGCGACGGCGACGCACTTCTTGAACCAAGCCAGTAGACATGACTTCTCTCCTGAAACGTTTCATTGCACTATCTTGCGGCTCATCCGGCCCTACCACAATCTGCATATAACAACCACAATATTCATTCAACGCGACCTTTTCCTGAGGCGTCCGTGACTGGTAACGTGCGGGCGAGACGCCAGTTCAACGCCAAATCAAGCGTTGGGCAGTTATTTCAAGCGGCCAACAACGCAAATCATTTATTTGAGACAATTGAAGACAATGCATCGGAAACGTACGTCTACTTGGTAGCTGTGCTTGCCCTTCATCGCAACCTTGCGCTGGGTTCCATTGGAGACGACCGCCACTCTGGTCCCAGCAGCGAAGGCCATATCCTTCCCCACAATGCTAGAGATGTTGAACATACTGCTGTGTATTTTCAAATTATGAAAAATTCCCAAATATTAAACTGGTCTCGAATCAAGGCAATGTTTATGCAATCTACTACGCAAAGCCGGCAGCTGTGGTGCCTGCATTGATGGCTCGTTCTCAAGTCCTGTGGAAGCAGGCTTGTTCGGTCCAAGGCTCTCTTCGACCGGGTAAATAATGCTCTTCCAACTGCGGGTATCGCGAGCAGGTGTGATGAAGTTCAGCGCTTGGTTCAATCAAACCATTTTGTGGCACGTGACAGTATGCCACACGATTCAAAACACAGCGGCGAGGAAATCACAGGAATGGATAATAATGTAACTTTCTTTTATTTTGTATGTTCGGGTATATTTCATTTGATCGTAAATTATCTGAGAATCCTGGAAGGCTGAGTGACAGGCAATCTTCTCACTGTGGCATCTGGGAAGCAGCAACTTGTGTGAGAGGCATTATAGGAGTGACTTGAAGTTGCATTTCAGTGTTTTTTTAATAACCATTAATATAAAAGTTGATTTGTGCGGTGGCCGCATGATTCATTTCCTGTTTAACAGGAGTTGGAAAGTGTGGAGTATTGACGGGTTGCGCAGCGGTTGAGCTCAGTATTTTGTGACCAGATGAATGTGGGAATTGAAAATCGTCAAATAATATTTAGGAGTCCACATAACGTTGTGTGGCGGTCAAAGGTGCAGCGTATGCCTTTGATATTCAGGGCAGTCTGTGAGAAAGTTAGAGTAGCGGATGCCGGCACCATCTGTGATGCGGATTGTAGTGCAGTTGTCGATGACATCGTTATGGATGTGCATGAGGTCCAAACTGCGTCATTGACGAGGGCAATGTATCATTCGGGTGCAGCATTGGGGTCACAGTCGGTAAGGCTGTCCAGGGGTGGACCGGGTGCTTCTGGAGGTGCTGGTGTGACGCGGCCTGCAACCCTATCTTCTGTTTTGGTATTACTAGTTACTTTTGGAACAGCTGCTGTTGCGGCTGTTAGAGCTCGAGTAAAAGCGGTAAGGGAGTGCAAGGTGTGCCAGGGGTATGGGGTGCAGAGATGCAAGTTGTGCTCAGGGCGTGGGACAATTGATTGGGAAGGTAAAATGGCACATCGAGAGCCATGCCCTATGTGTCTAGGGAGGAGACTGCATAAGTGTAGTGCATGCGGAGGGGGTATCCTAATGTCTAGATCTCTGTTCAACCACAAAGCTAACAAGGGGGAAGCAGCGTTGATGGAAACATTACAGACTCTCACTTCAGCAGGTAACCAGGGCCCGGGCGCGAGAGGCTTGCTGGGTTTCAGGGTTTGGAGAGCTAAAGATGATCAAGATGAACGATTGGTCGCATCGGATGAGTACGCTAGCGAAGTAATAACTGATTAAGTTTGTTTCAGTCAGTTAATGTTTCAATCATTTAATGTTTCCATATATACGCATGTTTGATTGTATTTCATCATAGGTTTGATTCTTGATTTGTAAACGATTTTTTTACCAGTGATCACAGTCATGACTGGCCAGTCATGGCTGACTCAGCGTTCTTCGAGAACTCATTGAGTCAGCCTGCCGAACTTTGGAAATTTTCAAAAGGTTAGCTCTTTCGTTTGGCTCGTGCCCAACGTAGTCTTCATTTTTCGTTAAAAAAGAAGAAGATCGAGTAAAATGGGAGAAGTCATATCAGAGGCATTTCCGAGAATCAAGTTTAAAACGAACAGGGTTGCTTTCCCGGACGTCGACGACAGTTCGACGTCTTTGGAAAGCCCCCTTGTCCGAGAGGAATTGCAGGCCCTTGGTGAGTTGACCAAATATCTTGAGGACATTGGTATAATACCCATTCTAAATGATGGGTTAGTTGCCGGGAATTGCTCAATGGCCTTTGAAGGCGAGTCTGGTTTAGTCCTTTATGTATCACCATCTGGCAAACCGAAAGGTTGTCTCCTCAGTCCAGATGATTTTGTCAGAGTATCAAATTTTAATAGAGATAATTGGAGTGTCAGTTTTAGCACCAAATCTGATGACAAAGAGCCGACATCGGATACCCCACTTCACTTTTCAGGTCTGCTCGGCTGGGACCAATATGGATTCAAAGAAAGGCCTTGTGTTGCCATACATGCGCATGCATTAGCAACCGGACCTGGGCTCGAGGCAGCGAAAGATGCAGGGATTCCCATTTCCGACAAAGAAACCCTTTTTTCCACAAGGGATGATTTAGATGCTCTAGAAAAACTTTTTAAAGAGTACCCATTCCCTGGAACTTCATGCTACATTCGAAAAGGGCATGGATTTATCATGCTCGCAAAAGATATTAGGCACGCTACCTATTATTTTAACACAGTATTGGAGCCTCTGATTGTGACTTCAAGGAACGTACTTCCAGGAGGAGTAAGCTAACGAGTGGTCGCGAATGGGAGCCGACTGACCGTAATGTTTGCCTACTAGTCTACCCCTGTAATTCTGTCGAAATTGTTGGGTCTGGGACGCTCTTATTGAATTTTCAAATGAAAAGAAAGATTAAGTAGATGATACCCTTTTCTGAACAAATTGCGTTAAAGGTTTTAATTGTAAATACTGTTTTGGTGGCGAATCAGCCAAACAAAGAGCAGATGCCTCACTGTACCTGTTCTTTTCCAACCAATCACTGCTCCAGGACTAACACATTCAAACCACTGGACGGATTGAGGGCTTTAGCTAGCATATGCGTTGTACTTTTTCACAGCTTTCTGTATTGGGCGAGACTTAACACAGTTAATGGGACAGCAGAAGTGAGTCTTCTTCTTGGGAAAGCATTTGAGCAATTTCCTTTGCATGGAATTGTGTTCATCATTGTCGTTTGAACTATAGGATCTTCACAGTAATTGGGGTGTCCGATTTGTCGCTCATGGTAACCTGGGTGTCGATCTCTTCATTGTACTATCAGGATTCTTCTGTGCATGGACTTGGCTTCTAAAGCTAGATCCTCAGGACTTGAGACAAAAAACTATGGACAATGGCAACTTTTTACCTCTTTATTGGCAATACATCAGGTTTGGATGATACTTCATGGTCAAATGTGTGCTACAGGGTTCATCCTCTCTACAGCATTATTGGTCGCTTTGCAGAAAAAGGGCTTTGCGGATGCTCTTGCCATATGTAGCCACCCTTCTCCTCATTGCTTATGCTGTCCCTCACGAACAAGTACGCATCTTCGGTAAAAGCCGATCTCACATGGTGATCCAGTAAATTACTTATGCTATCGAAAGTTATTATTATCGTTATGCAGAGTGAATCATCTGGGAACCACACTAGCCATGATGTCGCTTTTGGGTTTTGCCCAAGAACATTTCCTTTGAATCTGGTTCTGCTGAACAATTTCATCGGTTTTGGAGGATGTGGGGTGGTATGTATTGACAAACAATTAGGTCAAAATATTTTGGAAAGATTTTTAACCAGGCTTTCCTTTCTTTCATGCTGCTGCAGCATTTGTGGAGTGTTGCAGTGCAAATGCATTTCTTTCTTTTTTTCCCATGGGTTTTTCATTTTCTAAGGCCAAGGTAAGAGCATGATTGATGCGATGTCCTGAGAGAAACCGATGAGATGACAGGATTCAAGGTAGAAAAGTATTTGATTTTGAAAAAATTTGTTCATGCTGTAGGGTGGAGGGCTTCAGGGCCAGATGCTTTGCTTGGCTATCTCTGTTGTTTGTGATTGGAGCAGGGATACGAGTGTTCCTGGCAGTCAGTTTCAACATCAAAATGCCTCCACCCAGTTTCGACCATGTAGATATGTTAGCACCACATAAAGATATTGCTTTCTTTTTCTACCATGTATTATACTTCGCCACCCCTTCACGGATATGCAACTTTGTATCTGGCTCTTTACTTGCTTGTTTCCTACAGAGCAAAATGGCTTCTTCGGAACGGAGCACAAGGGGGATATGTTTTCTTACAGTAGAAGTCTCTTATGGGTTTTATGTCATCATGGGATTGTATGTGTGGTACGTTTTCTGTCGGTCATACTCACTCGACGCCATTGGCACATGGGAAGCAGGTTATTGGTGGGCTGCTCTGGCATATCATGGATCGCCTCTGATGTCAATTATTTTCTGCCTCCTGATTCTATCTTGTACCTTATCATCGGATGGAATTGCAATGTATCTTAGGCGTATTTTGGAATGTCGCGCTCTCAGTTACATGGGAAAAGTGAGTTGCACAAGGTGACAATGCATTCTCTTCTATGAATTTCAAAAGGTTTTGCCTTGCTAAATTCCTAGTGATACATGTAGGCATCCTACAATGTCTATCTCTTTCATATGATTGCTCTCCTGTGGACAGAGATTTACATTTTGAAACCAGGACATTTTCAATCTATCTTTACTTGGAATAAGGGTGCATGTCTCGGCTGGATATTTTTTGTAGCGTATGGAGGGGGTCTGTGCATGGATTTTATCTGGAGAAGCGCTTTGAAATCTGGGTTGGAGACCATTCGATACTTCATGAGCCATCAGCCAAAAGAACTGGCACCTCCTGTTGTGAGAAATGTCCATTAGATAAGACCATGGATTTATTATATTAGGTCAATGTATAGCATCTCGTTGCAGATGTACATCTGCACTACTTAAGGTCCAGACACATTGGTAGTAGCTGTCCGTAGCTGTTACTTTTGGTCATAGTTCTCTAAAGCATGCCAATCTTGTCATGGTGGATGAGTATAACATCTCCAATCGATGCTCTTAATGCTTTTTAGGCATGCCTTTTATGCTCATTGTTGCGGAAGGTAAGCAATGGAGAGCCAATAATTATAAAGCAGCCGACTGAAGGAGGAAGGAATGTGATGGTTGTGTGAATGCATTCCTGAACATGCTAAACCTTCTCTTGTGGCGAGCATGTCACTGTGGTGAAGGCTGCTCCATCTCCTCATGTAACTGAAAGGAATACTAATCATTTGCATTGATTCGTTGATCGTCAACGTGCGGGCCATACTTGCCTGTATGTATGTAGGTTATCATTATAAGGCCAAATATGGCGCCATGGCCATGGCCGGCCACACGCGTGCACGTACGTACGGGTGAACATGGGCATATTTGTATGCCAACACTATGCATTGTCAAGATAATGTAAATTGAAATATTTTAGACGTTCATCATCATTTGATTATAAAATTTTAATAATAGAAATAGGAATCTCCCGAAAATTCAACTTTGCTCTTCTACAAGGGTGCACCAGATAGATCTGCGATCCACCTACCTGTCGAGCAACCCATCGTTGATTTTCGATGCCCAATAAATAGCAAAAATATGAGAATTAATTGGATTTTTGCTATTTTTCTTTGCCATTATTCAGCGAACGCAGTTCATGGGGACTTAGTCGGAAACCCAACAACTAGCCAACGACAGCTGCTTGAGGAAACCGAGAACAGCAATACCAATGCAGGTCTCAACTTGGAGCTTATGGCCTATCTCAATGAAAGGCCCCACAGGAAAAAGCCAGAGATAGAAATAAACGATGAAAATAAGCAATTGAGGATATCTCAGGGGGCACAAGCCCTAAGCCATCAATTCCCTTTTGCAGTATCATTAAGCGTCAATGGCATCCATGCATGTGGAGGGATAGTGATAGCACCCAGAGTTATTTTGAGTGCAGCTCATTGTGTGGTTACCTGGGAAGATAATGAATTTCTTGATCTGGGAACAATGCTTGCTCATGTAGGTGGCGTAGTCCGAAATGAGGGAAAGTCATATGAGATCGTCCAAGCAATTATCCCTGAAATCTTTGATACTCAAAGCAGTTTATTCGGAGATATTGCACTTCTAGAGCTCTCTGAGCATGTTAATATCACTACGGCAATTTTGCACGACACGAACTCGACATCTGATATGCTTACTGTAATTGGCTGGGGATTCACCTCAAACACTAGTGCACTGTCAAGTTCATTGCTTCACACCCTGATCGAAAGGCTTTCGGATGAAGAATGTCATAGATTTCATTGGAATAGTGGGCTTGGAGATGCTCCTGTGGATCATTTTTGTGCAGGTAATATGGAGTCAGGTGCCGATTCTTGCCAGGTAGGGATAACCATACTTGATCTCACCTTTTTTGGGATTGAACACACATCATTGTTGTACTCTCATATCTTCTGTACAAAATGTTAAAGCATGACAATTATGCGTTTCAGGGAGATTCCGGAGGACCAATTCTGTGGGGAGATATACATGTTGTGGGACTGACCAGCTATGGCTCGTATGGCACCGAATGTGGCGAGTCAAATTCAATAGGAGTCTATACAAGGGTTGATTATTGGTATCCATGGTTAAATGATTCTATGTCCTTGTACAACTTGAATGGAGAATCACGACCAACAAGAATCAATACTCCTGATTTTAATTCATGCTGGGATGCAAAAGAGTACAATGACATCATATATGGAGTATCCATTACAGATACTGTGGGCATCTGTGTAGAAAAATGCAGAGAGGATGTTGCTTGCTCTGCTTGGGAGTGGAATTTCTTTTCCAAACAATGCAGATTTGCATCTGAGTCGGGAAAGAAGAAGGTGGATGCCCGAAATTGCCACACAGGGATAATCACTTAACAGATGAAACAATGCAGTTTCATTAGCAAACGATATGCTTTGGTCTCCGCATTTAAGTTACATACTCAAGCGACCTCAAATAGAGCAAAATAATCTTGCACAAGTAAGGCTTCACAAAGCATCTAGACACTCTGTTTAGTAGGTGTAACCCTTCTCGTACATTCCCTTTCCTGCCTCGGAGGATTCACCATCAGCAGAGTACTTTCCAAGTTGTGCATCAGAGTTAGCCTTGGCACGCTTGATCAGGGCTTCCTGAGCAGCCTGCAAGTTGGCCTCCTCACCCTTCCACGTCTTCAGAACGGAGTTCTGGAGGGCACGGGCATAGGAGAAGGACACATGCCATGGGTTGGGGGTCTTGTTCATGGCATTCAGGTTCATGGTGGCCTCAAGCTCGGACTGTCCTCCTGACAAGAACATAATTCCTGGCACAGCTGGTGGCACACGGCGGCTCAGCATCTTCAAAGTGTACTCAGCAACCTCCTCAGCTCCAGCTCTGCGTTTGCATTCAGCTCCTGGAGTAACCATGGAAGGCTTCAACAAAATTCCCTCGAACATGACGTTGTTGTCAGCCATGTACTTGAAGGTCTCAGCCCAGGTCATCTCAGCGACCTCCAAAGTGCGGTCGATATCGTGCTCTCCATCGAGGAGAATTTCTGGCTCAACGATTGGCACCAAACCAGCGTTCTGTGCAATGGCGGCGTAGCGGGCCAGACCGTAAGCGCAGTCGCGCACAGCAATGGTGGATGGTCCAGCTGGGATGGACACAACAGATCTCCACTTGGCAAAGCGGGCTCCTTGCTTGTAGTAATCAGCGCAGCGCTGGGCAAGTCCGTCCAGACCAGAGCACCAAGACTCACCGTTGGAATTGGCTAGAGGGTGGAGACCCTTGTCCACCTTGATTCCTGGAACGATGCCTTGCTCGTTCAGGCAGTCAACCATCTTCTTTCCAGAGCGGGTGTTCTGGTACAGGGTCTCCTCGAAGAGGATGGCTCCAGAGATGTACTCACCCAGTCCTGGAGCGGTCACAAGAAGCTCACGGTATCTCTGGCGGTTTTCCTCAGTGTTTTCCAGGCCGATGGATTCCAGACGCTTTCCACAGGTTGCGTTAGATTCGTCCATGGCCAGGATTCCCCTGCCGGCAGAGGCGATCTTGTTCTGCATAAACCATTCCCCCGAACGATGAGCCAATTAGCTTTAAAACACCAAATGTGAATCAATTTCAGAACCAAAACGCGATAATCCATAACGCAGCCAGTCTATCCAACACCAACGAATGGATAAGACGGCTCCTACCACACCCTCCTATGAGGGTTTATGGCAACGGTTGCTAAGCACATTTGACATGCAAGAAATCAGATAGAGATAAAGAACTTACAGCGGTCTGAACGAGCTCTTCATCATAAGCTCCTGCGCGTACCACAACGGCGGAAGTGCGCTGAGTTTTGGAAGGGCGGACAGCAGTGAAGCTGGCAGTGGCAGCCTTTCCAAACATGGTCATTTGCTGGGCCATTATATCAAAGTCTTCAAATTATGAAATGTAAGTAAGAATCAATTGAAATTTAATTAATTTCAGAGGATGTGCGCTAGTGGGTATTGATGCACTTTGTGTCGAGGTCTTTGGGCCTTGGTGCATGCACACCCTTGTCACCTCCTAAACTCGTTCGGTCGGGAGAGGCTTTTGAAAGGAAGAATATAGGTTGCGATATTGGGCGATGATCAGCCTGGGCGCTATGCAATGGGTGCTGCCGGTGGATAGTCGATGCACTGGGGCTGCGCGCAGCCTTAAAAAAAAGGCTTGGGCATGCCCAAAATCTTGCCACTGATTTCCCAATGCCATGCTTGTCTCACAAACTAATACGTAATGTAGCATTAAATGGAAATTGATAACACAAACGTATGTAACGATAACCATGCTGGCTTCTAGTCATCGTGCCAGGGCCAGAAAGATGTTCTACAAGCAAAAAATTCTCATCATCTGGTATTGGCAACCATTGGCACCCTTGCAGCCATGAGAGCAAGAGGTAAGCTTGCAAGCTTGCGCCATTTCGGAACAAACGCTCTTTTTGTGAAATTATTATACTCGTTTGCTTCAATACCATCCAAAATTTGGCGATAGAGGATTAGAGCTGACCATACTGGCCATCTGGCATCTGCATCTAACAGGTTGACTCCTGCCTCTGCCTCCTCAAAATATTCTCTAGCTCTCTTTATCTGGAATTGCATAAAGGCCCTCCATCTGTCATCAATTTTGCCAGTAGTTGGCGCAAACATACCACGCAGGACCTCGTCCTCTGATATTCCATAAAGATCTAGCTCATCTAAGGGTAAATATACACGGGAGCGGGTCATGGCATCCTCTCCCACATCCCGCAAAATATTTGTCAGCTGATTCGCCGTCCCTAATGCGAGTGCAGCCTTATATACGGGTTCCAGTGGACCATTATAGCTTGAATCAACACCCATAATAGGGGTGCTCATCAGTGCTACTGTCCCAGCTACCCGATAACAGTATTCGTAGAGTTCATCATAGTTCTCATATCTGTTCTTATACAAATCCATCCTCATACCTCCTATCATGTCCCTGAAGGGCTGGATATCAACCGGAAATTTGGAAATTGTGTCCGTCAGTGTTGCATCTAAAGAATCATATGGTCTTCCATCAAATGCTGCCTCAAGCCTTTCCTCCCATCTATCGAGAGCAGCTGGAGTAATTCTTGAAGAATTAGGGCCATCTACAAGTTCATCCGTCCTCCGGCACCAAACGTATATGGCCCAAATAGCTTTAGCTTTCTCAGGGGTCATCAGCTGTGTACCGAGGTAAAATGTCTTGGCATACTCTGATGTCACTTCTCCGCAGCGGGAGTAAGCCTGATCAAGCAAAGTCCCAGACCACTTGTGTGGGATGGGCAGCCCATTGGGGTAATCCTGGTGAAGTTTGATCTGCATCCGTGTCGCAGCTGCTTCTATCTCATGCCCTCCACGAGGTTCAGAAGGTTGAAAGTTAGATTTTCCGTTTTCTTCAGTAGTTAATGGCGACTGAAACGACGTCTTCGCAGCGGCTGCTGCCACATTAGCCTTTGTGGTGGGGGAGGCAGATGTGGAATCCCTTTGTCTTCCATTTGGCGTAGAACTGCACAGGGTGAATGCTTGCTTCTGCACGATAAAGTCAATAACAATGAATTTCAAGAATTGATTTCCCATGATCATCCAAAACGTACGCTTCCGCTGCGACAGAATCTCACAGATACACTTCTATGCGCCCTTGCCTCCAGCTTTGCTGGCCTTTGCCCACAAGCATGCATCAAATGACACGCATTCATCATGGAATGCTGCAAAATCAAAATTTATTGAACTAAAATACTCCAGATCTCTATCAATCGTAATAATGACCTTCGATATTTCAGCAATAGGAACTAAAAGGACGCGGACAGCAATGCTTCAACGTCAGTCTTGGACAACTCAACCGCATATGCCCCTGCGTATCAGGATAC
Source organism: Picochlorum sp. 'soloecismus' (assembly GCA_002818215.1). NCBI lineage: Eukaryota > Viridiplantae > Chlorophyta > Trebouxiophyceae > Picochlorum > Picochlorum sp. 'soloecismus'. Next base: position 1,516,335 of record PJAJ01000031.1, on the reverse strand, counting down.
ATTATAGCACATTATCGCTAATCTAATATACTGATTTCAATGCAAAATATCCAAGTCCATCGAATTCCCAATTCAAGCCGAAGATTCTCGTTGGAGAGAAATGATACGTAATACGGCTGACTTCGTTGCTCAAGGCGAATTTATACGTATAGATCTCATACGATTCCTTGGTTACTAACGTACCTCAAGTTAAAACAATTTCCTACAGAATGAGAGTGACTAGCTTCGTGCAGGGACTGACGATATGGCTAATCCTGATTTTTCTTTTGTGCAATCCTGGGAGACGTGGCGCTTCATGACCACCATCTTCGAAGATGGTGGTCGACCTGGATCGATCAGGACTCCTGTTTTAGGACAGAATTGTCCTTTTTTCAAGGCATGTGCACAACTATCGTAAATTCTCAACTTCTGGACCGAAGCGTATGTTCTTTTCTTTGGCAATTTTCCATGTGGCTCGTGAGGACAGAACAGGATCAGTGACATCCAAACTCATCAGCACTTTGAGCACCATCTTGTGGTGGAAGATCTGGGGTAGTGATAGAAGGACAGCCATAAAGGAGGGATGTGCTTGGGAAGAATTTCAGACTTGATATTACATTTATGTCGATCTTTCCATTTCCATTTACATAGTTATCTGAGATAATTGTATTGTACTACAGTAGTATCCAATAATTTCATCACCGAAGTTTGAATTCTTGCTTTCCACTCCAAGAGCCTTCACTGTTCTCCAGACTGTACTCAATCTCTATGTCGAGATCTCGAGGATTTTTTTCATTTGGACTTGAATGCAGGGTGATATGGATCTGGTCCCCTGGATTGACGATCAAGGTATCATTTAGATAAAATACTGTCTGCTTCCAATGAGTTGCCCTTGACCTGCATTATGCCATCAACTCTGTCTTATGTGATGAAAAGGAAGACTTAACATATCAATCGAAGTCACAATGGCAGTTGTTAGTCAATTTACAGAACGCACATGGGAGAGGTGGAGAATCCTATCGGCTTGTGGCAATCGTTGAAGAAGACATCAAAGTAGGCAACCAGGGCATGCACGTAATCCTTTCGGCTGGTGGTGATGACAAAAGAACTCGTAAAATCCGCATCCTCCTTTTTCATTGTCTTAATATCGAATGTCCTCATGAGCGCTGGCCTCGAGCATATCTGAGATGTTTCAACTGCATACAAGGGAACCATGTGTAAAATCATCTGCCACACCATCGACCAAGGTCCAATACTCACTTGCAAAAAAACATACCAATATCAACCAAGGGTTCCATGAGCGCCGTTTTGCCTATGCATTCCATATTGAATCCGTAAACATTCTCCCACCAGTCAATTTTGTCGCTTTTATACTCAGCATCTTCGATACTGACCATGTATAGGGATGCCTTATCAGGGAAAATCAACCCCCCTGGCTGAAGCCACTTGTCTCTTGCAAAGATTACCGTATCCAACATGCTTTCGTACAATAGGAAGTAGCCCATCCACTCTGAGATTATAATATCCACTTTTTTGACGGGCAACTCAATTTCCTCTATTTTGCCTCGTATGATGGTCACCTTATCTTGGTACTGGTTATCCTTGACAATCTGTTTTGCCGAGTCTGCAATGGCTGACATATCTACTCCAAAAACTTTCGATGCACCAGCTTTAGCCGCAAATAAACTCAAAATTCCCGTCCCACAACCAACATCTAAGACGATTTTATCCTTGAAAATGTGAGCATTATGCAGAATGGAATTCATGTACGTGTTTGTCCGAACTTCATCTTTCAACATCTCCTCATGGATACCAAAGTGACTATACGAATCAGCGTAGTAGTCAGCTGCGGTCATGGTTTCAATATCTTTACCTTCCATTAGACTTTTGAAATCGAACTCTTGCGTGATAGAAAATCCTATTACCGGTGGCCTTAAGATAGATGCTGAGTTAAATGATGATTTCCTTGAGAGAGTGTGCTCAGGCGAATTGAAAGAAAGCTCTAACTCAACTATGATATATCCAATGTTATCAGTTTTTGAGTACTAAATCAGAAACGTCGATGCTGGTTGAATGCATGGAACTTGATTGGTGATGCCTTGACAAGTTGCATGAGCGCCAGTCGACGGTGTTTGCAGACTTGGGAAAACGAAAGATGACTTGAACGTCTCTTCTTTGATACCAAAGTTTCCAAATAAATTAGAATTTGAATCAACCAGCGGATCCGATATAGAGATCCTGAGTATCGTTCCTTCTTGTGGGGTAGACAGATCGACACTATTTGTCATTGCAACCATCGGCGGACGCGTTCGAGCGGCGTTGCGATAATTAATGCCAAGTTTCCACGTTGTCCAGGCCTTACATTTGGGCCTATGTTGGTGAGACACCCACGATGCCCGACATTCGAATTTTATTTGAAGAATTTAGTGTCCTAGAGAGGATTTGTTGCAACAATGGCCAAGTCAAAGGTACGGTGATGGATACTTTCCACTCGTCCAACACAACTGCGAGGCGATTCAGACCGTGGGGTGGGGATGGGTTGGGCACTATTGTGGATCGACAAGAACACAGTTTTGCTGGATAGTCTTTCAATTATTTCCCGTCGCTTTAGGAAGGAAGATATGTTGCTGCGTGCTTATCTGCCCTTTGATCCCGCTATTGTCTCTGGGCGAGATTATGGTGCCGCCGCTGTTGCGTGTTGCTCCTCGGGTCGAGCTGTGAGCGAAATGCGGAATATTCTGTTTTGAGAAAATAGTGGAATGAATATAGAGTTTTAAAAAAGCCACTTTCGATCGAAGTTGAGGTGATAGAGTCTATATTTGTTGACTGGCCGTCGGCGGCAGTGTCTTCCACTAAGTCTGATAGTGATATCAAACTGCTGATGGGAATTATGCTTACAAGTATCAAACCATAAACATCCATACCATATTCAGTGGTATGGAATGTGATTGATTTCATTGTTTTGAGGCTGACTGCTGCTATATATGTTTGCCACTCGCAGAACCACACGGCTCACAACCAATCTAGAAAGGCTCACAGGAATGGTATTAAGAAGCCAAAGCGCCAAAGATATTCATCCAGGAAAGGGTACGTGGCATTAGTAATGATGTCGTATTATTCTTGTTCGTGTATGTGTTGTTCGAGGTACTGTTTTTTTCATAGCGAAACTACCAACACACATTTGTATGCAGAATGGATCCCAAGTTCTTGAGAAACCAGAAATTTGCACAGAGAAATAACAGCAAGGGCAAGTCTGAGTAAATTATTTGAGAACTACATGTAAAAAATATTCCTACTGACTCGAGCCTAAACTGTAAACAAGCACCAACACATATGTATTTATGCATGTGCATGATATCGATATCGATGTGGATATCCACAGTACTAGTACTACGCAACGAGTTAACTCGTAGCAACGTTGCTAGTTAATTAGTTGCATAGCGACTTGTCCATCGCCATGACTTGTTGTGCCAACAACATGTCAACTGGCATGTTGAATACATGAATTCTATTTTTGCCTGTCGAATTTGATCGGAATCTTGGGGAAACATCTGCCAGGATTGGCAACAGATTTGTACAGGATACAGCACACCATCATCGTGATGACGATACATCGGAAATGTAATGCACATGTGCCACTCGAAATTCATATAGCAAATTTTGATTTATGCTATATATTGGATATTACCGACATTAGTCGTTTAGGGATCGACAGAATATAATTTTTTCTCAGCAAGGTGATTGCCAGGTCGTAGTCTTGTTGCTGCCAGAAGGAACTTTCCCTTTAATCCATCCAATCCCTTTAATAACATTGAAATGGGTACATCAAAGTCGAAAAAAGAGTCAAATGACTCTGCGGAGGGAGGTACGAGTCAATTCTTTTTCCCTCGTTGATGCATGCGTTGTGTTTAGGGGGTGCCGCTATACTTCTGTTTGTTTGTCTTCCCATGGGATGTGAATTGAATTGGTCGCGGAAAGATTTTAAGTATTTCTTTGATATAATACGTCTTTATGACTGTTCGTTTGCCCGCTGAGTCTTGGGGAATTTCGTCCGAAGCCAGCATAAATCTACGGGGCCAATCGAGTTGCACTGCATGTTTCTGCGATCACGGTCAGAGTGATCTTAATTTAATTTTGTGCAGATCTATCAATCAAACCTCAATCATCCACTCCACCGATGGACACATCTAAATGGCCGCTCCTCCTGAAGAATTACTCTAAACTCCACATCAGAACAGGCCACTACACCCCAATACCTTCAGGTTACACGCCACTTAGGCGCCCGATTCAGGAGTATGTTCGATACGGCGTGATTAATTTGGATAAACCCAGCAATCCTAGCTCTCACGAAGTAGTGGCATGGATCAAGCGAATTTTTAGGGTGGAAAAGACCGGCCACTCTGGAACACTCGACCCGAAGGTGACAGGAAATCTTATTGTTTGCGTCGATCGTGCGACTCGACTGGTGAAAAGTCAGCAAGGGGCTGGTAAGGAATACGTTTGTATTGCTCGATTCCATTCCGCTGTTGAAGGTGGAGCTCAGAAGGTATCTAGGGCCCTTGAGCAACTAACTGGTGCCCTGTTCCAGCGCCCTCCTTTGATTTCGGCTGTAAAAAGACAGCTCAGAATTCGTACAATATATCAGTCGAAGCTGTACGAGTATGATGAAGATAGGCACTTGGCTGTATTCTGGATATCGTGTGAGGCAGGGACTTACGTAAGGACTCTTTGCGTGCATTTGGGGCTCATACTGGGAGTAGGGGGACATATGCAAGAACTCCGACGTGTAAGATCAGGAATTCTAGGGGAAAAAGACAACATGGTGACCATGCATGATTTGCTTGACGCACAATGGGTTTATGATAACCACAAAGACGAGTCATACTTGAGGCGCGTCGTGATGCCTTTGGAAGTTTTGCTAACCAGTTACAAGAGGCTTGTGGTGAAAGACTCAGCCATCAATGCTGTTTGCTATGGGGCAAAGCTCATGCTTCCAGGACTATTGCGCTTTGAAGATAGTATCGAGGTGGATGAAGAGGTCGTCATCATGACTACCAAAGGAGAGGCAGTAGCAATTGGAATTGCTCAGATGACTACCTCCACTATGGCATCATGCGACCATGGAGTAGTTGCAAAAATCAAGAGAGTGATAATGGAAAGAGATACATACCCAAGAAGATGGGGTTTGGGACCGCAGGCCCTTAAAAAGAAGCAGTTGATTGCAGAAGGGTTGTTGGATAAGCATGGAAAGCCAAATGATAAGACTCCTAAAGAATATTTGAGATCTTTGGCAGCAGATAACACAGAAACTACTCCTGCAAAAGAATCCAAGCCAGAGAAAATGAGCACGGAGGAGGAAGCTGCTACTCCTGCAACAGAGGGTAAATCGAAAAAGGAGAAGAAAGAGAAGAAAGAGAAGAAAGAGAAGAAAGAGAAGAAGGAAAAGAAGGAAACGAAGGAAAAGAAAGAGAAGAAGAGAAAAGATTTGACCTCCCCAGATGACAAGAAGGAAAAGAAAAAGAAGAAAAGTAAGGATGCGGAGTGATCGTGAAACTCCATGATACAGCAAGAGTATCGTAGCCTTGTAAATACTGTAATATATGTAACAGCATGAACGCTTATTGGCCTTAGTGAGGGTAACGTCCGCCAGCATGACGACATCCAATCTACCCGTAGATTAGAATATATGTACATGTACATATATACCTGTGTATAGATGGCCTGCAAGATCATCCATCTGATGCAGTATCACACCAGCAGCTATGTCCACTGAAGTGCTAGGAAATATCTTTATTATCGTATTACCGGAAATATGTGCGTCCTTAGATCGACGAGACTGTTCCTAAATGTCTGCGCCGACAGGAGGCACTACTGTAGTCCAAAATCATTATGCACATGCATGAGATGAAATGGATATGGACATGGTGGCTCGCAAGTACCCAGAGAACATCAACCCATATGGAACATCTCTCTATCCACTACTTATTTGGAAATTAAAAAAATGCATTGATGGCAAAGTCAAGTACATTGCAGGCTGTCTAATCAGACAGAGGGGCGTAGTAGCATCGTCTAGCACGGAATTTGTGGCTTATCATAGAGACTATACATTCATTAAACTGGGTTGAACTGTTATGAATATGAAAATTAGTGCCAATTCAATGACGCTGCGTCGTTATAACTCTTGCTTAACGCACATTGTACGAGCTTGTGGCTCTCAAAACCACTGCACCGCAACTTACTTATCCATTCCTAGGGCCGAAGCATCCGTGCCATTGAATGCAATTAAATCAAATGGATCTTTAATAAAAAGTCCATGGAGTTGGGGGAGCAATGGCGTTCTATCGAGCCGACGGCGACTGGGCACTGTCCGGACTGCAGCGGTTGCTGCTCCTCCGTCAGGTGGGACGGATAAGGCAGGTGAAAGCGAGGGGACGGTCCTGACATTGCAGGATTTGCCAGTTAGCGATGCAAGCGAGAAAATGCTTCGCATTCGACATAGTGTACGTGATTTCTTTGGTTCTATCCTGTCCTTATGTCAAGTTCAAACTCAAATGTTCCAATAGCAAATGCCATTTCTTCATTTCCAACTTGCCTACAGTGTGCCCATATTATGGCAATGGCTGTACAAAAAGTCCACAAAGGAGCTCAATGCACTATTGGACCTTGGATTGATTATGGATTCTACTACGATTTTGCCATGCCCGAGCCTTTGACCAATAAATCTTTGCCTAAGATAAAGAAAGAGATGCAAAAAATTATCAAGAAGAAACTGCCATTTATCCGGGAAGAGGTTACTGCCCAAGAGGCACGAGCCAGAATTGAAGACATTGGAGAGCCTTACAAGCTCGAAATCCTCGACTCCATCGTTGATAGAGATCCCGATGCCTCTATTACAATCTATCATATTGGCAATCCAGGGGAAAAGGGTTCTTGGTGGGATTTGTGTGCTGGACCACATGTGGAAAACACTGGGGACATAGATCCCAACGCAATCGACCTTGAAACTGTTGCTGGAGCATACTGGAGAGGAGATGAAAACAATGACCAGTTGCAAAGGATTTATGGATTGGCTTTCTCTTCTCCTGAGGAGCTGGGGGCATACAAGACAATCAAGGAGGAAGCAGCCAAGAGAGACCATAGAAAATTGGGAGCCGAACTGGATCTTTTCTCAATAAGTGAAGATGTTGGAGGAGGTTTGGTGTTTTGGCACCCAAAAGGAGCGATGATAAGGCACGCATTGGAGCAATTTTGGAAGGAGATTCATCTGAAGCAAGGATACCAGCTTTTGTATACCCCACATATAGCAAAGGTAGATTTGTGGAAAACCTCTGGCCATTTTGATTTTTACCAGGAATCTATGTTTGATCAAATGCAAGTAGAACATGAAGAATATCAGCTAAAGCCGATGAATTGCCCCTTCCATGTTGCTGTGTACAAGGATGGCTACTATTCCTATCGAGATCTTCCTATTCGTTGGGCAGAGTTGGGGACGGTGTATAGATATGAGAGGAGCGGAACAATGCACGGACTCTTTAGAGTAAGGGGTTTTACACAAGATGATGCACATATATTCTGCCAACCTAGCCAAATAGCTTCGGAAATCGAGGGCGTGTTGGATTTAATTGAGGATATCTTGTCAACCTTTGGGTTCAAGGAGTATGAGATTAATTTATCAACCAGGCCTGAGAAGAGTGTTGGATCCGACGACATATGGAATCGCGCTGAGTCTGCATTGATTGAAGCTTTGAATTCTAAAGGCTGGGACTACAGCGTGGATGAAGGTGGTGGGGCTTTCTATGGTCCCAAGATTGATGTAAAAATCAGGGATGCACTAGGCAGGCAGTGGCAGTGCTCTACAGTTCAACTAGATTTCAATCTTCCAGAGAGATTTGATATGGTATATATCACTGCTGAAAATTCTAAAGAAAGACCAATCATGATTCATAGAGCGATTTTGGGATCGCTTGAAAGGTTCATGGGAATTCTTATCGAGAATTATGCAGGAGCATTCCCATTATGGCTGGCACCAGTGCAAGTCTCTCTTCTAGCAGTCACTGACGCAGTAATGCCGTATGTTGACGAGATTGCACAGAAAATGAGAGACAAGGGAATTCGAGTGGAGTTGACTGGGGGAATGTCCATCGGTAAGGCCATTAGAAATGCAGAGAAGGCCAAGATGCCAATTATGTGTATTGTAGGTGCACGAGAGGCTGAGGCAGGAACGCTGTCTGTTCGGACATATGCAGATGGAGAGCTTGGAGTTATGTCAGCCGAACAAGTGATAGAGGCTGTTGCAACAGCAGCCGCTGGCCGTGCAGATCTTTCTTTCTAATAATATCTATATGTTTGACATTGATATTGAAAACAAAATACTATAGAGAACATCACTCCTCTTCGTCAGGGAGAACCTGTCCTTCCCACGTGGCGCTCCATTGCTTGTCATAGAATGTTGCCTCGTCAATGAGATTTTTGAATTTATCCAAATCTGATACGTTTCTGATCAGTAAGACACCAAAGACACAGATATGGAGTGCCAGCTTTCCAAAGAAACTTTCCTGTTGATCTATCAATCCTGCTCCGCTCAGCTTGTCAACGAATATCGCAAGAACATACCCAAGCATTGCAGCTCTTCCATTCAGTTTCTCAGCTTCTGGCAGATGGAACCGACGCACCCATGCCCACCATGGAATCTCAGAGGTATCAAACAACACGGGCTCCTCGTTGGTGGATGGGATTGGATTATCCTCGAGAGCTTTTCTTCGATCCATCTCGGCATCAATCACCAAATCCCAATCCGTGCTACCGTCTGCAGCCTTGAAGGCGGCATTATTCAGGTCCCATCTGCCGTTGGACCACCTGAAGTCCCTGAACTTTCCATCTTCCGTGATCTGCATGACTGGTCCAGATTGCTTGCTGCCTTCGGCCATAGCTTTGAATTTTTCTGATGCATCTTTTCCAGCGGCAGCTGCTCCAGACAAGGTGCCACCACGTTCCAATGGAGAAAGCTTGCGTTCCTTGGTAACGGTAGTAGAACCGTTCTCTCCAGCATCGGCCCGAACGATCAGACTAACCCTGCGGGGGTACATGAACATATCCCTATAGTTAGAAATGTAAATTAGCATATAACTGAGCTCATAGATAGCGAGTTGAGATGAATATGAACAACTTGACAGGCCCGCTCATAGGACCATCACCCCCAAGGACCCAAAGTTGGCATAGGGTCAAAGGAGATTTGCATTATCCTTCCGCAGCCTCAATGGGCCAACCCAGTTTTTGACCCCTGCCTGCCCAACTATTCCAAAACCGAGCCAACAACCGCAAAAGAAAGATTTTACGCCTACAACTACGCAATAAACGTTGCATATTGTTACCTTTTGGAAACCGGGCGAACGCTTTTCACGGCGCCCATGGCCTGCACGTTGGCCTTGAACAAAGAAGCCTGAGCGAATGGCATTATGTCGATTTAACCTCGTGTATGAAAGAAAATCAAAAAATGCCTCTGTCTGACAAAGATCGAATCCAAGGACACGTCTCAAAGGCGGTGACCAGGATTCAGGCGGATACAACTATTGAGATACTACCAAGAGGCGACTCGTGCGGGCGATAAAATAGACCAAACACGCAACAGTCTCTTCAATTTGACAAATTTATTTTAAGCGTTGGATAGCTGTGTCCGAAGCGAGTGTCAGCCCTGCTTTATCTCGTCTTTATCTCTTCCATCTGATCCTGTGCTTGCGGATAACATGCTTTGCAATTTCATCAATCTCACCCCAATCTCCCTATCAAACAGTGTCAGTGGTAGACAATCGCAACGAAATGATTGGATCAGGCCAGTTTTGATTGCAGTCTCGGTCCATCAAGCACATCAATGGGAAGATATTTATCTGGCTGGGATTTGAAGGTCCAAAAGCGGCGATCTGGACCAACTGCATATGAAAGGGGGCCCAATAAATAGAAGATGGTACAATAGTCCATACTCAAGATTTTTAAATAATTTTGGTTGACTTGGAAAGTCAATTGTATCGCTGTACAGGATAGCTATTGTCCTCCAAGTGGAAGAAGAACACTTGTCATCGCAAGTCGCTCAGAGCAAAGGGAAGTATGCAGGCGTGTGGAAATTCTTCCAAACTGACTTTTAAGCATAATGTGTCATCTCTAGAGTCCTCGAGCCGTCGTGGAAGTAATGTGCGCTCATCGCGCAGAGGTACGGATACCTGGTTAAATGAGCGTATATTTCTGTCGGAAAGGGAGTGAAGGCGGTAATGATCTGCTTTTACCGCTGTCAATTGATATTTAAAGTGATGAAATATTAAAAAAACCAATATACAATGTTAATTGGAGAGAGGGGAAACTGCCGCCAGGAAGGTGGATCAGTTGGGGTCGACACAGAGAGAAAGGGTAAGCCTGCTACGTTCGAAAGGTCGTGCTTTATTGTGTTTCCTGTTTAACCTGCAGGTGCTTTGAATGTGAGGGCTGCTGCTTCCGCTGATCCTAAGAAGCGAGTAGTTATCACCGGTATGGGTATGTGCTCAGTGTTTGGCAATGACCCAGACCACTTTTACAACCAGCTGTTGGAAGGAGTGAGTGGTATTGACACTATTACAAGATTCGACGCATCAGAATTCCCAACAAACTTTGCTGGACAAATCAAGGACTTCGACAATGAAGGCCTGATTGATAAGAAGAATGCTCGTCGATACGATGACTGTTTGTCCTATTGCATAGTCGCAGCCAAGAAGGCCCTCAGAAGCGCAGGAATTGAGAAGGAAGCCAATCCTGAAGCGCATGAAAATTTGGACAAATCAAGAGTTGGTGTATTGATCGGATCTGGTATGGGAGGTTTGACCGTCTTGCAGGACGGTGTTACAAATCTTGTTCAGAAGGGATACAAGAAGATGAGCCCCTTCTTCATCCCCTATGCCATCACAAACATGGGAGGTGGTCTTCTTGCCATTGATCAGGGATTCATGGGTCCAAACTATTCTATTTCTACGGCTTGTGCAACTGCAAATTACGCATTTGTTGCTGCGGCAAACCATATTCGTAATGGAGATGCTGACGTTGTTTTGGCAGGTGGGTCAGAGGCACCAGTCATTCCAATTGGATTGGGTGGCTTTGTAGCTTGTCGTGCTTTATCCCAGCGTTGCGATGAACCTCAGAGAGCATCCAGACCTTGGGATAACGATCGTGATGGCTTTGTCATGGGAGAAGGTGCCGGCGTACTTGTGTTGGAGAGCCTCGAGCATGCTCAGGCACGCGGGGCCCCTATCCTTGCAGAGTATTTGGGGGGTGCTTTGACCTGCGATGCTCATCACATGACTGATCCACATCCTGATGGACTAGGAGTGTCGACGTGCATTAAGCTTGCCCTTGAGGACGGCAATATTGATAGAGATGCGGTTAACTATATTAATGCACACGCCACATCAACCCTTGTGGGAGACAAGGCAGAGATCAGAGCCATCAAGAAGGTGTTCTCGGGCGAGAATCTTAAGGGCGTGAAGCTGAATGCCACCAAGTCAATGATTGGGCATTGCTTAGGAGCTGCAGGAGGAATGGAAGCTATTGCTACCATTCAAGCCATCAGGACTGGGTATGTCCATCCCACGATCAACCATGACTCACCAATTGAGGAAGTTCACGATTTAGACGTGGTACCAAATGCTAAGGCCAAGCATGAAATCAAAGTGGGAATTTCTAACTCTTTCGGATTCGGAGGCCACAATTCAGTCGTTGCCTTTGGTCCATTCAAGGAATAGGCGGACAAGTTTTGCCACTTTGTAATCTGATAATGGGTATATTTGCGAGTGCAACTTTCTCTTACAATCTTATACAATATTGTTACATGGCAATGAGCTGGACATAAATAAAATTAAACAGTAGATATCTCCTGCCTTCCATTGGCAGTATCACGTTTTTCTTCCTCCTTGTCATCCTCCCCACTGCTCTCTTCTATGGTTGCTGAATGCACAGGAAGAGAACCTAAAACACGAGGATTCAGCCTTCGCAAATGCTTCATCAAACGTGCCTCAACTGCCACGATAGAGCCTGGTGGCCTCATCACACTATGGGACGCCGTTCTCCGATCTATCTCTTTACATGAGGTACTCCCAAATAATCCCACCTCGGAGTCCACCTCGGAGTTCACACTCACACGACCCATCTTTGCAGTAAAAGTTCTTTCTCCTCTATCCATTTGTTCTTCATCCGTTTGCTTTTGCTGTTCCAGCTCCTTCTTGTATCTACGATAGTTGATACACCCTCTCACAGCAAAAAAACTCAAAGTGACGAAGATAGCCGAAATCAAGCCGATAACAAGCCAAAACCACCATCTATGTTCAATCTGCATCAGACACATTCTTGTGAGTCAGTGCTGAATGTAAACTACTAGCGTAGTGCAACGTAGTAAGCAGACCACAAAATCACATGCGTACATCAGATTCATCGCCTCCTTTCAAAATATCATCGATTATAGGTATCGGAACTTTAATATCGATGCCCTGACCCGTAGCCAAGCTTGAAAAGAAGGGCACTATAGCAAAAGCCGTAACAACCCACGGTACCTCCAGCATTATCACGCTCGAATTATCAAAACCAAAAATAAATAAATAAAATATTTATTTCCTATTTCCCTGAAGGAATTTTATCTTGTTCACGGATTTTCATAATCGAACCAAGGCTCCTTGGACTCCAAACGCTTACAAGTATACCCACCTCTTTTCCCCTTATTCAGGTACAGCACATGCTTCAAGTCTCTTTATACAGTAATACTGCTAATAATTACTATGAAACCAGAGAGTGCACCGCTGTCGAAATTTATAGTCCAAAATTATTGTGCTGTTTTGGGGTTCGGAGCTTGCAAAAAATGACCTGCAAAATTGATTGGTTGCAACCAATTGGGGCCTGTCGATGGACTCTAACAATCCTGACATGTATCAACGTCAGTCTATTTGAAATAATATTACTATATAAAGTTTTTATAATCTTGGTTATGTAGCAGTCACACGAAGAATGGAGCCATTTTCACTAAGAGTCTTTCAGAGAGAAGCCCATCCTTGTGGACGCAACAGGAGAGGCTTTGGAACGCGCAGGTTTTCTGCAGAGAAGAAATGATCAGCAGTAAGAGACATCAGATAGTTTAAATTTTGTGCATGTAACTGCATTTGACACTAGCATAAATATTGAGTATGAAGAAGGTGGAAAAAACATCCGAGTTGGAAACCATTGAAGAGGAGCATCAGGGGCTAATTTCAAAAGTGTTTGAGATAGTTAAAGCCATTGTGACGTCGAGCTGGATCACTTGTTGGGCTCCTGATGAAGATCTTCGTGCAAAATTGCCTAAAAGGCATAGTGACTACAGAGATGCTGTCCCTCCGACAATGAGAGACGTGGTGGAAGCGTACTCCGGAAGGGTACAGAGTGGGTACTGGACTTTTGGCTTGCTCGAGATGTGGAATACAAAATCAAAATACGTGAAACAGGCCGTGCATGTGCCTTGCTGGGATTCTTTTAAACTGAATCCATTTGCTTGGAGAGGCGTTTGGTTCGGAAGGACGTGGAATGAATGTTTGTGGACTGGTTTTAGACAAATGCGTTGGGCAAGGGCTGCGTACGCAGGGGCGCTGGGGACGGAGTATTTAATGCCGGTCAAGAATGTGGGCAGGCATGGATATAACTCTGATATCCGCGCTCTTTTTGGATTATACTGCGCAATGTCGTGTTGCTTTTCCTGCGGCCTCGGGCAAATATTTTCCCTGTGTGGGAATCTAGGATGCAATTTTGGAGCGTGGTATTCCTGTCACAGCCGAGAAAAACTGAGGAGAAGATACGAACTGCCCTCTGCATTCTGCCTGCCTCCAGGCATTGACGACTTTCTTGTTCATTTCTTCTGTTTCTATTGTGCCAGTCATCAAGAGCTTCGTGAAATGGCAGTGAGGGGAATCGATGGTCCTGGTCACCATATACTAGATTTGTGCTGGGACTCATACGAACATGTAGCTGGCGCCAAGGAGGCCATTGCCAATCGAAAGTTAGAGGTGGATAGAATGCTGTCGAGGCCTCCTAAGATTTTTGAATCGAGGAGGCCGTACGACACGACCAGGGACCTCTTGATGGCGAGGCTGTATCAAGGGTTCAAATACACAGCTTTGAATACCATGGAGACTGTCAAAGACACAGCCACCATGCACAAGAGATCGTGCTCCGAATTGGGATGGTGTCTGTCTTGCTGTGATCACGCGCCACAATCTCAAGTAATGGAACGAACCCAATCCGACCCATGCACAGGTGCTACCGAAATGGCTCGTCGAGATTTAGCCATGCTTTACAGTGTGTATGCTTCTCCTGTCGTTGAAGAACAAGATGCCTTGATGTACGACGAGGACAGCCTACCCCACAAGGCTTGGTCTGTCTCGTTCTAATAGTATAGCATATGTATGGTCGTTTACTGCTGTCGAGTGGTTGCAACGCGTCGCAACTGTATTGTCGTAATGATTGATCTCTTGTTACAAATCACGGGAAAATGTTGGCTTTAAATTTAAAGCGGGTCCATGAACCACGATGATCATCCCAGTAGGGCTCCTTCTCCAGAGAGTGAACTCTTGAAATAACGATCTTTAAACGTGATACATGGCCCAGATACATGGGAAAAATAATGACAATGAAAATAAAATGCACAAGAAAAAAACATCATTAATTCCACTCATCAGTAGCGGAGAATTCGATAGCAATGACCCGACTGCAGTCAATTCGTCCGCGTTCAACCATAGTCTGCCTGGGGAGTTGCATGCGGCCAGTACGCCCAAGAAACTGACTCGAAGGTAACTAAATAAAGATTAATGAATTATGGGAGAACTGTCATTGGACATGGGTGACAGAATGGAGTGGGTTTTTGGAAGCACAACTTCACCTGGATATCGGGGTTCCGAAATCCTCTTCGAATACGAGCTTGAAGTACAAAATGGCAGATCTCTTCCGCACCTTAATGCTTTTGATTTTTTTGTCGATGTATTGATGTATGTCTACCTCTGATATATGGTGCTCTTGTAGGTCTGCCCAGCAACAGAGTCCTTGTGAGTGCCTTTCTGTGGTGAGCGTTCCATCGAGAGAGGCAAGTGGTCAGTTGAAACCGAATGGCGCAGCGGGGTCAGTTCACACGATGAACGAATCTTTATCTAGAGGAGATTCGCGTCTTCTGAACATGCCCCCTGGGCAAATGTCTACTAGCGGGTCTGGAGGCGTTACGTGTCCTCTTCCAAAATCTGTTGCAGTGTCTGTGGACGGACATCGTGCAACCGTAACTCTGACATCTGAATCAATTCGAATATCCTACAAGAACTCGAAAAGATGCTGCATGGTAGGAAAAGAGGGAGAGGAAGGTGGGTGTTTGATAGAATAAACGTTTTCTCTAACTTTGGGTATCATCAAATTCATGTGATATGGTTATGCTGCAGTTTTGTTGAATGATGTCTTGTCTTCAGAATTAATAGGATCGCGGATAGCGCGTTACGTGTGGTATCCGTTTAGCGAAAAAGTTTATGGAATGTATGTGTACACCTTTAGCCGGTCTCAGAGGAATGCATCGATGTGGCTTCCCAGAAGAATTGAACTGACTTCACCCAATGAGAGAGTTGTTGAATCATGTTGCTCTGCAATAAATTGTTTCGTGAAAGAAATTGAGAGAAGGCCAAAGTATGTTCTTGTCTTCATAAATCCGTATGGCGGCCGGAGACGGGCGACTCATGTATATGATCATGTAGTTGCACCAGTGTTCCAAAGAGCAGGAATGAAGGCATCTGTGATGACGACAAAGTTTGGTGGTGACGCTAAGGAAACATTAATGAGTGCGTTTGGTGCTTCTCATGTCTTTATGATTATAATATTACAAGATGAAAATGTCGGCTCCATTATTTAGATGTCCCATGTGTCTGCAGATCTGACGAGAAACGAGTTGGCTAGTTTAGATGGTGTTTTAGCAGTTGGTGGCGATGGCCTGTTTCATGAAATAGTGAATGCATTGTTGCTTATAAGATCGAAGAGTGATGAGTGTGCTAATCTAGCTAATACTATTAAGGTTGGACATATTCCGGCAGGATCTACGGATGCGGTGGCCTGCACATTGAATGGCACTAGGTCTGCATTTTCAGCTTCAATGAGAGTGGCACTTGGTGATGGAGTTCCTTTGGACGTTGTGAGAATTGACTCTGTAGATGGGAAAACGGAATTTGCAGTGAGCATGGCAAGTTATGGATTTATGGGGGATTTAATGGCCGAGAGCGAGAGGATGAGATGGATGGGTCCTATTCGGTATGAACTTGTAGGTGCTAGGATGTTGGCTGCAAACAGGTCCTATGCGGCACGGATTGAATACCTTCCTGCTCCTGAGGTACGCGTATGATTATAGTAGTCGTATAAGAAAAGAAAGGAAGAATAATTTGAACGCATAGTCTAGATACTAATCATGAGATGTGTATGATTTCGCAGGATCACCCGGGTAGAATATCAAGGGTTTGCACGAAGGACTGCACCGTATGTTCTCATAAATCTCACAGCCGTCTCAGTACATCGCAAAAAAGCTTTTCTTTGCATGCTGATGAATCTTTGAAGCGGCTTCCTGAGGAATGGAAAGTTGTTGAGGGGAGTTTTGCAGGTATAATGCTCGTTATCATGCCCTGTAGGTCACAGAAATCATCACAAGGAGTTGTACGCTATGGGCATTTAAGTGATGGTAACATTCACCTGGTAATGGTGAAACGCTGTTCTCGATTACAATATCTACGCTTCCTCATGAGATTATCGAGTTCTGGTTTAGAGGCAGGTAGTTTGAACAGTTATGTGGAAGTTGTCCATGCGGTGGCTGTGAAGATTACAGAGGTACATATGAATGCACTTATATCATCTTGTTGAGTTCACATTCTTTCACCCTCTAACTGTCTCTTTGAATCTGTAGATTGGAGAAACTGGGAGTATATGGAATGTTGATGGCGAACTTTTAAAGACGCCTGGAATCACTGCTGAAACCCACAAAGGTGTTATTCAAGTGTTTGCAAGAGGAGTCGAAGGCATTTGATAAACCATCATTATGATGCAATCGTGTTCTTAACATAAATGATTCTTATTTCAACTCAAAATAGTTTGATGCATGTATTAAATACTTAATAAAAATATTTAATTACCTATCTCCTGCATAAATCGCTCGTACTCGCTCGTAGTCTCTGCAGGAGCTCCAGCTCCTGCTACAGGAGGTGGTGGTAAAGGTGGTTGTTCATCCATTTCTGGGGGTGGAGGAGGTGGAATATCATCGCCATCGGCAGGCAAAGGCGGGAGAGGGGGCATCTCCTCGGTTGGTAAAGGCGGAACAGCAGCCTGCTCTCCAGGTAAAGGAGGCTGGCCTGATTGTACTGCTGCACTATTATCATAATATTGACCATAGGAGTAGCCTCCATAGTACTGAGCTCCATAAGGATCTGCATAGCCAGTGGCCGGTCCAGCCGGTGGGGGATACCCTACATAGCCATCATTTGATGGATATATCGGCGGCGGAACTGCATTTTGCGGAGGGTACGCAGGCTGGTGGCTGTATTGCGGTCGACTTGGGCCATTTCTGTTTCCAGCATGTCGGACAGTGAGAGGACGGGCAGATGGATCAAACCCGTTGAACCCATTCATACCAGCAATGGCAGCAATCGCAGATCGAGGATCACCCATTGATACGAATGCATAGCCTTTCGACTTGTGGGTTTCCCTGTCAACAATAACTTTTGCTGTGAGCACAGGACCAAACCTTTCAAACTCTCGCTGCAAGGTGATGTTGTCAATATGAGGTGGGACACTCCCAACAAATATTTTGCACTCGGGAGGAATGTCATCTTCTGGTCTGCTACGCCTTGCCATTCCCGAATCTTCTCCTTTCCGCCTGACTGTGAGAGGCCTGTCCTCCACCATTTTGCCATTCATTGCTCTGTGAGCTGCTTGGGCCATCTCCTCATCAGCAAAGTGAACAAAACCAAATGGGCGCCCATTTGAATCCTGTTTCACCTGTGCAACAGTGATAAATCCATATGGCTCAAAAAGAGCCCTTAGAGTTGCATCGTCAACACTGTGGGGCAAGTTTCCAACCCATAGCTTCACTGCATCTGGCTCCTTCATACGATCCCTGTTCCCTCGGCCGCCAAATCCCAATCCTCCATGGCCTCCTGGAGCAGCTCTGGGATCTGTGCCACCTAGCGATTCCAGGAAATGTTTATACTCTTCATCATTTTTTGCTGCCTCTCCAGGATTCATCTTGGCCAGATCTCGAGCATACTGTTCCTCCACCTTTGCCTGAATAGCATCAGGCAGTTTGTAGACCTCCATGCTCTTCTTTGGACAGTCCATCTGCCTATGACCCGACTCACCGCATAGGTAGCAGTATTGATCATCTTTCAGGGTACCGTTAATTAAAGCAAGCTCACGAAGTTGCTGCTGCTTATGTTCATTCATCTCTTCATCCATGGGCTGCAGCAATCGCTCCACCATTGCAGCTGCCTGGTCTACATCCTCTTGCCGATCACCAGTGATTAAAACATGCAATTCCTCTTCCTGCAGTATGAACCAGAATATTCCATCAATACATGTGGGTATTTTATGGCACATCATGAAATATACAATAGATATAGAATACATGCATATGTCTGCACAAAACAAAGCACAGCATACCTCTCCATAGTCATACTTGGACTCCCTGGCAGCACCCTCCTTGACACTGCCTTTCCCTCTAATCGCAATTCTCGTATTTGTTTCTTGCTGCATACGCTTCTGCGTGTTACCTCGAGGACCGATGATCAGCCCAATGTAATTGGCATCAGGATTCTCCTTGTACGGTATCATAATCTTGGTCCATTTCTTCTCCGGCCTGTAATCAGCCGGAGGCTTAAACAGTGGGTCGCGCTTCAGCAACTCCTCAATAACTTTATTCTTCTCTTTCATCATCTTCTCTTTCAGCCGAACTTCTCTCGTATTCAGCCTCACACCCGCCGAGTCATAAATCGGAGGAGGGCTCGGGGAACGTTCATGCTCTGGCCGAGTATCTTCAAGCAAACCGGACCGAATTCTTCGCTCCAAGTCAGCAAGCTTTCTATGAAGCTCCACCACTTCGGGATCACCAGAAGGGTGCCTCCCAGTCAGAGCCGGAGGCATGGTCACTTTAATGCCGTTCGAAAGCACAATTTCTCCTGGAAACAGCATAAGCTCCTTCCCCGCAGCGCCACTCCCATTACCGTTTACATCATTATCTTCCTCAACAGGTTCCCATCTCGACTTCCTCTTCCTCTTTTTCTTCTCAGGTTCACGCCCACGTTCCTCCTTCAAAACCTCAATCACGGGAATAGGACCCCATACAAACTTGGGCCTGCACATGGACGAACAGTTCATTATCAAGATTTAAGAATACAAAACTCTATTCTATAGAATATTCACTACAGCAGGGAAACCACTTTTCGTGCACGGTAGCGACAACTTTCACTTGCAGTGATGACTAAACGCACTTTTTGCTCCCTCTTGCCACCATGACTCTGTTATCCCGTATCCACTACAATAGGGATAGAATAATAATAAAAAGTAATTATTTGGAATAGTGTCCCGAAACGAGCAGTCGTGCTTTAATGCGAGGAAGCCCGCGGTGGCTCTCTGCGCAGAGACTGCATGCCATGCATCTGTTTGTCCCAGTACTGAGGGGTATAGCAAGCTGGAAACTGTGTTTTGTTGCAATTCTTTACATTACAAAGAATTTAATTCAATTATTTAATGTCTGTCGTAGAATGACGGAGATGCTGCCTTGCTCTGGTGGTGGGCAAATAACTCTTCGCCCACATGCTCTTACTCACGACGGGGAAAGCGTTGCAGTCTGCAATGCAGAGAGGATTAGAGTGTACAGTGCATCATCTGGAGAGAATTTACATAGCTTAAAAGGTCATACAGATGAAGTTACGAGTGTTTGTAGTCATCCGTTGTTAGACCAAAAGGTACGTCATGGGGTTCATGCACTTGAGCGCATGGTTGCATTTTCGCTGATTGGCTTTGTTGATTGATGCGATGTTGAATGTAATAGGGAGAATAAAGATAAAGTGTTTAATATGTATATGGAACAAAGTTATACGGCTGATCAAGGAACTTTTTTGTTGAAGTTGAAACTTGTGCATGTTGGTGTTGGAAGGGTCGTGTGCTAATATGCGCTGTGGCTGTTACTTAATGTGGTCTATGGTTGTGTTTAATGCAGCTATACTCGGGGTCTAGAGATGGGAGTATCAAGCTTTGGGATCTCGATAGTGGAGCATGTGTGCACACATGGGAAGTTCCTGGCAAATTGGCTATAGAGAGCATGACTTTGGTTGGTGAGATAGCCTACATCTCATGCTTTTGGCGCGGGCGAGAGGCTGGTCGTGCGCTAGCGTTTGATTTAATCAAAGGAGAAGCCACAGAAACGAGGGTGAAATTGTCTACCCCTCGGGCGATGGTAGCCTCACCTCAGACAAAGAGTCATCAAGGGGTATCAGATTCTAGGGAATTGAATGCAGTGGTAGCAACGCACGATAAACATACTGTGCTGGTTTGGGATGCCGAGTCATTTGGAAGTAAATCACCACTGGCATTGCATCATACAAAAGCTTTTACATGTGTAGCAATTAGCCCAGATGGGTCAAAAATAGCTGCTGGGGATGTGACTGGCCGCATCCTCATTTGGCACGATATACAAGAAGCTCTGGTTCTTCGAAGCATGCAAGAAGAGGAAATGAGAAGTGAGGAATCTGTAGGGGATGGTTACGAGGAGAGGCCATGGGCATATGTGGAACCGCCAGCTGCTACAGTTCACTGGCATGCCCATCCTGTAGGTTGTGTGACCTTCAGTAGAGATGGGCATTATATTTTGTCTGGAGGGAACGAAGCGGTTTTAGTCATATGGGATGTTCAAACGGGGTCTAGAGCATACTTGCCCAGGCTTGGTGGGGCACTGGTCGGTATATCTTCTTGCAGGAAGGACCATGCTAGATATGCGCTCAGGCAAGAAGATAACACCATTCGAGTTGTGAACACTGCGTCTATGACTGTTGAGTCTTCAATTCATGGTGTTAGACCGCTACCTGGAGGCGAAGGATATTCCAGTGTACTGTTTGAAGGCTATACTGGATCAGCAGTGATAATTGGACCTCATGCAGTGCTTCAATTTTATGATGTAGTCCGCGATATGCATTTGGATAGGCTGCAACTATCAAAACGAAACATTGTATCTATGATCCATAGTCATGATAAAGGTTTTGGTGTTGCATCTCTGGAGGCAACGGTACAATCGATTGTTTTCAGTAAGGATGCAAGTGTGATGGTCACAGTGGAGAGAAAGCCAGATGCATCAACAAGTCCAGGCATGTTTGATCATGTGCTCAAGTTTTGGGATAGAGCGCCTGACGGACAAAGGGAATATGGGTCTCCATATTTGCTGAACACAGTGACTGAAAACCCACATAGGTAAGGATGTCGTATGAGATGCATGAATTAGAACATGAATTTTGCTGGCTGATGATGCTTGTTTGATTTTATCGCAGAAAATCCTCCCAAAAAGAAGCTGTGACAGGTTTAGACATTAGTTCAAGGTTGCATTTAGTTGCAACTGCGAGCGACTCTGGAGATTTCGCCCTGTGGAACCGGGATGTCAGCAAAGGTACAAATCAGTTTGGCCCTCGTACTGTATGGAAAAGAATAGCCTTGATTCCTGGGCATAGAGGAGAGCCACTGACAGCCATCTCATTCTCGAAAGATGGAAGCATTACAGCAGTATCTGGGGATCAGAACCAATCTGGTGGCGTGTCACTCTGGGACACAGAATCTTGCTCACTCCTTGGGGTCTTGCCACTGGCATTTACAAGCATTTCCCACAAAGGGGGAAGTAGCAGAGCTATCAAAGATAATTTATTTTTCATCAAAGATTCACCTCATCTGGTACTTGTATGCTCATCAGGCATCGTCGTATATAATGTCATTTCTCTAGATATTGAGTGGAGCGCAGAAATCTCTGGTATCAGCTGTGTGGCAGTGGATGAATCATCTCGTCACTGGGCAATAGTCTTGGATAAAGCCTCGTCAGAAACTTCGAAAAATATCAACTTTGATAAGGACTATGTGGGCTCAATTTTCTTATTTTCTGGCTCCCAGAAAAAACCTGAAGCAGCATGGCTGGTAAGGAGACGGCGTAGTTTGACCCAAAAGCCAGTGACCCTGAATCCAGCATCACAGTCATTCTCGAATGCAGAGCCAGAGACTGCAAAATCAGCATGTTCAGGTCATCATGGTTGCCGAACGGAGATTGCATTTATTCCAGAGACCACAAACGCGTACTCACATGCAGCAGCATGCTCTGTCCCTGGTTGCAGTCCATTGATGGTTTTCACGGAAGATAGAGAGTACAGCATTGCTGTGTCTCCTACCGTTACCGAGGCAGGTTTAAAAAAGATTATTTCCAGCGCGAAAAAGGAACCATTAGACAAAAGAGAGCGCAGAATATCCGGGTTTGAGGCTATATTTGGAACCAGTGCTCATCATAAATCTCACGACCACCCAGAGCCCATGGACATTGCACCATCCAGCAGAAATGCTTGGAAAGCAGTTCTAGATGCCCCTTCCCACGCACTCCCTCCAATGGCCACCTTATGTCCATCATTCCTGGAACTCCTGCTGGAAAGTGCCCCATTAAAGCATTCTTGATGAATAAATACTAGTTGTATCAAAACATTTAACAACATCTAGTGGTTTGCCGCTGAGGATTATTATTGCTATTGTACACCAAAAGCATGTCCTTGTGATACCAAAGGTCTCAAATATGAGTAAAATAATACTAACATGAATGATTCCAACCATTCATTGACCGGGCGGGGGCTGTTGCTGGGGTGGCCCACCATGACCTGGATACCCAGAAGCCATAGTCTGCCCGTATATTGGACCTCTAGGTGGTGCTGCTACTGGACCCCGAGACAGAGCCGGAACTGGTCCACCGCCGGCGATTGGTCCTCCTGGCCCACCAGGCCCATACATTCCAGGAGGAGGCCTAGGCCCACCCATCATCATTCCAGGAGGAGGCATCTGCAGGGCGGCATTTCGAACAACGGGCATCAGGTTTGTACTCTGCTGAGCATGTTACCCCAATTTCGAGCTTTGCACACAATGATTTCATTTAAAAAACGATTTAAAATTTCCGAGACAACGCGACAATCGCACCATTTCAAAGCCATTCAGCTCCGCCATGAGACGCATTTGCGCTTCCTCTTCATACTGTAGATAATAAGCCTTCACGTTCGCCTTATGCTTAAATCCACTATTATGCTGTCGCCTCACAAGCGGCTGCACAAAATACCTCCATTACACATTATCATTGCAATTTTGTCACTTCACCCTTGCCAAAAAGTACCGAATCACGTACCGAATCATGTGTCAAATATGCATCACAATAATCACAATAGTACCTCATGTTCTACGTATATCTACCTCTAGATAATGAAAACTTTGATAATAAAAATAAAGATTCGCTACTCTGCCACTGTAGACTGCTGTAGTCACCATGGCAAAACCAAGTGTGGTACTGTACCAGTACTTCCTTGGAAGGAATACTTGCCCGGTCCCATCTCAAGCACACTAGACAGTAATAATTTTCATATGCTGTTTGTATCTGCTCTAAAGGTACTTTATAGTCTATCATTGGTCATTACTATACCTGAGGAGGCACGGTCGAATAGGTAGGACCTGTATTCGACCAATCCATACAGTACTGGTACGTATATATTCTTGGAGTCGAGTCGAGACGAGGGAGGGAGGTAGACTTGTGTTGTAGGATGCATAATGGTGTATGTGATTTCAATACCATTAAAATGAGTGGCTTGGGTGTGCGTAGGGCATCCTAGTCCCAAGGCGAGGCTGAACGAAAAGGAGCGACGGTTGGTAAAGAGACTCGGGGAGCTAGCGTGGAAATATGGATGCAGTGGGAGATATACTGCATTCTTGTGGATTAGGACATGTATCTTCTGGATTCGGGGGCATGGGGTTGAAGGAGTTCCGTGAACTGCTGATACAGGATTACGAGAAGCACGGGGTTCACGATGTGGTGGACAAGCAGAACCTGTTTCGGGCGATCAAGGAGCTGAATCGACGGGAGAGTGTCAATGGCTCTACTGTGTCTGAGGTTGAAGAGTGTGGTGTCTTGGAGAGGTGTAACTCGATGGATGGGGAAGACGTGTGTGGCGATGGTCAGGTGGGACAGGACGGGGTGGACCAGGATGTGCAGCTGCTGGACCTGGATGGGGAGGATGGTGTCGATTTTTTAGATTCCAGGTTGGATGCAGAAGCATTTAGTGATGCTTTCATGGAGATAACATCGGGACAGGAGCAGGAAATGGAAGCGCAGATGCATGCCAGTGGAGATGGCAAGTCCGCTGTTCTGCAGCAAGGAGATGGGTATGGCAGGAGCAGTGATGTGGGCAATCATGGGGGGGAGATACGGGCGAAATATGGGGGTATAGATCTACAGGAGATTGCGGATCCTCCTAGGATTCGTGTTATCGTGCGGAAAAGGCCTTTGAATGCGAAAGAAATGGAGAGGGGTGAAGTGGATGTGCTGGAGTGCAATACAGAGGAGTCTGTGTTGACTGTTCATGAGCCCAGGGCAAAGGTGGACTTGACGAAATATACAGAAACGCACTGCTTTCGATTTGACGATGTTTTTGATACGGATGTAGATAACGACTCGTTGTATGCTCAGACGGTTCGTCCTCTCATTGCTACAGTCTTTAAATCAGGGAGGGGAACATGCTTTGCCTATGGTCAGACTGGTTCTGGAAAGACGTATACCATGCAGCCGCTTCCTTTAAGGGCGGCTTCGGATATACTCCATATCTCGCAACGAATAGAAGAATTTAAACATGCAAGGTTGGCAGTGTCTTGCTATGAAATATACGGTGGAAAGGTTTTTGATTTGTTGAACGATCGACAGCGACTGGAAGTAAGGGAAGATGCAAAGAGGAGGGTCCAAGTTGTTGGGCTAAAAGAAATAGAAGTGTCAGGGGTGCATGAATTGTCCAGACTCTGTGATCACGCTGCTTGTGCAAGGTCTACAGGGTCTACAGGGGCGAACGACGAGTCATCAAGATCTCATTCCATCATGACATTTTCAATTCGTCTGCCAAGGACAAGTCAAGAATGTGCAAAGGTTAACAAAAAGATTGGATCACAGCATAAAAACTCGGAAAATCTTTTAAAAACTATAGGAAGGTTGTCCTTCATTGATCTTGCAGGCAGTGAAAGAGGTGCTGACACATATGAAAATGACAAGCAGACGAGATTGGAAGGAGCTGAGATCAACAAAAGTCTATTGGCTTTAAAGGAATGTATTAGAGCTCTGGACATGGATGCTGGACACGTTCCCTTCCGTGGATCAAAGCTGACCTCTGTCTTAAGGGATTCATTCACCAGCAAGAATGCAAGGACTGTCATGATTGCCAATGTATCTCCTAGTTCCAGTTCTTGTGAGCATACGCTAAACACTTTGCGCTATGCAGATCGCGTGAAGGAGATAAAGAAGGACGAAGCTATTAAAAGGAAAACAATAGCATTATCAGTAGATCCTGTGTCGAAATTCCTAATGAATCTTCCTCCTCCTATTGTTCCGCCATCTTCCAGTCAGCCTACTATGGCAGCAAAGCAGGCTGAAGGGCCAAAACCAGCACTGCCGAGGAAATCTACGACGACTGCTTCCCCCAAGAAGGTATCTATGCATGCTACGCGTAGATCGGTATCCCATATTGAAACATCCAGGGTAGCCTCACAGCAGACTCCAAAGGATGTCGTTGTGGCGCATCCCATTTCCCGTGCAGCATCTGATAGCTTTGCTTCTGATAAGTCATTGCCCAACGCTAGAAGGGATACATCTGATGGCGCAATGGACTTAATCGAATCATATGAAGAAGATTTGACATTTGCACACAGACAGCACATCGAATCTATGATGTCCGGTCTGCGGGAGGAGATGGAACTGCTGGCCAAGACAGACATGGCACTGCAGGATGGCGTCACAATGGAGGAGTACGTTGAGGAACTGGGTACCATTCTAATCGAGAGGGCTGCAGCTATCGCCTCGCTCCAGCAGCAGGTATCTTTGTTCAAGAGGCGTATGCGGTCCTTGTAACCTTTCTTTACCGTAAAAAATTGCTTTACATTAATTTTCATTACAGCAGTATAGGTATTTTTTTACTTTTGCAACATGAACACTCTACACATCAGAATTCGTCTGCCTTAACCAGTCTTAAAGAGTAAAACTGCTAGTTTATTAAGATAAAAGTAAATAAAATGCTTTGTCTCGTGCGTCACATAGGACCCGAAATTGGATCCTACGAT
The DNA here is from genome assembly GCA_002818215.1 of Picochlorum sp. 'soloecismus'. Lineage (NCBI taxonomy): Eukaryota > Viridiplantae > Chlorophyta > Trebouxiophyceae > Picochlorum > Picochlorum sp. 'soloecismus'. The sequence continues at coordinate 1,489,950 of PJAJ01000031.1, read as the reverse complement.
ACAATGCCAGGTTGGGCCATACTTGGAGTCAAAATCCTTTTTGATACTTGCTGCAATATCCTTTTCCATGGTCCATTTACCACAGGCCTGCGAGCACAGCACTGATTTAGTGAAGATAATGTTATGCGGAAAAGGATTTGTCCATCAAAGATACTTTAATCATATTGCTGTGTGACAACCTATCTCCTATTTTACGCGACGAGAAAGACGTTGGTGGTTGACAACCGTCGCCTTTTCCCCTTCGCCACAACAGGAACCTTGCCATCGTTCGAACACCAAAATCGTGCATATAATCACAATACCTGAATACTAGTATCGATGGCATCCTTTTGCATCTCTTCAACCATATCGGTCGCCTTTATCGTGTACTTCGCGGATGAGGAGTTCTGATTCGAGCCCATGGTCGCCATATCTTCAAACTAATACTGGATCGATATCTACGGACAAATATTCGAATAAGTATATGGAACAAGTGATACAAATCAATTGCCTTGTATTCTCAGGATTGTTCAAACACAGGTTTAACTCTGGCGTGTCCCAAAATGACCTGCTACTGAGCAATCGTCTTTACGCAGTCAAACAGATGGCCGACTCTTTGTATAATATTGAAAGGCACAATATGTTCGTGTTTCAATACTTCATGTTGATGAGGATTGAAAAAAAATTCAATTTTGACAACACAAATTTGCTGCAATGGCCCTGTTTTGTACTGCCCTGTTCGATCTGATCAGTCAACTTGAGTCAGAGCTCTGACTCGAGTCAACAAGGTAGAATCAATAGTGGTCAAACCACACACATTGGACCAGAGGGTATTGAGATTTCTTTATGGGTTTCTCCTGGAGTTATGGCGAGTCTCATGTTTGCGGCATCATCATGGCACAGTCAGGCAAGGTATTTTCAGTTTTTATTCTAGTGATTTCTGTGTCATGTGGCAAAGGTCCCAACGAAGTATCAGGAGAGAGTCATAAGACATTAGCCGAATCTGAAGAATCGATCGATGTATTTCATGGTGCAAATGTTGTGTTCTCACTTCCTGGAGGTCGCTGTCATGATGGTGACGGATTCTGGTGCACTATTGAAACGAGCAACAAGGAAGGGCAAGTTAGATTTGATGCTGTTCAGGAAGGAGCGAAGAAAGAATCGTTCCTGGATTGGATGCTGGCAACCAACTGCCATAGCAAGGCACTTGCCGCATTAAATAAACAATGCCGGGATCTTGATCCTGTGGAAAAGGTAAGTCCCTCAGTTTGCGTTGAATGAATCGTTCACTAGATACCATGCCTTCTATCCTTGCTCCATTTTTTTCAGAGTAGACTGGCACTCATGATGATGGAATGCCAGCTGGTGGTTCAGGGGCAGGGTATAGGTGCCCAAAGTCAGAGAATACGGTGCTTGGCTGCTGAAGCCCTTCAGGATTGTGTTAGCAGGCTACATGATAGGGAGCACGCATTCTATGTGGAGTTCCTGACCCACATTGATGCCATGTGCTTGTTCATTCAGAACAAGGATTTTGAGAAATACGCCGAGTACATGCTGAACATGCTTGTTACTGGTGCAGACAAGGCTGTTGAGAAAATGGAAAAAATGAAAAAAGATTTGAAAAGCATGATACGGGACGATTTTATGTCGTTGAAGAAGATGAGCAACGCGTCTCTGAGCATGCTTCATGACCATTTTCATATTCAACAAGAGATTATCAGGAGCATTATTCGTCAACAGCAGGAGGTAGAAACTTATCATCAAGCCACCAACGATATCATAGCCATGCATGTATTGAGTCTTCAAGATATTTCTGAATCTCATGAGAGGCTTGAGGCATTGTTCCGAGATGCTCATGGCTTTGTGGCACATCTGTTGGAGACTCTCCAAAGTCAAGCAAGGGAAATTGTGATTGAGCAACAAAATATTCATACAAAACTCGTACATGGATCTCAAATGTTAGTGACAACATTAGATAAAGTAGAAAGATATCACATGAAAACCAATGCAGCAATCTCTGCCATCTTTGGCAACTCGTATACACTGGAGGACGCCTTATTCTATGTTGGCTGTTTGTTAATTTTGGCCTGTATGCATGCCTTGGGGTTTTCAAGCTCGAGTAGATTGTACATCTTGATGTGGGTTGCTGCTAACGTTGTCGTGGAGCGATTGGTACTCAGTCCCGGGGCAGTGCATTGGGAAACTTCTCTGGGAAGTGCTTCAGAAGGGAATGCAACAAGATGGTACTATAATAATTCAATCTGGAAGATGGTGCTGCCATCATGCATGGATATTCCATCCTCTTATCCGCAAGCTAAAGGATTTATCAGACGATTTATTGGTATTTTAACAGGCATCCTGTGGACATTGAGGGCCCTAAGAAGTAGAAAAAGAAAGCAAGGCCAAGATGATGATGATGGGCAACCCAACAGGGGCACAATGGTACAAACACAAGAGTATGTTCCCTCGTGGTTGCCGTACATTAAAACTCTAATTAATGCGAGGCATGTTATTTTCTTAAGGGATGCATATTCAGAGGACGTGAATGGGTATCGTAGTGCAGGGTGTTTTGGTGATCATGTCTCACATCAAGAAGTTACATCACTAAAGTGTAGGCTCCAGTCTACGAAAGCGAATCATAAAACAGTCTCGGAGAAATCCAGGCAGAATGAATTAGGTTCTCAAAGGTTATTCGGGCAGAAGTGGAGGCCAAAGAACGATGAATTGTGCAATGCAAAAAATGCCACTAATGGTACCCTGGAATGTCGTAAACAAACTCAAGGCGCCATACAGATGGGCAGAATGTTGACTCGTGGCAGGAAAAAAGCACTCGAATCTCAGTTATAAATCAAAATACTATTTATTGATTCATATTGAGATTTACGAAACAGCACCTGTAATGAAAAACCTGAGACAGCCAACTGCTATCAAGCTTTTTTTGTTCTTTGGTTTTGCGATACTCCCAGTCTCCGTAGAGGCTATAGCCCCAAGATATGATAAAAAACAGTATAATCCTATTGTAGTCAATACATGGCCTTTTACAGAGGCCACAAAAGCTGCGTGGGCTGTGTTGTCCGGGCCAAACAGTGGCTCTGCGCTTGACGCCGTTGAACGAGCTGGTTCTGCTTGCGAGCGTTTGCAATGTGACCGGACAGTGGGCTTTGGAGGATCTCCTGATGAGAATTGTGAGACCACACTAGATGCAGTAATAATGGATGGCGATTCTTTGGAGGTTGGCGGCGTGGCTGATCTCAGGAACATATCCGAAGCAATGCGAGTTGCCAGACTTGTCCTTGATAAAACGAGCCATAGCCTCCTTGCAGGGTTCCATGCGACACAGTTTGCGATTTCGATGGGTTTTGAACCTTCGGATCTAAGTACAGAAGAAAGTCGAAAGATGTGTGACGAGTGGAAAAAATCAAACTGCCAACCCAATTTCTGGATACCAATCAAGTCTTCATGTGCAGCTGTGCGTAGCTATGCCAATTCAAACGATAGTTTGAACCCAAGAAAGCACTCTGAGGACCATGGATCTCATCATCACATGTCTCATGACACGATATCGATCGTTGCGCTTGATAGTAATGGGAGAGTTGCATCCGGGAGTACAACAAATGGTCTTTCTCATAAAATACCAGGCAGGGTAGGCGATGCTGCTCTGAGTGGGGGTGGTTCATACTCTGATTCGACAGTGGGAGGCTGTGGATCTACGGGCAACGGCGATATCCACCTTAGATTTCTGCTCTGTTATCAGGCTGTTGAGAACATGCGCATGGGTATGAATCCCCAAGAAGCCGCCGTGAAGGCAATTATGAGGATCATATCACGAATTGGCAAATCATATCAAGGAGCCCTAGTGACTCTGGATACACAGGGCGTCATTGGTGCAGCTGCTCATGGCTGGCAATTTTCATACAGCTACCAAAATGCCTCTACAGGCGGCGACCCCTTGGTGGTAAATGTAGAGCCCATTGACCACGAATATGATTTGCTTGCCACCATGGTAGAATCATGAAAACGTGCATCGTGATGCTGGGAATAATAATGATGTCTCTGAGGTCTCTTCCCCATCTGGGTCACCCATACCGGGTATTCATGGCTAGCAGTAGTGACAACTAATTCCTTTCAAGACAGCCCATTTTGATATTTTATATCTCAATTTTAGTTAATATAATGTGATAATAAGTTTCTCGATAATAAATGAACTGCCATGCCTATAGATGGCTTGGTCTTGCAGCTTGTCTCAGGCTTGTTTATAACACTGATGTCGACTCAGGCCAAGATTCTATCAGCTCATGGCTTTGATTTGTTTCAGATTGTATTTTGTCGAAGTATTATATTATTGAATTTTGCTATTTGTCTCAGTTGGAAGGAGAATGCGAGTCCTTTGAGATCAGAAAAGTACGTTTGGTTGTGCGTGTCGCATGTCGTAGTTATGACCGTGACACAGAGTTTTGCTCTTGCAGAAAGTGGGTTCTCGTCATCCGAGGAGTTTTCGGATTCTTGACTATCACGTCAATCTACGCTGCAATCAGTGTAATGAACCTCGCAGACGCGACTACATTTCTGATGTTGGCACCGTGTTTGACTTCCGTGCTCGCTCCTCTGCTGCTGAATCAAGACTTTAATAAGGCGGGTTTCATCGCCATCCCTGTGGCATTCTCGGGTGTGGTGCTGGTTACTCAGCCACCAATGTTGTTTGGGTCGAAAGGTAAAGGCTTAACTGCGTTTCAACTGCTAATGGGTATGGCACAAGCAATTTCAGGAGCGTGTGCCAAATTGAGTGTCAGTTATCTCACATCGACAGAACCAACTGCCTACATAATACTGAGCATGGCAGTTATATCGACAGTTGGAAGCAGCATGTTGCTTCTTATATTACCAAGTCAAACATTCCATATGCCCCATAGTTTTGTCGATCTCTTTTTCCTAGTTGGGATTGGCATTTGTGCTTCAATTGTCCAAGCTACTGGTACGTTGGCCCTGAAGAGGGCGAATATCGTGGCAGTAATGACCGTGAGTTATTTGGGGATCATTTGGAGCATAATTGCAGATTATACTGTATTTCATCAGGCAGCAAATTTGCTTAGCATTGTTGGTGCAGCCCTGGTTGTTTTATCAAACATAGGGTTGATTGCATATGAGTACCAGAAGAAGCGCCTGTCATCATCAGGAAATGAGTTACATCAAGAAATGAAACCTATACTTTCAAATTCGACAACATAATTCCTATGTGTTGCTTGCATATGCTACTTACATATCAACAATTAAGTTTTAAGTTTTCTCATTTTGTTGATTTTGATGAAATTTGTCTCAAACATGCATAGTGCATCAGATGCAATTTAATTTAATTTAATTTAATTTAATGTTTCAACTGTAATGCTGCCGCTGCTCTGCTCATGTTTTTGAGCCCCAGATCCTCTGTTACAAATTTATTTGCACGTAAAAGTGCATCAATATCTAATCCAGTCTTAATTCCCAAACCTCGACATAAATAATAAACGTCCTCAGTTGATGCATTCCCAGCAGCTCCAGGAGCAAAGGGGCACCCGCCAAGACCTGCAATCGAAGCATCAACAATCGATATTCCAGCACAGAGCGAGGCATATATATTTGCAATAGCCTGGCCGTATGTATCATGCATGTGAACAGCGAGTTTGTCAGTCGGAATATACTTTTTGCATGCTTCAAGCATGTTGAGAACCTCCAGTGGGGTTCCTACCCCTGTAGTATCTCCCATAGATACCTCGTAGCAACCCTTTCTATACAATTCATTCGCCACTTCAGCTGCAAACTGTGGATTAACTGTCCCGGAATAGGGGCATCCCACGGCCACACTAACATATCCTCTCACTCTTATGTCTGCCTCTTTAGCAGCAATTACTATCTGATCAAACTTGGACAAACTCTCGTCTATAGAACAGTTCAAATTCTTTTGGTTGAAAACTTCAGATGCTGAGGTGAAAATTGCAATTTCTTTGGCTCCAGCTTGTACAGCATTTTGATAGCCTTTTTCATTGGGTGTCAAAACTGAGTAGCGAACGCCGGGTTTTTTCTGAATCTGCTGGAGAACCTGGTTAGCGTCGGCGAGTTGCGGGACTCTTTTGGGAGAAACAAAAGAGGTCACCTCGATGCTCGAAAATCCGCAGTCTGAAAGAAGATCCACCAATTTCACCTTTTTATCCGTAGGAATCAATGCCTTTTCGTTCTGAAGTCCATCCCTAGGACCTACTTCTACGATTCGGACTGTTTCGGCCAGCGATGAAAACGAGCGAAAGATTGTGCTTCGTAAGCCCTTGATAGCCCGGCACAAGCCTGCCATTTATTTCCTTTTTACACTCTTAATTAAGCCAATTTATTTTTCTTATCTGCATTAGCACTCCTCTGCAGTGGAGAGAAAGATACCATAAATAGGGAGGATCAGATTCAAATTCTGGTTGCTAATCCTGATGATTACGTGGAGGAGGAGCGAATACCTGCCGTGGCCTTGCTATTGCTTCAGTCGGGAAAAGAGCTTTGACAATGTCAGGTGTCTTTAAAAGTCTTCTGCCTCTTCCGTGGTGCGTATGAGGATACACATCCTCCAAGTAGTAATATGTGTGCCCTGCAATCATTCCCAGCATATCGACCACCAAACTGCCTCCAATTAACACTGAGAAAGCCATGAGTACCCATGGCAGGTAAGCTGCCCCAAATGTGAATATTCCTAGAAATGAGAGAGGAACTCCAGGATTTCTTCTACTCCATACGTATACCAACATGAAATTCAGGGATGTGCCCAGGAACTGTACTTTTGCAAAAGGTGCCATACATGTCAGCATGGCTGCTCCTAGCAACAACATCCATAAGAAATCCGCATTCCTATTCCTAAAGGATCCCTCTTCCAGAGATTTGCAGTATCGGATCAGGAAGAATATGTGAAACAAAAAGTCTATGCCTGTAGCCATGGCCAGATAGTGTTTGTTCAACGGACTCGTTCGAGTGTAAACTGCTGTCAAAACATAGATATCAAACATACGGGACGAGACATTTGCTTACCAACATTTCCAAAGTACAAAAAATTTGTAAAAATTCTCCAATATTCATGACGATAAATTATGAGCTTCGAGTTGAAATAAATGTGAAAAGGGCTGATCACCTGCAACCAACCAAAGGATACATGTAAGCAGAGCCTCATCCGTGCCATGATGCCTTTAATACTACGCAATAATACTTATATCTTTCAATGATAATGCGACGTACATCAAGGGCACAAAGCACCGCCGTGCCAACACACATTGTCACGTACACCCTCGTAACGATGGGGAGCGAATTATAAGCAGCCGTGACATCCATATCTACTTTTATGGGTCAAAAGATCGAACTTGATTCTCAAAGTATATTATATATAATGTATCCGATATTTTAGTTCATAATTAAGTTGGATAATTAAGTTGTGTTACAATATATATTTGTGAGTACTCACTAATTACTGAGTAGTTCTTTTCAAACTTTCTCTTTGCATATAGGAATCTTTTCAAAGACCTCAAAAGGATATTGGGCAATCCATCCTCTTTTAAAACACAATCCGACGAACCGAATTCAAATGTCATAATAATCTTTCCTGCAGGTGACAAAATTTTGGAGCTGGTGCTATTGCTCATCATCCCTAAAGTGACATCAAGTGGAGAACAAAGTTGCATTAGCCGTCATCTCTATTTCCATCAAATCAAACTAGAGCAAGGTAACAATATATCCGACACTCATCAGACTCGAAATTAGGGCAACAGCGCCAGCTGGAAACAGTTTGCCACTATTCTTGGCCCTGTATCCCATGATTCCAGCAAGTGACAAGCATGTAGCCAAGGACAACAAGGTTCCCACCTTATAGGTAGGGTTTCCCATCAAAGAAGCCGAAATGAGCAATAACACGGCTACTCCAGTTGACACAAGAAGGCTTGTTGTGCTTGATTTGCGAGCATACGCCACCAGGCCAGAGCCAAAGATGGAGAAGGCAAATAGATACGTAAACCCTTTCATAGGATCTCCATCACCGCTATTGCCGCCTCCCCATCCTCCTCCTCCTCCACCACTACCGCCGTTGCCTCCTGGAGGTCCGTATGGAGGTGTGCCTCCAAGCGACAGACCATACACATGAAATCCCACTCTGGCTGTGGGTATGGCATACTCCCTGCAAGCACACATCTTCACGATTAGTTTCTTCAACGCTTTACAAATCAAATTCTGTAGAGATAATCCAGAAAAATCTTGGGGATCGTCGATTGATCCTTTAATACCAGTTGATCAGAGAATCACAAGGACCAAATTTGCACGTTTAGCGGTCTGTGACAAAGGCAAAGAGGGCAAAACATACAACGCAAAGACAACAACACCTCGCATGGATCTGAATCCCTTTCCATCTCCAAAAACATGTAAAATAATAATTATTGAGAAATTCAACGTTCATCTACCCCTGTACGCACCACCACTTTCGAATAGAGGTCCTATCAGTGCCCGTTGGACTGCTTGACCTCGTCGTGAGCCACTTCCTCGATTTATAGGATTCTATGTTCTGTGGATCAGGGGAACTATATTCTGGAACACCATTATATATTTTATGGAGCGATCGTCCAGAATTGATTCCTGCTGGGCGCCTGGATGGACAGTAAGCTCCAGATCGAATCCCGCCAACTCTGTCATCCTTTGCCCTCAGTCCACTACGGCTTTGCGTGCCACTAACTAGGGCAATCTTGATGCAATACATTCCAGAATTTTTAAATATTTTATACGGCTTCTATTGCTGGGAATTCCGCCCAGATTCTTGAACTCCTGTGAGGATTCGTCTCAAGACAGATCGATCCAGATGTATCTGGCAGGAAATTCCTTCGAAGGACCGGTGTACCGGTCGCGACCGGATGGTATACATCTTAGGATCCTGCAAACCTGGCAGAAGAACCGGAGTTCAGGGTTGACAGCACTAGTACATATATGTAGATACATAAAATGTGGCAATAGGTCCCCTACCACTTCAAGAATCAGATGTTAGCATGGATCTGTGCTGTTGGCTTTTGTCCTGGTTGCCTGTCCGTGGACCTGTATACAACAATCCTGGGTCAATTGGCAGTCAAGCTTTTTTTTTTTTTTGCCTTGCAACGATGCATGATCTCTTCTTGCCTGAGTAAAGCATCATAATCACTCTATTGACAAACCTTGTACCGATAACGGCATCTTTCCTCCCTTCAGTGAGAAAAAAGAGGCGTTGGAGAGCCGGATCACTTAGGCAGCTTCTGTCGACCTGACGAGGGCGTGGTACCACGACCGGTCTGACGGTCGCAGTTGACCTGGAGTCGGAGGACCAATACCCAGGTGGTTATCAGGCTGGTCGAGGTCACATAGTCTTCAGCAAGACATTTTTTCGCATTAGATTTGCCATCAGTCGAATTTTAATCAGCAAGATAGTACCACATGTCGGATCTTGGATGCTCGTTGAGGCCGCCAGGTCGGTGGAGCAAACTGCAAACTCAATTTTCATGCTGTCGTTGCTAAACGGTTGGCCACCGCTCTCCTCCCCGATGCAACCGGTCGTGCATCCTCATGCCACCAAAACTAGAAGCAACACTTGACTCCTGCTCATATTTTTGTTTGAGATAAAATAGGTTTGATTGGTAGACTGTGGAGATAATGTTACCGCCAGTGGCACACGTCATGATATCCTCCGTCGAGGATTTGCTGGAGCACCCATTGGCCTTGCCCATTGCCGTGGGTCTGGTTACCGTCCTCCTGACGATTCTGCTGTTCTATAACATCAGCGAGTCTCTCAGAAAGTCTTCTGGTGCAAAGAAGAACGCCGGAAAAACCGGAGAGAGCGCAGATGGGAGCGGAGTTAGACGGAGCACGAGGTGAGTACCGCGGTGGTTGGTTTCTAGTTGATCACTAAAGTTGCCTGAAAGCGCATATGGTTCGACGATAATTACTTCAATTGGTTTGATACATTAAATTGAGAAATATGTCGAGGATAACATGTGAGTTATGAGCCGTTGCAGGTCTCCTAAAACTCCAAAGAAGGCAATCGCAGAAGAGGAATCGGGAGAGGAAAAGAAGACTCGGAGTCCTTCCAGCAAAAAATCTGCTTCAAAACCATCTTCTGGAGCTAAAAAAGAGTCGAAACCGGCCGCTAGGTCTAAATCGGCGTCGAGCTCGAGGTCAGCCTCGCGATCTCGTTCTGCATCTGCGTCAGGCAGAAAAGCCACCGCCGAGAAGAAGGCTGTCACAAAGACTGCATCTACTTCTGCGGCAAAAACCAAGAAAAGTACAACGACCAAGACCACATCCACTACCAAGGCCAAGAAGCCTGCTGCAACGACATCATCTGCTTCGAAAGAAAAAGCAGCTTCCAATTCAAGGTCCAGATCAAGCAGCCGGGGGAGAACGACGACAAAAAAAGCCGCTGCATCTCCTAAACCTACAACACCTCGTCGCAGCTCTCGATCACGTAAGACTGCATCTAAATAATGAGAAATGTTTGGTGCAATGCAAGGTGCCTCGCTGGATAGGCGAGGACCTTGGAATTGTGCCATTTGACTTCTGGTTACGCTTTGTAGCTCTGTGACAAAACAAAATTACCGTGGTGACTGGCTGATTCCAAACAATTTGAAGGAGGAGGTTGATGACCTTGTGCGTGTGTGTGTGTGGCGTGGTTGACCAATACATGATGACTAATTTCGAATCCTTGTATGACTTTTACTGTGGTTACCTTGTGCAATACTACACACTTTTTCCCCTGTATATCATGGCATGAAACTAGTTGGAAAGTAGCGCACTTGCTTGCGCTGTTTGCGCTTGACAATAACATGTTCTCTCTTGTACATGACAGAATCCAAGGACAAGAGTCTGTAACGGAGATACATAATTCTTCTTACACTAATATCTATGAGTCTTTATATTATGGCTTTGCCATCATGCGCTGCCGATAAACATCCATGCCCCCTGCAATGTCCTCATCCAAGGCCTCCTCCTCCTCCTCTCCATCGCTGTTTCCTTGTTCTTCATCTGCTGCAGATTTTCTCTTCGTCCCTGTAGATCCTGCCTTCTTGCCTCCCCGCCTTGGTCCCTTTCTTCGCCTTGACCGCAGAATCTGAGACTCATGCGCCTCAATACCATCGTTTGAAAAATCAAATTGAATTATAGGCTCTAATATTTGTTCTATGGTAGGTACCATCCCGTCAGCAGGGCCAGATAGCTGTTTCATGAGGTGGTGCAGGTTTCTTGGGATGCGGGGAGTGGGGTGCTTCCTTCCATATCCATTTGTAGCTACCTGTTGCTGGTATGCATCAGTCTGGTATTCTCCTTCTTTATCTTCATAAGTTTGTGTATCATAATAATCTTCTGCATAATATTCAGGTGCTACATCAAACATGTCCTGTTTTCCAGGGACAAGATCTGCAAACTTATACTTCAGAAGAGCAATGTGGAGAGGATCAAGCGTATCATTTGCTTCTGGCTTGATTGCCTCTCTTCTCCTAGATTCTAATGTATATACGGTTGATAAAGGGCCACATTCCGCTTCAAAAGCAATGTAACCGTCCCATAAAGGTCCTGATTCCTCTGGTGGAATGGCAGTTAGCGCTCTTTCGTACAATGATCTGGCATTTGCCATATCCCCAATACCTGCAAAAAAAATTTACACAAAAAGAAGAGGATTACAACAAGAATCTACAATCAAATATCACTTTGTTTCGCCATCAGAAGGAACATACCTTGGAGGAAGGATGCGTATTCCAAAACATATCCAGGAATCTTCAAAAAGCTCTTTAGACCAAGCTCAAAAATATTTCTTGGTATATGATCTTTTCCATCATTAGCCCATTCAAACCTCGCGGATGCAACAAAAGCTTGCCATTGAAGTCCTGACCATTTTCGTGCACGAAGAAATAGCTTTCTGGCCGCCATTAAGCCATCACATCTTCTGACGAATCTCATGTACTGTATCCAGGCTAGCGTCTTCAATTCAGATGAGAGATTCCCGTCTTTATTTTCTTCCATATGATCCTCTTCTCCAGTTGTAACATTCACTGGCGATGAAATGAGCTCTTCATATATGGATCGCGCTCTTTCCACGTTTCCAGATGACTCCTCCAGGTCAGCTGCCGTGAAATGCAACACGATAGCCACTGGAAGAGCCTCCCTACCTCTATTCAAAACCGAGACTGCCGCTTCGGTTCCATTTCCTTTCCCATGTGCATGCCATGACGCGTAATCTAACCAAACGTCAGGGAAATGGATCAATCTGCTCAAGCTTTGCTCATACGCCAGCACCACTCTTGCGTGATACGTTGCATCGTCAGACTCTCCTTGATTGTCACGCTCAAACTGATAGTAAGCTCTCCATTTGTTCGCCGACTCCATTTGATAGTATCCTCCTTTCCCAGGAGGCGAGGGTAGCATCCTAGCATCCAATGCTTCTACAACTTGCTGCCTATCCTTGAATGCCACTTTTGATGCATGGTACTTTGGTCTCCACTCATCCAATGATCGCTTCGCTAACGTCTTATTTCCCAAACTATTCTCAAACCTTTCATACGAGATCCACAATTCGTCTAACAACATATTCGGAACAGCTATGGCTCTGTGCAAAGCCCTTCGAATCGCTGCTGTTTTCGCTGCTTCTTGCTGACCTTCTGATGCCTTCCCAAACACGCTTTCGTATACTGGCGTTTTCTCTTTTACCCCGCTCAGAAATTCCACATACTCCAGCCATATTGATCCAGCATACATATCTTGACCGACATGATCAATGGCGAACTCCAGCGAATTCTTCAATTCTACCGCACCTTGAGGATCCTCAGCGCTATTCAGAGTTCTGATGTAGTTCAGGTACACTTTCCAAAGCTCCACGTCCAGGCACAAAAGCAGGCATTTCCCGAACAGGCTTTTCACAGATTCCTCAGTACCGAATTGGATCTCAAATTCGCAATATTCTCTCCAGTATGCGCACTGCACAGAATATCAAGCGCCACATCTCGTCTCATCAAACTTAATACCACCATGCTCCCCGGCTCCAAACCCGCCCATCCCTTCATCGCCACGTAGCCCCAAACTCAGTATTACATCACACGATAAATGAATAGAAAACACCCCCCTCTCGCAATCACTTTCAGCATCAAGCACGCACAGCTGTTGGAAATATCGACACAATATTTTCATAAATCTCTCTCAGCTTTGCCGTCTGCTCATCGCTTGCCGGCCCATTTTTCACACTTGATATCAATCCATCCCAATTTTGCACATCGTATGGATTCTCAGCTACGAGATTCTGATAGTACTCTACAGTGTCGACCATTATTCACTCAGAATGTCCCGAGGCGTTCTAGCCCCGATGCACTAAAGATCGATACCAGTCCCACCAATACCAAACTTGATTCAACAATTACTCAACAATATATTCATTAAGTTATGTTGCAATATCAACTTTCTCATCACACAAATCTCATCTTTTGTTTGACTTTGATCATCATGTCCTGGTCGGGATCCCTCCGGAGGGCCAGTTCTGGGACTACTAGTCCCAGTCACTATTGGGCCAGTATACAATGCATTGGGAACCATTTTATTTCTAGTAAAGCAGGTCTGCTGTACAGTGCATAGAATGTTGATCAGCCTAGGCTTCCGTTCGGCACTCTTGCGCGAAGAGAGGTATGTCCATCTAGATGGATGCATATGCACGACTCTGTGTGTCCTGAGCAAATAATTGCCGGCAGTACTAGTACTCCGGCAGTACCGCAATATCCAAATCGGAGACCAATCGGAGAATTTCCTGGTGGTATCAGGAAGGGGGTGTTGTATAATTCAAATGCAGAATGAATAGTTGTTCGTTATAATGTGGATGTAAACCCTCTCAAACTGACATCATTTGGAAGTCGAGTTTTCACTTTTCGGAACGGAGTCTGGTTGCCGTTGTAGATGACGTTGCACATATTTCTATCTCAAGGAGGTGTTTCTATCGCTATTTGAATTGCTATATGCTATTTTGTCTATTGGATGTATCATGTACTTGGCATATAAGGTAAGTTGACGCGGTCAGGTTTGAGCGAATGCGACGGTATTTCTCGTTACGTCACGTTCGGTCGAATCATCATCTGATGGTGCCTCTCCTTATACGCCGTGCTGCAGGCAATCCGAAAGAGAGTGAAAGCTGCAAAAGGAGCAAGCGGAGGAGATGGTGGGGAAGGGAGTGATGTTGGCAGGGAAGAGGCCTCTTCCCCTGCTGCCACGACTGTCCACGTCAGCGATCCTCATGATGATGGTGAGAATGAAGAGTCGAAAGGGGGCGTGCCGTTGGGCGGGGCACAGATGGATCCAGAGCAGCCAGGAGGAGACAATGATAGTCTAGTGACGGGCATTCCGAATGATGCAAGGAATCGCTCGACCAAGAGGTCGAGCTACCTGGCGTTGCTCTTTCAAGGCGCGGCCATGGCCATTGATTTTACTATGGCTCTCATGTCGATCCAGACGTTTTATTACGTGCTTGGAGGCCCTCAACGGTTGTATGGATTCACATTCGGATCATACGATCTGACGGCGCTAATTGTGGCTCCTATACTCGGATTTGTGAGCGATAAGACAAAAAGATTCAAGTTGTTGTTCCTGTTGTGCATGGCTATCAATGCGAGCGGTAATCTGATTTATGCATTCACTTTTTTGGGTGATGAGTGGTATATGATGCTGATAGCTCGTCTTGTTGCTGGGGTGGGGGCAGCTTCTCTTGGCCTGGGTTCGTCGTATATAACAAGTACCACGACGATGGAGCAACGGCAGAAGCAGCTTGTGTCGTACAGAGTGACTCAGTCTCTTGCGAGGTTCCTCGGGCCATTTGTAGGATACATCTTCTTGGGTTTACCGACTGTCAGCAGCAGTTCATCGACTGCACTGAAGGTGTTTAATTGGTATACCATTCCTGGTTGGGTGGCGTTCTTTGTGGTCGCATGCATCTTTCTTCTCTTTGTGTGGAAATTTCATGACCCCACACAGGAAAATGAGCATATTGTCAGACCTCAAGTAAAGATTTCAGAGAATTTGGACGAAAGGATGAAAGAATTTCGAGGATTCATAATTATATGGCTTTCTATGGTATTTATCTCAACGTTTCTGCAATTTGGGTACTATGCAAACTTGTTTGGGCTATTTGCTGGTCAGTTTCATGGTGTGACAGATCAGTACGAGCAATGGAAAGTTTTTGTTGCTGTTGGTGTTGGTGCCGGTTCGGCTTCAGTCATCTATAGGACAGGGGTGAAAGTGTTTCCAAAAATATTTAATGAGCGAATCATGGTCATCTTTTCTTCATGGATCTTATTCGTTGTGTACATGCTAGTGATTCCCTTTGGAGGATCGACTGAAATTCTGGCCGAGGCTCGTTTTTATGCATCTTCAGGCTTGTTTGGCCTGGCAGTGGTGCTTGGAGCTCCAGCTGTAGAGGCAGTCTTTTCTAAGAAGATAACACAGTTTCAGGATGTCGTGGGTGAGAATATCGCCAAGCTTCTTGGAATATTTTACATGTGCCAATCGTGCGGTAGATTTGCCGGGCCTCTTGTGGCTGGTGCTGTGACCTACATTGCAACACCTTCAGGCCAGCAAAATTATTGCCCTGATGGCGAGACTCTGGCGGACGATGGTAGTCCCATGTGTGCCGGCAATACCACACAGGCTTGTGCAATATTTCCAGATCAGTATTATGTGAACGGTTGCGTTTTAAAGCACGCTGTGCCATTTTTTTCAGTTTTTGCTGGCATTGGGGGTGTGACGGCCATACTGTATATGCTGATATTAAAGCGTTATTGGAGCTATACTACATGAGCGATTCAGGAAGCTAGTTGTTGATTAAACTCAGCAGACACTAAAAGTATTGAAAACACAAGAGGACAAAACAGATAAATAACCTCGTCGTGATTCTGGTGGAACGATAGGTATATATCAATTGCTACTTATTTTATCTAAGACTGATGCTGTAATAGCGAATCCGATTCCCCTTCTTCCATCATGTCATCATCATGGTGCACCTGTGAACCCTTCTGACTTCTGGCTTCCTGACTAGTAGTTCTTGTAAGGATACACGCAACAAAAGCAGGCAATCCAGCAATGAGACATAGTATGGAAATAGATTGCGATTTGTTCATGAAAAAGGAGTACAGTGAGATGATGGATGTGAGTTTTGAGAGAACTTTCAATTCCTTGTCGCCAGCTTTCACAACTTCCTCGGCCCAGAAAATGGGTAAGAATGCATCCTTGACTGATGGCTCCACCACAGAATAAGAAGCACCAAACCACGAACTCAGCATCAACGTCTTTTTGGCTCGTATGGTGACTCCAGTTACAGGCTCTGCGCATCATAGCATGTTCAGTCAATTTGATTGATCTACTAATTGTACATGTATTACTAATATACATACATACGTTGTGCAACGTACCGACATCTAAATAAATAGAGTGTCTCTCAGGATCGCATGAGACACCTTGAACAGTTTCTCGAACTCGATCTTCAACCTTACAAAAGCCAGGAAGAGAAAGAAACAGTTTTGGCCCTGCTGCATTTCTCTCGCCATCGATGCCTGATGAAATCGGACTGCTTATATTCATCAGGCCTTCGTACTCTTGGTAGTATCTTGGAGATGGCGAAAATACAGAGTCATCCGGTACAAATCTTTGATACGCTGCGCCTTTCAGATGACGCATCCCATCCTCAGCATCAAGTCTAATTGATCTGAATAGGTCACCGACCCAAACCCTTCTGCTTGACACAAGATCCACCGCATCCTGTGTGATTGATGGTGCAAATTGCATGCCGTTTGTTCCTCGAACCTTTTCCTCTTCTTCCCAGGCCCCCACATTTTCCACCCCTTTCCATACAGTCATCTCAGCCACGTTCTCCAACGAATCAGCTCCAGTCATCATCCGCATCTGGTCCCCGTTTTCATAGGTCACATTAGGAATGAGTTCAAATTTGGAATCAAAGCCAGGTATTATGTGCGAAAGCTTCGATAACAATGGATCTTCGTACCCAAATAATAATTCACGCACAGACCTACTCGTAAATATACCAGTCATATGCTTGTCTGACCACCCTTCCAAGATTCGCAGAACAAGCTGCAAAACAGGAGACACACGTGACGGAGAACGAGCCATGACAACTTCCAGTGCCCCCACGAGAGGGATATTTAGCGTTGTCATCACATCATCCAGCCCCCCAACTGACAGATTCCGTAAAAAGTAATGTTCAGTCCCTTCCAAGAATTCAACACTTTTCCCATCTTTTGACCATTCAATCTCCCCCCTAGGCCTCTTCTTTACAAACGTATACGGCCCTACTTCCTCCTGCATTTGTACAACTTTCAGAAGTCAGATGAGCGCATTGATTACATTCCAAGACCATAGTACGTGCATCATATCATACCACGACAGGAACATCTCCCAGCCTAACACCCTTGGCATTCGTCAGGTTCATCATATAAAACTTCACCGTCAAGTCTTCTGCTTCCAAGCTCCCATTGAATCGAGCTGCAGCGCACATGTTAATTTTCAATACCGGGGCATATTGCACAAAGTATAAGTGCAACACGTCTTCCGTACGCAAACACATTCCTGAAACCCACGCACCTTGAACGTCAGGTGCAGAATCCCTTTGCCAAACCACCTTCTTGTCCACCCGCTCCCTTACCAACTTCCACAAATGGGGAGCACAGTAGATTCTGCATATCTCAAGTCCTGCACTAATGCACAGAACTAAGACGCTGCACACCAGCACAAACCGTTGCACCGACATTAACACGGCTTCCTTGTTGTCCGACGTTCGAACAGAATTCCGTCGACAACAGTCTTGCGTACGTGCAACACCGTGTCAGCTTCTTTCGAATAGATTGTATACTTCGTAAACTCAATGGTGACTTCCAATGCGCTTTCTATCTCTTTTTACCATTCAACTGTACCGTCAATTGACGATTGGTTGCAACCAGGATGAACAGCAAGCAACGAACCAGCAGCTCTGTCAGCAGTCAGGCACTAGGTAGAAAGTGAGTGCTCAACTGACCCGAAATATTATTAAATTCGGGATGGTAAGTTCTTTTTTTTACATATTTTGTATTACATATTGGGTGTACCTTTGATTATGCTTAACGACTCATGAGTGACTGAGACTGTCATCTGAGATCCATGGACCCACGGGTCATCACGTGCACTTTCTCTACAACCATGATTGTATCTATCTACCATCAGTAGGTTTAACATTATGAACGAATGATGGATAGACACCTTGGATAACCTTTGAAGTGCATTCTGCATCGCCAACGGAATCAACACTGCGACTAACACTGTTCTTGGTCAACATGGCATGGTCCATGTACACATCTGGTGGACCGGTATTAGAGCTCCATTTCCACTCTGCATGCGTGTCATTCAGAATGTTGAGCATTCCGTAACCAAAGTTATGGCTTCCAAAGTCAGCCTATGGTACTTGCGATGCATAACACATTGGAAGCGCGCTCTCCACTAAATATGGCCCTGCAACATAATTTGCCTGGTACTTTGCTGGCTTCCAAAACGATGCACATACCGAAGCAAAAGTCCACTGGGCCTCCGCCATCAGGCCTTTCATCGACACACGTATCACCCAATGGTGCTCATCAAGGTGTACATGCTCAAGTGAACTGATGGATCAGTGCCTGGTATCAGTTTGGTCATGACCATGATCATGACGAGCCCCAGTACTGGGGCACTAGTGCCGGTATACACTGGCCAGTAGCCTACAGGGCTACTGTAGGGCGGCAATGATGCATTGGCTGTTTAAAATTAAATATATCTATAATTTGCGTATATGGATGACAGTGATTGGTCATTGTGCTACACAGTGGTGTACCAAAACTAGAGCCATCTGTAATTTGCTGTTTGCTTTGAAGAGTTGTGTCGTCACTTGGTGAGGATCATGGATGAATAGCAGTCCATGAGTATATTGGGATATATAGAGGAATTTATCGAGTTCTGCTAGTAAAATATAGCCTGAGTGGTGCTTGGGAGTGACCGATCGGGACCGACGTTGCTGAAAAATGTACACTTCCTCGACGTCTAGCTTGGCTGCCCCTTCGCTGCAGCAGCGACAACCGATTCGAAGTAGTGGTGGTGGAGGTGGAATTGGAATGAGTGGTGTATCTCAAGGGGTGTCAAATCAGCGATTTTCTCCAAAGTCGTTTCGGTATAATGGTCGAATGGCATCTGTGCTGCTGCCAAGTCTGGTGGTGCTGGTGGGATACGGCGGGCCTCTAGTTGCCGGAGTGCTGATTGTGAGTTCATTTTATTTTGCTATATGTCTAAGTGATGATTGCATACTAGAATGGTGTTGCTACCTGCCGAATGGTGACGGTAGAAATGCAAAACGTACAAGTTGAAGCCATTATACTAAGGATGAAATGAATTGAATGCTGCAGGTTGGATGCATGGTGGCGTACGTGCTGGATGCGATGCGAGTAAAGGAGGGGGCTTTTTTGGCAGTGTGGCTGTCGTTGATATTGACATACATGTCGATAGGGTATAATACGCTTGTGGTGGACAACGACTACAGCATTCCTCTGGCACTGCTGGCACTGCTCATGAGCAGTGCAGTGCTGCTGCTGACAGGGGCTTGGGCGACTGTGCAATTCAAATGGATTCAGATTCAGTATCCAGCTGTAATAATTGCGTTTGAAAGAGTGCTGTTGACAAGCTGTCTGCCAACGTGTGGGACTGTAATGTACTGGGGGTTAGTGGAATACAGTGGGATGGAGACTGCACCCTTCTTTGTGGCTGGATTGCTGTGTGCAATGTATGCATTTTTTGGAAGGCCTCTTCAGTCTTCGTTTTATATATCGAATCATAGAGTATCGACAGGTGGTGGGCCAGTCCATGCTGGTAGCATACAAAAGCCGTTGGATGGTTTCTTTTTGTTCCTGACAGTGGTATCCATGCCAGGCCTCGTGTACCTGGCTGCACATTATGCAGTGATATTCGAATGGAAGCATATATGGAGTGTGGTGATGATTGTTTCGGGACCATTGCTATTTGTTTCCTCTATTCCAGGTGGCATGTGGTGGATGGGAGGCGGTGATGTTACTTCTGTGGTCAGGCGTATTCTGGCATTGGCATCATTTGCAGCACTGCTGGCTGGGATCGAAGGTCGTATCGTGTTTCATTCATTTGGACAATACATCAAACTTGCGCCTCCTTGGAGCTACATCGCCATTTCATTGGCTCTGTATGGGGCTGGGTCCCTTGTCTTATTGCATGTTTCGGGTATGATGGGGCAAGAGGTTGCAAGTGCGCTTCTAGGACCAGTGTTGATGGTGAGTTCTTCAATCGGAAGCCTGGTGGTTGGTGTGCCATTATGGGCCCTTCCAGCTCCTTTGGTTGGAGCTTCAGGCATAGCGTTGTTCTACGAAAGTAGATCTATTAGAGATTACCTGCTTGTGATTGTTGGCGGTCTTGCTACCTGTGGGTGGTTCCTATGGCAGCATTTTTGGTTTTTAGATATCGACATGGATGGTATGAGCTTGAAGACTATTTGCTGGCTCATATTTATAGCAGCCATTCCAGCTATTCTAGTACCAGGTCTCGTTATGTCAAAACTACCGGGTTCCGGAGCTTTGTTGCTTCTGCAGTCCATAGTTTTGGCTATACTAGAGGAACACTTGTATTCAGGAGATCACTTGGAGGTAACTTTTGATATTCACCCCATGTTTCCTGCATCAATGATTGTTGGGACCTCTATTTTGGGAATCATTTTAGCCAAGCAGATGTGTGAATCCAAAGTGATTAGCAAGGCAATGGCTTTTGCGTTGCAATGTATTTACGGAGCCAAGCTGGTGATGATTACTGTCCCTGAAGCTCGTCTGGTTGTCCCTGTATCTGCACTTGCATTGGCCTCGCTGCACCCTCTATTCCTCGGGCCAAAGGATGGGCAGCAGCTGAACGAGAGAAAGCTTCTTCCTTGGCAAGGCCTTTCCTTTGCTCTTTTTGTGCTTTTAGCTGTGGCTGGATCAAGGTTTGCAGTATTTGATACGCTCCATTTGCTGCTTCACCGGAGGCCATCTGAAGCACTTGCAGCCGGTGCCTTGCTGCTCCTGGCCTCAGTTGGCCTCATGCCTTTGATAAACACGTACTATGGCTCTGAAAAAGGATTAAGGAGATTCGTAATTCTAATGGCCTCCTTGGGGATTTTGTTGGCGTTACTTAGGCCACCTTTGCCCATCAAAGGTGGGGCAGAATGCCCAAAGCTTCCCCTAGCCTTGTGCCCACGTCTATGGGATGCATCCCATACTCCAGAGCATGAAGAAGATGATGTAGCAGTGTACGGAGACGGCTTGAGGAGGAGAGAACACTGGCCTTTATGGCTCATAGTATCAGCTTCATTCTTTGGAATACTGGCTGCCACATCGAGAGTGTCTGCAAATGCTAGATTTGCACCAATCAGGTTGTTCCAAGCAGCAATCAGTGGTGCCTTGGTTGGGGCTTATATGGCTCTAGAATTCTTCCCAGGAATGCAGCTGGTGCAGATGATAGTAATTTTGTCGGCCTTGTTGGTTGCATTCATGGTGGTGTTGCTTTCAGTTCCTAGTAGGGGATCTGCTGTCTTGCTGCCAATTATGGGCTTTGCTTGGCTAGGCACATTCCCCGCATCGCTTGCATTACATGCATTTTCCTCTTTACCCCCGTTACCTCAGGATATGAAGCGATTACATCCTGAAATAGCTGAAGGCATGATGCTGGATAGAGTCAGGAGGGAATCAATGCAGGCCTTATTGATTGCATGCTTTGCTGCTGAGTCATTAATCCTCAGTTTTGCTTGCAAACTTAGACTGAGTTCATACGGCCAAAAGGCCAAGAAAATGGGAAGCACGAGTATGCTTGGGGCAGCTGCAGATGCGATATATATCGATAAGGCAGCTCAGATATTGGGAGACTTTGTTCCTTCTACAGTCAGCTCAATCGGGGGCAAACGAAAGTATGATCAGCTCAAGTCGGTTGGCATGACTAGACTACCAGAAATAGGGAATTTCTTAGCCTTTCTTTGTTATTGTCTCAGCTTATGGATCAATTGGTCTATCAATGAACATCATGCGGGCCTCATGTCACTCATATTGAGCTCTGTTCTCTTACTACTGACTGGTGACTCATTTTTCTGCAAAGGTCTTTCAGAAAGGAGGAGATATTTTCCACCGTACGCAGCAGGTGCAAGTGCGCTTTCTTTCACAGCGATATGGGAGATTCTAGCAGATACTGTGTCTTTTGAGGATGGCTTTGATCTTTTCTTTGATGGCCCATACGTCTTTACCAATACAGTCATCATTGTTCTCACCTTCCCTTCTCTTTTGGCGATGAGCGATTATTTATGGAATCATCAGCACTCCAACGTTACAATCGCGACTCTCACAGCAATACTGGCATCGGGCGGTATATTCATGTCAGATGTAGAACCAGTCAGGGTGCTGGCAGGTCTTAGTGGTGTCACTGCATTATATTTGGGTGCAGATAAACAACTGAAATCCCTCTTGAGCTCGACATTGTAAAAAAATTCTGCTCCGGTTTTCAGGAAATTGTGATCCTCGAGACTAAATTGCTCAGGCACAATGTAAATTTTCTTTGGTCTTCTGCTACAATGTTAACCCTGGGGTGAGTACAAGTCAGATGCTTTCGCTTGCTGGCCCACACACAAGTCAGGGCGACCTAAAATCAGGGGCTCTGAAATCCAAATTTATCTCGTACACTATCGCGTTATCCTCGCCCACCTTCCCTTCCCACGTTGATCGATCGACATTCGCCCTAGTATAGAAGCACACACTCAGGTCTCTCTTGGACTGATCGACCGTCGATCTCCCCATGCTATCTTGACCACATGATCGGTCAGTGCCCTCCTTTGAAGGGATGGGCGGAAGAACGTCGAAAATGGCTGGGAATTCCAATGCATGCCCATGACGGCAACTATGTGGCAAAACGACGTTCGTCCAGCAAAATCTCCGAAAGCAGATTTATCCTCACGACCATACCAGCAGCCCCATAAAATACATTATTTATTTCTTGTCATTGTCGAGACAAGATTGGGATACAATATAAACGTCTGTTTTCCATCAGAACACATCAGTTGTTGGACAGTTGAAGTCTGCAAATTTTCAGTGGTGTGTGCTATTCTCAAGTTACAGGACAGAGCCTGCTGCTTGATTTATTGCCATCAGTGCAAGGCATTGGTTCATACATAACCATAGAAATTATAGACTCTTAATTCAACCACCGTCAACATCGTCGATCGCAGTATGTCTAGGAAAACGAGTCTGCCAGCAATGCTGGTATTGATGATTGCTGTTGCCAGCCTTGAACACGTTCTTGCCGGAAAGTGTCGCATGGCAAGTAGAGCCAGCCACGACGGCTGTGCTCTTCCATACGAGCTTGGTAATTTTCAAGGTATGTTTCCGTGATCTATATCGCACAGCACGTGAGACCGAAAACCGTTTACAGGCCACTGCAGCAAAGAACCAGTTCCAATATCTATCTGTATCAGGCTTATGGTTTCAAATATCACACTTACGTCCTTAAATGTTGTGCATTTGCAGGATTCTACGAATGTAATCCCAGTGTGAAAGTTGGTCGTCCAAAAACTATTGAAGAAGCTCAAGCAATGGTTAATGGTTTTGACAGGGTAAAGGGGGTTGGGGTGGGCCACAGTTGGTGGAAGGAACAGTTTTGTTCTGGAGAAGACGATAAATCCATTAACTTGGTTATGACGGAACTGCAAAGTACTCTAAACTTCATCCAAGATCCCACGGATCCCAAGGAGTTCAATGGAGAGGCCCCACCTGGTGACTTCCCCATCCGGGTGGACGAGCAGGCCGGCGAGGTGACCGTGGCGGCCGGCGTGCCCCAGCGCATGCTGCTCGAGTACCTGTCCGAGTACAAGTACGGGTCTCAGCCGGAGGGCTGGGTGCTGCCCGCGTTCAGCTGGTTCGTGGACCAGACCATAGGAGGTGCCGTGGCCACAGGCACGCACGGCAGCTCGTTCCAGCACGGCAGCCTGTCGTCGCAGGTGACGAGCCTGCGCCTGTTGCTGGCCAACGGCACGATCGTGGACGTGTCTCCGTCGACGTACCCTCACCTGTTCAACGCTGCTGGCGTGTCTGTGGGCCGATTGGGCGTAATCACTGACCTGACACTGAAGATCAGGCCACAGCAGGCAGTCACAAGGAACCTGAAGGACATTGACATCACCCAGTTTGCTGCCGAAATTAAAGCCGTGCAGGAAGATTATAAGGATGCAAAATCTAAGAACGACAATAAGGCCATCAAGAATGCCATGTCACGCTTGGATGAAACCCAAGCTCTCTGGCATGTAGCGAGCAAGGCAGTGTGGCGTACAGATTATGAATACTTGGACAAAGAGCCTGAAAGCGTGTTAATGAATATTGAGTTTTCGCCAGATATTTCAGCCTTTGATGCAGTGCTTGAGAATGTATTTGATCCTGAGGATACCAAAGATATTGGAAAGAGCAATGCAATCACCTCAAATGCCAGAATGTGGGCAAACATTTATGGAACGACCATGCGAGGATTCGTAAACCCAGGAACATTTGCATCATCCAAGGCTTTCATTTCTATGACAGAGTCAGGAAATACCCAATCTTCTACTATGCAGCCTTATGATCAGTTTGAGGTCGCAGTTCCATTGGAAAAGGCAGGGGATTGCATGATCAGGCTTTCCGAGCAAATTTATGGACCAAAGAATCTGTGGGAAGGATTTAGAACCCCAGCCTTGGTCCGATTTATTTCTGGAGAGCCCTTTTATCTGAGCCCTAGCAATGGAGGCCCAGTGATGTATGGTGAGTCACCTGCATGTTTCATCTTTTGTGCTATTGCTCCATGGTCCATCACGATTGCCTCGCGTGTTCGCGCTTTTGACCCCCCCCCTCCCGTGTGTGTGCTCCCGCAGTCAACATCGAGGACCACCTGAGCATCTCGTCCGGGCGTCAGAACACCCAGTTCGACGAGGTGCTGGACTTTTTCCTGGAGCAGTGTGGCGGCCGGCTGCACTGGGGCAAGGCCGGGTGGCCCACCCACCAGCCGTGCTTCGACGGTGCCGAGGACTACCCCGAGACGTGGTGCGACTTTGGGTGCGCGGTGCAGGAGCTCGACCCGTCTGGCAAGTTCCGCTCCGAGAGCGACGTGTGGCGCTGGTCAGCCAGCCGTGCCGGCGAACCGGCCGAGTTTGCCAGCTGCTGCACCCCAGACGGCTTCAACAAGGCCCAGTGCACGTGCGAAAAATCTCCAGTCTGTTAAATATTTCTCTCTCAGTTAAGTAAGTAAGAGATTGATACTCATGATATAGATATAATTTTGAACTGTTTGGCAGGGTGAAATGGATGAACTGTTGTTAGAATGTGGCCAGGAATGTACAGATGGCAACTGCCAAGCATCTATTTCACATGATATGCACAGCGTACGAATTGTACGCATGTCTTTTAATTCACGTGATTCCCTTTCCATTCCTTTATATGTAATACATCAGGCAATAATATATTGTGGTACAGGGGTAACCATGGATCTGCATGCAAGTTGTAAGTTGCACCGCATGTTGACTGCGAGGAACCCGGTCAAATCCTTGGAGCCACCGTGCACGTGGCAGAGCAATGCTACAAGAAATGGGTTCCCATCTACACTGCGGCAACTTTCTGGGACTGTCCGAGTAACATCAGCCTCAAAGCGCATTTCATAGCTTGAATTGGTAAGATACTGCATTTCCAAATCTGCCTAATCAAATATTCTAGCACTCTACACTGCCACGAGCAGCTTCAACCTGTGCGGGATTCGTATAGGCAAGGCAGGGAAAAGCTGTTCAGAAGGCGACGTAGTCTCGAGTCGTTTCTTCAAGCTCTGTTCTACCCAGTCACCCATTTCGTCCGAATTGGAGATATTATATATATAGTCTTTGTCTGGTGCTCTGAAGGATTCAGGAACGTGGGGTCTGTACCTTGGAAAACAGTGAAAGGGATGGTTCGAAAAGCATGCCGTATGCTGGAACCTTCCAGGCTGATGTGGCTTCGAATAGCGCTTGTTATGCTGCTGCTATCTATACAGGGACAATGCAACGTAACAGAGGCAGCTTGCAGGATGCCAGAAGGGGCGAGGCATGCAGGTTGTGCCCTCCCATACGAGCTAGGAAACTTTCAAGGGTATTACAGATGTGATGAAGAGGTTCGGGTAGGGAGACCAGTGGATTTGGACGAAGCACAAGCGATTGTGGTGTCTTATCCCAATGTTAAGGCTTCAGGAGTGGGACATAGCTGGTGGAAAGAGCAATTTTGCTCAGGAAATACATCAGACTCGGTAAATTTAGTCATGACTGAGTTGAACTCTACGCTCAGCTTGTGCGTTTTTTGTGTGTGTTTGAGATGATGACTGTTTTGTCCTCATGTCATGTTGCATAATGCTGTGATAGTACCTGAAATAGTATATCATTAAAACTCATGATAAAACCTTTTATCCATCCTTTCGCAGTATCCAAGATCCCACGGATCCCAAGGAGTTCAATGGAGAGGCCCCACCTGGTGACTTCCCCATCCGGGTGGACGAGCAGGCCGGCGAGGTGACCGTGGCGGCCGGCGTGCCCCAGCGCATGCTGCTCGAGTACCTGTCCGAGTACAAGTACGGGTCTCAGCCGGAGGGCTGGGTGCTGCCCGCGTTCAGCTGGTTCGTGGACCAGACCATAGGAGGTGCCGTGGCCACAGGCACGCACGGCAGCTCGTTCCAGCACGGCAGCCTGTCGTCGCAGGTGACGAGCCTGCGCCTGTTGCTGGCCAACGGCACGATCGTGGACGTGTCTCCGTCGACGTACCCTCACCTGTTCAACGCTGCTGGCGTGTCTGTGGGCCGATTGGGCGTAATCACTGACCTGACACTGAAGATCAGGCCACAGCAGGCAGTCACAAGGAGTCTTGAAGAGATGGACCTGGAAACTTTTGCAAAGCAGGTACAAAAAGTACAGGAGGCATACCTCAAAGCCCTTCAGAGTGGTAACGTGACAGCACAGAAGGAGGCATTGGCCCCATTGGACGAGACACAGGTGTTCTGGCATGTGATTCCAGATGTGATTTGGCGAACTGACTATGACTACAAAGAGAAAGATGATGAGGATGTCCAGTTGAACGTAACTCTGAACGAGACCATGGGCAATCTCGCTCTGGAAGAATATCCAGATACTATTTTTGATATAAGTAACACCTCGTTGTCGGTTTTTAATCAGTCAGATGTAGACTCAATACCCAAGGAAGAGGATCTCCTGATCAATCCAGAGAACTGGGGAAGACTGTACTTGTTTACATTGAGAGGAGTCGTGACTCCGGGCACATTTGAGGCCTCAAATTCTTTTGCTAGGATGTCAGAGCTAGCTAGTGAAAATTCAGGCTCGCTGGACCCGTATAATCAGTACGAAGTTGCAATTCCTATGGAAAGGGCAGGGGATTGCCTGCTACAGGCGAATGATCTTGTGTATGGAAAGAATCTGTCATTTGGATTTAGACCACCAGTCCTCATTCGCTTTATTTCTGGAGAGCCCTTTTATCTGAGCCCTAGCAATGGAGGCCCAGTGATGTATGGTGAGTCACCTGCATGTTTCATCTTTTGTGCTATTGCTCCATGGTCCATCACGATTGCCTCGCGTGTTCGCGCTTTTGACCCCCCCCTCCCGTGTGTGTGTGCTCCCGCAGTCAACATCGAGGACCACCTGAGCATCTCGTCCGGGCGTCAGAACACCCAGTTCGACGAGGTGCTGGACTTTTTCCTGGAGCAGTGTGGCGGCCGGCTGCACTGGGGCAAGGCCGGGTGGCCCACCCACCAGCCGTGCTTCGACGGTGCCGAGGACTACCCCGAGACGTGGTGCGACTTTGGGTGCGCGGTGCAGGAGCTCGACCCGTCTGGCAAGTTCCGCTCCGAGAGCGACGTGTGGCGCTGGTCAGCCAGCCGTGCCGGCGAACCGGCCGAGTTTGCCAGCTGCTGCACCCCAGACGGCTTCAACAAGGCCCAGTGCACGTGCGAAAAATCTCCAGTCTGTTGATTCATCCGATTTCATTAACTTAAGCCACAGCAATTACAATTATCAAATAATAGTTAGATGATATAACGCGTCACATATCATGTCAACATTCATCCACCTCACACAGCAAAAGCGTCTCCAAACGACCTCGAGACCAAGACAGCCCCGGTAAAGAAGGCCACTGCCTTCAATAGCGACTGCACCATCACCCATGTATCAAACTAACATGATGCATGTATCTTGATTGTAAGATAATAATAATCAAACCAGGAGCGCACCTTGTTCGCCTCCCGTGCCCTCTCATTTTGCCATTCACGTTTGTAAAAGCTCTTGATCTTTTCCCCGATTCCAGGCATTTTGTTGGGTACGATATATATTAAACAAACTTATAAATATTTATTTAGCCTCGGGAGAGGAAGTCGTGGGTCACATAGAAGCAGATTCAAGTTGTCAGATTACATGTGCAGTCAAAGAGAAGACATTTGATCATGATCTGCTGAGAAGCACATTCGATAGATTTTATTTGAACGAGAATATTTTATCTTCTTCACCATCTCCTTCTTCTTGGGAAAGATAGTTTTCCATTGGATTGTACATTGGAGTTGGCCACAAGAGGATCAGTTCTGATTCTTATATATGACCGATTTGGCCTCCTTCACTGGTTTCCAGTTCAGTACGGGAGCCAGGAATGGATCTTGCATCACACAGCGCTCGAGCATTTGTACAGCAGGCCAAAAGTTTCCCTTTTGCAGCTCTAACAATCCCCAGGCTTGGATAACTCTCGGACAGTCAGGGTTCTGAGTCAATGCTCTCTGCAGGATCTTTCTGCATTCAGCCCATTTCAATTGCTTCTTGGAATTGTTCTTATTATTCCCAGTATTGCATCTTTTCTCCATCTGTGCATAGCTGACCCAAGGTTTATGCCAAGACGGGCACAGGGTGACCAAGATTTCAAAGATCTCTCGGGCCTCAGTGTACTGCTGGCTCCTGGCAAGAGCCAGAGCATGATTATACAGGCTCTCGTACTCTGCAAATTCTCCTCTGCAGTGAGACTGGGCTGCTAGGTGTGATCTTCTTTGACTATTGGATACATGTCTGGATGTAGAAGTACCGCTCTGACCCAGCATACGATCTCCTGAATTCTTGATTCGGTTGTGCATTCTGTTTGCTGTAGGCCTGATATTGTTGGATGATGCATTGTTGTTGCTCTCACACCTGATGATACAACGCGGGCGAAGAAAACCGACATCCTTGCCTGTACAATAATTGTAGAAATATGAAAGACTTGGCCTTCTGCCCTGATGAATCGTCGTCTTGAATGGCATAGTGCCTCGCTCTTCCAAAGTAACACAAATTTGTGGCTTATCAGCTCTGCCTGGTCTCCTGCCTCAAAATTTGGCAAGGCTCGACTACAAGAAAGAGAGCAAAAAAGCAGCGCCAGTGATATTTTGCGACTGGAAACCTAAATATTGATTCAATTTAACTTCTGTCGGGCCACTGTCAAATTAAGTAGAGTATATGGAGACTGGTTCACGTGTCCCTGGCGCAAAGGGGGAAGCGTGTGTCGAGCGTGCTTACGGCATGTGCTTACAAGCATGTCCAGATTTTGTAATCTCTATTGAGCAGCACAAGTTTGTGCTCTCTCAAACTTACATCACAGTCTTATTTCTCAATCATGCGGATTTATGGTCAAAATTGTCAGACAAAATACAATGTGAATTTTCTTGCAATTTTTTGCAAGCAATGATCTGATCAAGAGATTGACAAAAGAAACAAATCTTGGACAGGTCAGCTGACTCTGACTCTGACTCTGATTCGTCTGCAATATAGTATACAACCTTGGATGATGATCGAGATGCCGCTACTCTCGTGCGCATAATCAATCCACAGTATTGGTGTTACGATTTGAAATTTCGAAAACAAAGGATTTCCGGTCATCGTCGACTAAAAATGCTTAGTCGTTCGATCATTGCACTTTGCTGCTTGCTGTCACTCTCTGCAGGCTGGTGAGTTGAGTGGTGCAGATGATGTCAGCACATGATTTCATGTGTCTACGTGGAGTATCGTTACCTTGTTTCGTTACCTTGGAATGATGCAGCGCTCGAGGATGGGATCCTTGCAACATGGCCACCTTTGGTCCCAACAGTTCAGAGTGTCCAGAATATGCCAAATGGTGCATCCAAACTGATGTCGGTTCCTACTTGTGCATGTACCCAGAGGCGGTGAGCAGTGCGCCCCTCTGCCTAGGTAACCAGCCTCTGGGCTTCCAATGCGCACAAGCATCGAATTGTAGCAGTGTCGGGAGTCAATATGAGGGTCTAAGGTGCATCAGCCTTGCTTTCTAAATGTATGTTGATGACTGGATTCGATAGCAGTTCAAGCAGTGGTTACAAACACACGATTTCTACACATTTATATCTCTCTATTACCAGTATTTGCCGAAATATCACGTATAAGAGTACTACGTACCTATAAAAATTCTGTAAAAATGCTAATTAATGTGATAGTGCCCATGTAGCCTCTTCATCCTAGATTCGATCTTGGAAAGAGAAAACTCAACCTCCTTGCTATCTAATAGGCCTTCCTTGAGAAACAGTCTTAGCATTTCTGTTTGCTTTCTGAGCAATGAAACTGCAAGAAACTCGCTCCTACAATCCTTCATTTCCTTGGGGTTTCTAACCAACAATTCGTGCAAGTAATCCTCTGCTGCTGATTGTTCTCGTCGACTTTCTTGCAACACTTTGTGAAGAATATGCTGTATGTCTTCAACTATGAGGAGATCCTCCGTAGCCATATGTCGTACAAGGCTCTGATGTGACTGTGGAAACCGGCTGTGCTTGAGATCCTGCTCTTCTTGCTGAACATGAATGTCTTCACCCTCCTCCCAATAAGGTTCCAATTCGTCTTCTTTAGACAATCTGGCATTTTCAATATCGGTGCTCACTCTTACTAGCACGGAACCGTTGCCCTCGTCTGACAATCTAATCTCTCCCTGGGACAGGCCCAACTCTGCTTCTACAAATGTTTTTAGATATCTACGTGCAGCGGCATGCGAGCAGCAAAACGTAAAGGCAAGTGCGCTGCTACGGCTTACTGTACCTAATAGGGGTCCCTCTTTTCTCTGAATGAAATCAATCGTTCTATAAAATGCTCCTTTGACTAATCTCTTAATCTTATTTGTGCTCTGTGGGTAAGGATGGCCATCTAAACGCCTATATAGATCCTCCCAGTCAGCCAAGTGGGAGTCAACACAATCAAGAGAGTTCTCAACAGAGTTGGACAGCTTCATGACTTCCAAAGGAGTGAGAAATTCTTGCGAGAATGCATATTGATAATTTGAAAGAACTGCTTTCAAAAGTCTCTCTCTCAAATCGGTCAATAAATCCTTTTGATGTATGTTTAAATTATCATCCTCATTAGTTTCCTGTGACTCTTCAGTTTGCCTGGCAAATGTCTTTTGCCTTTTACCGAAATGAGTACGCTTCTTCCGAGATCCACGAACCTTGATAATATTTTTTAAATTCACTCTCGTGAGAGCTTGTACCTTGTCCCAATCCGCATCTCCTAGAAGGGAAGCAGAATCCTTTTCTCGCCGAATCTCTTGTTCTCCGAATTTCTCTATGAGATGAGCACTGCCATACATAATCTGTCGCTTGGTAGGTGGCATTCGTGTATAACCCAATACTTTTAACAACAGGCTGGTAGTAGATCCCTGTAACAATAAGGTTAGAACAGCCATCATGGCGACATGAAAAAAGACAAGCAACTTGAATTGTTCATCCACGAATTCTGTCGAGTTGTACACAATCAAAGACAATGTCAAGCCAACGGCTCCCCTTAGTCCTGACCATGTCAATATGATCACATCCTTTAATTGAATACCAAATCTTCCATATGCAAGAATCGGATACAGAATGACTATACTGATTAAGCGAATGACAAGCAGCAGGAAGAAGAGAGCAAAAGTGTACCCCCAATCTTGTCCATCAATATCATTGCTTTTCTTTGATATCTCTGCCGCAATAATGAGTCCAGCTAGGAAAAAAAATCAGTGTATTTGCCACCCAATCTATCCATTCCCATATGAATTTGAAATTATGTGCTGAGCTCCTCGAAATGTGGTTCTTCCCAATGGCACCAATGGCGACAGAAAAAAACACTAGCGCCAAGACCCCTGATACTCCGAGCACATCGTCGCATAACACCCATAGAGAGTATGCAGCTGTGATGGATAGCGTAATCTCTGATAATGCGTCATTAAACAAAATTTGAAGCCATATCATCAGCGCAAGCGCCCAGGCCAAGCCCAGTGCTGGCCCACCCAAGCTTGCTTTGAACACAAACCCCACTGTACTTCCAGCTTCGACTGGCTCCCCCAATGCCCACCCAAGAAATATTTCAAACATCACATATGCTACACCATCATTGAGAAGGCTCTCTCCTTCAACTATAGTTGTCAATTTGGGGTCGGAACCGCTTGCCTGCGTTTCAGATATTTCATCATGTATTCAGACTGGCTGACACGACTACAAGGACATTCTTCTCACTTGCAAACCCACCTGCATTATTGCGACAACTGCAACAGGATCCGTAGCCGACAGTATAGCTGCAAAGAGCCAGCTTTGAGACCATTCCCAATCATATGGGAGAATATACTTGGCCACAATTGCAATCAGACCACAGTTTATCAGTGTCCCAAGGACAGCCATGGACAACGCTTTCCAAAGGACTTGCTCCACGGTATGCCATTTCAATCCAAACCCTGATGGTACAATCAGAGCAGGAAGGAATATAGCAAACAGCACAGACGGAGATATGCTCTCAAACTGTAGCAGGCCGCTTGACATGTACTCTACTGTTGCTCCATTTGAAACCATTGCTCCACATATTACGCCAACAATGAGCATTGCAGCTGCAGGACATTATGTATTACTTTATCAATAAAATCACATGATTATATGTATGCGCGATCTCTGCGAAGAGATGACGGTGGTGACGAAGGTGCATACAAATCGTTAACTCACCTGTGTAAGGTATCGGAAGAAACCGAAACTTGTACGGAACCATCGAGGAGATTGTTCTGATTAAAATCGCGCATAAAAATGCAGCAGTGATCGCGAAGACGATCTCCGCTCCGCTACTCGATCCATCTAAATTGGCATCCTCCTCTACTGGGTCGTCAGCCATTCAGATTTGCTTCGGTATTATTTGAATTTGTTTCGGTATTAAAAGATATGATCATATCTATACCTATATCTTCAGTCAAAAGGGTTTTCTGACCGAAGATACCAATGCACTAGGAATTTCTGTTGAAAGATCGCAGTCAATCATGCAATTGCAGGGACGCAGAGTACACTCTGATACTCCTCACTAAAGTCCTCAGAGAAGGACTCCCAAGCAGGATGGGTTGGAGCTGTTCCCCTTTAAAGGAGGATGCCAAATTTGGCAAGATCTTGCCTTCCTCTAGAGGTGCTTTGTTGTGTTCCATTGGAACATTAACTTTATGTATACTCCGTCCAGTAATGGTGTTTGACCGATCATTCTTTCGAGATCGATCTTGTACCGCAACGTTGCTAACTGGCAGTGCAACGTTGCACGAAGCGTTGCATAACGTCGCTGCCGCGATTTTGTCCAACGTTGCAATCCCAGCCCTGACAATGACACACCACTTACATGCTGCAATGCTTAAGGTGAAGATGCAGAATTCTGATTTTGAAATGGTATTCTACTCTTGATCGTGTAGATTTGGACTTATGGCCTATGATTTTACAGAGCATGATAACTGAAAGCTATATTCACCCATGGTGAACATTACCACATGCGTGCTATGCCACAAAGGAAATCATGTCCTAGAAGGAGTTTATATGCATACGAATCATACATGATTACGACTGGATACGAACACCTGACCATTTTATGCATGTGTACATCCATACAAAGGAAAGGGCATTTATCAAAGTTCATTGATGAACGAATGGAGTGTAAGCTTCACTCTGGATGTAACTCTCTCATCCTGGCAGCCGGAAACCCCTCAGACCTGAATGGTATCCGATTAACGAAGATGACGATTGGCAGGACTACTCCTCGTCGAAAAACAGCCTTCGGCGTGTTTCAGCAGCTCTCGAGTACTTTGAGGGAGAATCTCGGCTTTCAGATCCCGATTCCGAGGGAGCATAGTGTTGATTGTCGCTCAGACTGCACTTTTGGAGGGCATCCAGTAGTGACTCTTGTGTCCGCTTTTCCTCCTGCAAGCAAGTACAATCATATTATTGTCACATATTATTGGTTAAAAAAACCGTGTGAAAGTGCATATTCATATTCGTTGCCGTACACTTCGTGGAATGTCTCTGTAGGTCTTCAAGTTTCTAGTCATGTCGTAGCATGGCTGGGCGAAGGCCTGACTGTATTCATTGTGCCAAGCCGCGTAGTGGGCAGGGTACATGGAATGCACTGACACGTTTTGAAGAAGTGGAGAGTGAGGTACCGTGTAGCCAACCACAAAGTTATGTGGTGCAGGGGCTGCGCTGAAAAGCTGGTATGGCTGTGGTCCATAACGCAGAGGGCTTCCAGGTCTCTGGTATGATGGTAAGGCCACCTGTTTATTGCCCTCATATACCAAGTTTGGAACTTCGTAGAGTCCCAGAGCCTGGTTGGCATACCTCCCACTTTGATGCTTCCTCTCCTGCCTCTCAAGGTCTTCCTGGACGGCCGACGTGTACCATGCCTCTATGTCGGCAGATGCGTCTGAAGGTGACACATAGCATTGCTTGCCTTTCTCCACTGCTGGCTCCTTTTGTCTTCTGGGCTTGCCGAAAGCCTTATTGTACAAAGGGTCATCTTCTCCTAGAGCCGTTACTTTCATTTTATCGACCTTTAGGGAAGCTGCAAATGGAACTGCGTTTCGTGGAGGAGGCGAATAGTAGAAATCCACTCCATAGATTTGCTGGATCCTTTCCACCGACTTGCCACAGTATTTTCCTTCGCACAGCTCTTTATATCTGTTCACAGCTGCTTTAATAATATTAAGAGCATGAAGAACAGACTTTACTGGCCCCTAAGTACAATACGCTTTTTTGTTATGTTTAAAATATTACCGTACAC
Source organism: Picochlorum sp. 'soloecismus' (assembly GCA_002818215.1). Taxonomy (NCBI): domain Eukaryota; kingdom Viridiplantae; phylum Chlorophyta; class Trebouxiophyceae; genus Picochlorum; species Picochlorum sp. 'soloecismus'. The sequence goes on along the minus strand of PJAJ01000031.1, from coordinate 1,454,807 downwards.
GCGCTATCAATCCCAACATACAAGCAATACTAACAAATGCGCAATGCTAAGACTACGTACCTCAACCACCACTCGTCTCACTTTTCTCTCTTTGGATCTACTCCTAAAGGTTTCGTTCCAGCTACTTATCATGCTTCCAGAAACAGTTGAGATTGCCCGCACCGACGATCCAGATGGCCCTATTATAAAGCCAGCAGCCAGCAATGTGATGAGCAGCTCAGCACCTCCATTGGGCGATTCCATTGCATCAAGTATCCCTTGCTCAGCGTCTTCCACTCCTTCCCCTTCCTTTCTCTTACCTGCATTTATCGTCAAGTATAATCATAATGTCCTTGTATGCCATAAGTTGCAATGAAACTTCACCAAGCGCTCAAGAAGAGAATGATCAAATAGCCCTACCAGATCGCTGAATCCCTTGCATTCCCAGCCTTTTGGCTTTAGCCTCAAGAGCAGCTTGCCGTTTCTCCAATTTCAATCGGAGACCAAGAACTTCATCCTCTCTAGCTTTCTTATTAATTTCACGGCACGCATCCAAAACTGAGGTACCACAGTGTTGCTCTTCTTGTTGCCTCCATGAAGACATTTGGTCGATATTTGGCCGCAGACTGTCGATGGTCATATTCGTCTTCCAAAGACCCTGTTGTTGCTCGTGTGGATTCGCCATACAGGTATCGTGATAGCCATTCCTTCCTCCAACGTAACTTTGAGAACCCCATCCATTCGCCATAACTCCTCCTTGGTACTCAAGTGGAAAAGCATCGGAATCAGCAGTGGACCCACAGCTGGACTCCCCATATTCCATCCGTCCCATCTTCGTTGGCATCATCTGCAATGCAGTGTTCCCTTTTTATCAACACACACGAGAGAGACAGAACTTTCTTTTCATCAAAAGACAGGTCAATTCTAACACCACTACTAGAAGTAGCCATATATTATCACTGGAGAGACCAATGAGTGATTACAGTTCTCCGTACAACGAGGGAGAACATGATCAAGCCAGCGTGGCACAGCAGCACACAGCAGGCACAGCAGCACACAGCAGGCACAGCAGCACACAGCAGGCACAGCAGCACACAGCAGGCACAGCAGCCGCTTCAGCAAGACCACTAGAGCAAGTTTACGACGAAAACCGTTGTACATAAACTCTTAGCCGCGCATACACTCATATATCCAAAATATCAGCAAACAAGAGACCACACCTTTGGTTTCCTTCCTTATCACAAGAACAGACTGTCTAGCCAGGCGCCGAGCGCAAAACGACCTACTCGTGTCTATTGACCGAACCACTATGCTGTCTATTTGTACCTTCTTCACGTACAAATAGATACTAAATATTCGAATTAAAAGTGCACCAGATTTCCTACTTGTCTCCAGGTTCATACCTCCTTGGTGAGGTGTGCGGGATTCGCATCTACAAACCCTAATCCCCGAGATTTAAATTTCTATTTTGGCGGGAAAGCACAGCATGCGACAGCATGACTTCATTTTCAGCCACCCTTACTGTCTATTGCATGCACTCACCTTGTGCACATTGCTGTATACATACTCACGTATTCACTTTGTGCATTTGGAAGGGTTGCGTGAGGTATTCATGGCCTCTTTGGTGAAAGCAGTCCCCCAGTGTATGAATCTGCTGAGCTTTTCTTGGATGTTCCAAACTCATTTTCGGAAAGGGAACTCTCTTCTTCCCATCTGTAGAGTCAAATTGGCGCTAGCAGCTATTGGAATTCGAATAAAATATGTATGATTTTGTCGGATATGGCAAATTCGAAATTTGAATATGTGAAAAAGTTTGAATTGGATGACTCATTGCTTCCCGACTGCTGGATTGTCATCCGTCTCGATGGCAAAGGATTTACAAAGTGGGTTATGAAGCCGGGGTTGACGGTTGTGTGTTGTGAAGGAAGTAATGTGGTTTTAATATATACTTAAATGAAATACGGGATGGATGATTGATGTAGATTTACAGCGGAGCATGGGTTTGAGAAACCAAATGATGCACGTGGTCTTGGGCTCATGAACGCGGCAGCGCAGGTGTGTTTGTGTTATGATTGTTCTTTTCTAAGTGGAAATGTATATTTGTATACGATATTGATATTGTGTCACGATAATGGCGCGCTGCTCTGTGTCGAGTGAGAGAGCGAGTCTTTGTGTGTGCTCTGTGTTGCGTTGGTTTAACTTGACTGTAACTTGACGAAGATGTAGTACTCATGTCTGTAACTTGGCGAGAATGATGCAGGGTGTGATGATGGATTTTCCAGATATAATCATAGCGTTTGGGGAAAGTGATGAGTATAGTTTCGTGCTGCATAAAGATACGACGCTGTATGGTGGGTTTGAGTTTGTCCTACGGATGCATGTCTTGATGCGGTAGGAATATACATGTCATTAGCACGTACTTTCCTATTTATATACTGCATGGAATTCGTTCACAAGTAGTATCATAGAAATAAAAAAATCCATGTCTGAGAAGCGAGAGTGGTAAATGCAGGGAGGAGGGCATCGAAATTGGTGTCACTGATCACATCATCCTTTACCGGACACTATGTGAGCCAGTGGGGTGACTACCTTAAAGGGGTGGAGATGAAACGTTTGCCTCTGTTCGACTGTAGATCTGTTTTGTATCCGAGTGTGAAATGTTTGAGGGATTATTTGGCCTGGCGTCAAGCCGATACGCACATAAATTGCCAGTACAATACATGCTACTGGTTGCTGGTCAAGGAAGGGATGGAGCCGTTGAAAGCTCAAGAAGCATTAAAGGTTGGTTATTGTACTTTTTATTGACTGGATTTACATTTTGAAATACATGGATTGCTGTAGCAGCCTTTGATTGTTTATAATACTGGGCTACTGATGCTGTACATACAGGGTACGCTGACGGCTGATAAGAATGAGATCATGTTCCAGAGAGGGTTGAACTACAATGACCTACCTGAATTATACAGAAAAGTGCGTTTTTATTTTTTATTTTTATAGCAATTGTGCCAATAATATAAATAAAAACATCATCACCGTTTTGTGATTTCTTAAAAGAAAGAAAAACATATGCAATACAGGGAACAGTGATATTCTGGGAAAAGGAGTTGGCTATCAGGGTTCGAGCCAGTGGGAAGCAGGCGGAAAAGGTTGTTCGAGTCCCAAAATTACATCACATAGACATCATTCGGGATGCATTCTGGGAAGAGCATCCAGAAATCTTGGATATTTAATTTATAGAATTTGGCTATTCATTATTAATTCGGCAATTCATTACACCATACAATCGGAGTTTAAAAGATCAGCAATAATGATTCTCAGGCATTCTTTTTTCTATTCAATTTCTGTATAACACTGAGCGTCACATGAGATTCTCGCTCTATTGTAGCCGGTGCAATCACTATTTCTGCTTCCTTACCTCGAATCCTGATCACGGCAACTTCTTCATTGGCAAACACATCTTTCAAGTAAGATTCGGCATGATGAATCAATCGCGCACTCAAGTTTCCATATCTGTTTGCTTCACTCTCCTCAAATGTCGACGTCCGTATTGGAATACCATCTGTATTCGATATCAAAACTCCTTGAACACCCGAGTACGACTGAAGCCTCTGAACCACAGCTTCAACATCAGCAATATCTACTTGCTGTTCTCCTGAGCCCAGGGGATACTTCATTTCCTAGTTTTTTGCTTCTATTGATTGATTTATTGTAGACCCAAGAAAGAAACACATTCCTTCATGTATATACTATATTGAGTCGCATGGCTTGGAGTACTTTTCTTCGCTTAATCGGGAAATGTATGTATAGCACCATCCATTATCAAGGAGGTCAACATGAGCCACCTGCTGCTTTGACTTGTTGAACATGGTCAGCAAACATAAGCTCACTCAACAGCGAATAACAAGGCAAGCAAAGAAAATCTACTACTTCATGTCGCTACGAACTACGATGTATGAAGCAGGATTGAAGATGTGGTATGCGACTCGCCCCGCTCTCCTGCACTCAATTTAGAAGCTTCAGCTATATCTTGCTCTGTCTGTCTCAGCAAGGCTTTAGAAGGACCAGCCGGAATCACATCAAGAAGCAGCAATGCAAACAACAGAATGCCGGTCGATATCACCAGAGCAATAGAACCTAGAGTCATGTAGAATGCGAGGGGCACAAAAGCATACAGGAACCGCAATCCCAGTGCAAAATACAGAGAAACGCGCTGGGTCAACACTATAGTCGCATCTCTCAAAGGAATGCCAGAATTCAAGTGCTCCGGCACCACTCGAAACATAAACCCCAGGTGCACACCAATCCTGACACATTGCGCAAATATCAGAAACGACAGAAACACATCACCTAGCGCCAAGGCCACTTTGGTCGAAGCACTCATAAACGAGTCCCCATTAGATATGGGATCACTCTCTGCAAATTCCTCAATCCTTGCCAGGCGCACGGGATCAGTCAACAAGTTAATCAGCTCAGCAATCAGCGCTGCCTCAGCAGCCGCCAGCAGAGACACGCTGATAATCATGTTCCTTATCGTATGCACAGCCGTCAACCCTTCTTTGCCATCAGACATCATAACATGAGCCCACAACCCTCTGCTTTTCAAGGAGGCAGTCCACAAATTGATACTTTCCGATCCAGGAAGATACTTTGTTCCCCTCAGCAAAAAGTACCACACGTGATATGCCAAGAATGCAGCCACGCACAGCACAAACGTCACAATATCCCATATTTCACCAGACTTCATTCTGCAACCACCTATTTGCTCTATAGTCAGTTGGAATACAACTGGATTATTGCACGTGGAAATACAAACTGATGTATTCCTGTTGCTATTGATTCTATTCAAATGATTACCTTTTTGGTTTTCAACAATGCGCACTTGTCTCAGGGCAATTTGAGCAAGACCTACTTGCACTCTAATTGTAATGCTTGTATTGCTCGAGGTTTATGTGCACCCGACATGCATTCTCATGTGAACAGTTGTACAATGAAAACTATGTTATTTCTTAATGAGTGGTATCAAAAAATACGGATCATTATACGCTCTCGGATTTCTATTCTCAATCTGCCACGTGTGCTCATGATTATGTCAAGTGGATGAACATCTTCTGTACAGAGTGCAACATTGAGTGCAAGGACAGCATGCCAGTACTGCAGACTTAGTTTTCTACTAGCGCTAGTATACTAGCTACCTATACGTATACGTATACGTTATATCTCTAGCTAGTATGGTGTGATCACTAGTGATAGCAGTGCTGCTAGCAGTGCTGATACACTGCAAAATCAACTGACTGAAATTCCAGTCTCTTGCATTAAAGAGGGATGCAAGTTTGTACAGGTATTCCGAGATTTTATTTTTATGGTAGATGTCTCAGAAGAAATTGATGGTAGTAATAAAGTAGATGAGTGAATGCGTACGATAAAATAGATAGGGATTGCTGTTTGTAGTCTCAGGGCTGAGTAGTTTGATATGGAGGGTGACAGAGAGGTTGACCCGCTGGCAAAGGGTCAGGAGCCTTCTGGCGAAGAAGAGATAGAGAATGGTGCGTATGATGGGGATGAAATTCAATTGAGGGCTGTGACTGTTCAGGTGTCTATCGAGTGCCCGATCCCTCGCAATCTCTCATGATGATGCGGATCGTTTGCTTGTTGTGGGGATGAAGCGGGCTGTGTGTTGGTTGACTTGAGTTTTTGGATATCTAATCAATTGATTACGATGGAACTGCAGTGTGGAAAGCGTGCGCGTATGGGGAATTTGATACATTGAAACGGCTGGTGGCAAAAGAAGAAGCCAGTGTGCTGGATAGGCCAGACGAGAAAGGGTTCTACTGTTTGCAATGGGCGGCGCTGAATAACAGAGTTGCAATAGTGACATATTTGATAGATCAAGGGGTGAATTTGAATGCTCAAGATGGGACCGGGCAGACTGCGCTGCACTGGGCAGCAGTGAGGGGGTCAGTTGGTGTTTTGGAAATGCTGCTGAGGGCAGGGTGTGATGCGGCCATAAAGGATTCTCGTGGGTATACGGTGTGTCATGTAGCTGCTCAGTATGGTCAGACGAGTGTGATATATCACTTGTATATGAAATGGGGTCTAGAAATGGACTTGGCTGATGCTGATGGTCGTACTGCCCTGCACTGGGCTGCGTACAAAGGGTTTAGTGATACGACAAAGCTGCTTATTGTGATGGGGTGTGATGTTATGGCCACAGACGTTGAAGAATGTACTCCATTGCATTGGGCTGCTATAAAAGGGAATGCAGATGTGAGCATGGTACTGCTTCAAGGGGGGTCCGTGGATGCGTTGGAGTCGACTGATGCCTCTGGTTGTACGCCTTCTCAGCTGGCAATCGACAAAGGGCATCGGGCTTTGGGGATTAACTTGGCAGAGTATAGGAGGGCAAGAGAGATGCTGACTCGGGGAGGTATGTGCGGGGCGCTAGCGAAACTTCACCTGTCTCCAATAATATGGGGTATTATCTTGGGGATGTTGTCCTTCATGTCCTTCTCGGTGATTGCTAATAAAGCATCGTTTCCCCAATCAGCATCTGTCATAGCAATAGGGACTTGGATAACATATGTATTTGCTTTTATTGGGCTTGTATTTTTGTACAAAACGACCGTCGCTGATCCTGGGTTCCTCCCAAAGAACACAGCTGCGGGTGCACCTTCTGGAACTGTTGTTACCAGGGGCCTGTCTCTGTCCAATAATAAGGAAGATATAGAAGAAGGAGATGAATCTTCAGAAGAAAACTCGTTAAATTCTGCGGCACTCTGGGCTGGAAACTGGAATCAGTTGTGCGTGACATGCCGAATAGTGCGGCCTCTAAGGGCCAAGCACTGTGCAGTTACAGATCGCTGTGTGCAGTGCTTTGATCACTATTGCCCATGGGTAGGGAATGCAGTTGGTAAAGGAAATCGTCATTATTTTGTCATATTCTTGTGGCTGGAGCTGGTGGCTATTCTGACGAGCGTCATTACCGTCATCACATGCCTACATACTGGTATGTTGTATTTTGTGTGGTGCACATGATTGGTATTTTTGTTGCCAGCGAGTATCATCATCATAATAATTCATTCACTACATTCTTTATTCTTATGATTTAATGCAGCACTGGCAACATCAAATGATAGTCAGAGCTTTAGTGTGATTGGGCCAATATTCTTTGTGGTGTTTGACATTATGCTTCTCATATCTGTGTCAGCATTAGCGGCAGCTCAGACATCTCAAGTGGCGAGAAATGTGACGACAAATGAGCTGTCCAACTGGCACCGCTATCCGTACTTGCGTTCAAGTGATGGAGATTTTCAGAATCCTTTCGATAGAGGATGCAAAAGGAATTGTTCGGAAATCTTCTTTCCTCACAAGGCTCCAAAACCTTGTTACACCAGGGAGCAAATCAAGAAACCATCCACAAGAATTGGGGAACGTGATAGCTTGGTCAAGTCAAGTATAGATTGAATAATAACCGTAGTATGTTATTTATTATACTCTATGAGTTCAATATTACACTGCAAGTCTACACATACAAAAGTCAATCCCCAGTAATCCTTTCACCAGTCTTCTCCGACGGCAGAGGTCTATTGAATCCACGTTTCCTATTCATATATTGCCTCGCACGTCTCTTTGTCGCAGTCTTGACAGCCCCTTGATTGGCATCCTCATCATCCACATGCCGACCCTGGGTCGTATCAAACCCAAACGGTATACCCATCGCAATCATCATCTGAATCTCTTCAGGACTCAGATCGGCATCCAGCTGCACATCTTTCTCCGGAACAAACGAGACTGGAGCAGATTTTTCAGCCTTCTTACCCGTCACTGGACTTGGCTCTCTCTGTCTCCTCCTTGTCTCCTCCTCTCTGTTCCTGTATTCTCTATTCCGTCGATTTTTATCATCTCTACTTCTGCTTCTGCTACGACGACTGCGACTGGGAGGGGAATGCCCCCTCCGATAGTCCCTATCCCTCCTATTCCGTCCACCATCATCCTCTGGACTCTCTCTCCTTCTGGAGGAGTACCTATCCTTCTTCTTCACCAAATCCATCACTTTGCTGTACAAATATTATAATAACTACTATTGTTATATTATTTCTACTCACAACACCACAAAAAAAATCAACTCGACCTCTGATCACTCCCTGCCAGACCCCCTACAGCCCCGTTCCTTGCACTCTGATTAATATTCTTCTTGAGCGTTCTCAGCACCTCCAATTCTTTATCCCGAGCAGCATCAAAGTGCTTCACCCAAGACCTTTTACAAGACTTTTCAAACTTCTCACGCAATCTTCTACACACTTTTCCAGCTTCTTTTGTATCAGTATTCGTATCTACGCACTGATAGTACTCGTCTCTAGCCTGCAGGGTATCCACTCAGAATATCACCACCTTGGTGGTCATTCCACTTGCTCCGCACTGAAAAGTGCTACTAATTTTTGATTGCTATGTTTATATAAGAGTAGATTTATTGTACATTTTGTTTCATTACTGTAGAGCAGGACGACAACCAACAAATAATTACTACAGCTATAATAATAGAAATACACACCTGGTAACACGCTTTACGACCACTTTGACATACGGTGGTATCCACTTTACTTTCCGTTCTACCCTGATTCGTATCTTCTTTTCCTCGTATATTTCCTTTATAACCACCAGAGGAATCAACCATTTATCTCATGCTATACTACGCCAATGATGACTTTGATGATGATTCAGAGAGACTCCTATTCTGTATTTGTGCACAGAGTACGATACTAATTATACACCAACCATTCAAAATATAATTGCAATTTAGTTTTAATTAGTACGATAGGCAGCTACCACTGGAGCTAAGAGGTACAAATGCACAATCTCACTGAGATCAGGATCCAGTACATTTTGACTGAACGATTGCGCTTATAATCAGATGTATTGCTATTATAAAAAGATTATATAAAGTACTGCTAGTTCGTAGAATTGAAAACTAGAGTCAAGAAGGGAGTTTACTGGTCTACAGAGTCGATAGAGAGTGCACATTTGCATGCTGGTGGTGCCATGGAAGACGTGAAAGAGAGCAGATTCTTCAACTTTCCTACAGAGGAAGATGGTACATTGAAATATTGGGAATCTATCGATGCGTTTAAGGAGCAACTGCGGAGGACGGAAGGGAAGCCGGAGTATGTGTTCTTTGATGGGCCTCCATTTGCAACTGGAATGCCACATTACGGCCATCTTCTGGCCGGTACGATCAAGGTGAGTGTGTGCATTGTGAAGCAGTTCATGGTTTTGTGAGTGTTTGTTTATGTTTTAATTGATGCGAATGTGCAGGATATAGTGACTCGGTATGCAAGTGCAACCGGGCATCATGTGAGCCGTCGTTTTGGTTGGGACTGCCATGGGCTGCCAGTGGAGTACGAAATTGACAAAAAGTTGGGTGCGTATGGTTGCTGTCGTTGTTAATATTAGATGGATGCTTCTTTCTTCATGCTCTACAAAACATCAGTTAAGTTTATCACATCTTTGAAAAATAGAGAAATAACCATAATGATGTGAATATTGAAAACAGGTGTGAAAACTCGACAGGATGTGCTTGACCTGGGTATTGGGAACTACAATGAAGAATGCAGGAATATCGTGATGCGGTATTCGAAAGAATGGGAAAGTATCGTGACTCGGATGGGGCGCTGGATTGATTTTGAAAATGATTATAAGACGTTGGATCCGACGTTTATGGAGAGTGTATGGTGGGTGTTTAAACAGCTGTACGAGAAGGATTTGGTGTACAAGGGGTTCAAGGTGCGGTGGTGGGATGTTGTTTGTCCAGGAATGATACCACTGTGTAGATGAAATGATTATGAGGAAGGAACAAAGTTTTTATAGAGCTGTGATGATTGAGCAAATTATATTTCTGACACCTCTTGTGCGAGGGTGTATATATCTATATAGACCCTGTGAACGGAATTTTGCTTCGATGGCTGAGCTCGACAAGTTCTCTTGTAGTCATGCGTGTTCATTTTGAGGGATGATTGAATACAATTATGCTTTATTTTTGTGATTTTGTTCCAGGTTATGCCTTATTCAACGGGATGTGGCACAGCGCTGTCAAATTTTGAAGCTGGTCAGAATTATAAAGATGTGTCTGATCCAGCAGTCACAGTGTCGTTTCCAATTGATGATGATCCTGATGGTGCCTGCATGGTGGCTTGGACGACCACACCATGGACGCTGCCTTCAAATCTGGCTCTCTGTGTGAATCCAGAATTTACATATCTGCGAGTTAGAGATCCAGCGACTGGGAATGTGTATGTGGTTGCAAAGGAACGGTTGGGTGAAATTCCTGGGGCAGTGCCGAAGAAGAAGAAAGGAAAGAAGGGAGCAGCAGAGGGAGAGGGTGGACAATCCTCTGGGTTTGAAATATTGAAAGAAATACCTGGCACGGATTTGGTGGGAAAGACTTATAAACCACTGTTCCCCTATTTCGAGGATTTGAAAAAGGATGGAGCTTTTAAAGTGTGTGGTGATTCTTATGTGACATCGGATTCTGGTACTGGCATTGTACATCAAGCCCCTGCTTTTGGTGAAGATGATTACAGAGTGTGCCTAGCTCATGCGGTTATTAAAAAAGGGGGTGTTGTTCCTTGTCCAGTGAATGAAGATGGTTGTTTCACTGAGCAAGTCTCTGATTTCCAAGGAAAACATGTAAAGGAGGCAGACAAGGAGATTATCGCTTCTGTCAAGGCATCAGGAAGGCTGATTCAATCTGCTGCTATTGTGCATTCGTATCCATTCTGCTGGAGATCAGATACGCCCTTGATTTATCGAACAGTTCCATCTTGGTTTGTCAAAGTTGAGGATATTAAACCGCAATTGCTAGAGAATAATGCTAAGACAATGTGGGTGCCTTCTTATGTGAAGGAGAAACGCTTCCATAACTGGCTGGAAGGTGCAAGGGACTGGGCTATTTCCAGATCTCGTTTCTGGGGGACACCGATACCAATCTGGATGAGCGATGATGGAGAAGAGATCGTTGTGATAGGTTCCAAGCAAGAGTTGGAAGATCTTACCGGGGAAAAAGTAACAGATCTTCACAGGCACTTTATTGATCATTTGACAATTCCTTCGAGACAAGGCAAAGGGCAACTAAAGCGTGTTGAGGATGTTTTTGATTGCTGGTTTGAGTCTGGATCCATGCCATATGCTCAAGCACACTATCCTTTTGAGAATGTGGATAAATTTGAGGAGAATTTCCCCGGAGATTTTGTTGCAGAGGGCTTAGACCAGACACGTGGGTGGTTTTATACAATGATGGTTCTTTCAACCGCGCTATTTGATCGCCCAGCATTCAAAAACTTGGTTTGTAATGGCTTAGTTTTAGCTTCAGATGGAAAAAAAATGAGTAAGAGATTGAAGAATTATCCTGATCCAATGGAGGTGGTTCATAAATATGGGGCTGATGCTTTGAGATTGTATTTGATTAATTCTCCAGTCGTCCGAGCTGAAACCTTGCGGTTTAAAGAAGAGGGGGTTCACAATGTTGTTAGGGAAATTTTTTTGCCCTGGTACAATGCATATAGATTCACAGCACAGAACGTGCTGCGATGGGAAGCAGAAACAGGAAACAAGTTTGACCCGGAGGCAATTTTGAAATCGGAGCAGTCCAATGTTCTGGACATGTGGATATCTGCATCGAGCCGATCATTGACAAGGTTCATTCATGATGAGATGACTTCATATAGATTATACACAGTTATTCCCTACTTGGTCAAGTTTATTGACAATTTGACCAACATTTATGTGCGATACAATAGGAAGAGGCTGAAAGGCAAGAATGGCCCAGAGGATACCGGGATGGCATTGGCTACCTTGCACCACGTGCTTCTCACGTTGTGCAAGGCAATGGCTCCATTTACTCCCTTCTTTACTGAAGTCATGTATCAAAATTTGAAAAAGGCCCTCCCTGGGGATCAGCCTGTATCTGTACATTGGTGTGAATTCCCAGAGGCTGAACCAGAAAGGCCGGGGGACAAGCAGCTGGAGGAAAGCGTTGATCGGATGCAGTCCGTCATTGAACTTGTACGACAAATTAGAGACAAGCATAATAGACCGGTAAAGACTGCGATAAAAGAGATTACAGTTGTTCATGCTGATGAACACTTTTTGGAAGATATTACAGGTAGACTTAAGGAGTTTGTCATTGAAGAATGCAATGCCATGAGTGTGCAAGGTAGCAATGATCAGCTAAAATATGGAACTCTTAAGGCGAGCCCTATTTATGGCGAGCTAGGACAGCGACTGGGAAAGAAAATGGCTTCCATTTTGAAAGCAATCAAGCATCTCCCTGTAGATCAAATTCTCATCGTAAAGGAAGGAGGCTCTATCGAAATCGAAGGTGAGAAGATTACAGGAGCAGATATAAGCATATCACAAGAATTTAAGCATCCAGAAGGTTACTCCCCAGATGAATTGGATGCCGCTGTTGATGGTGCAATCCTTGTGGCTGCTGATCTACGAGTGGATGAAGATATGTTGGCGGCCAAGACAGCTCGAGAATTTGTAAACAGGGTGCAAAAGCTCCGCAAGGCGAGTGGTGTGAGGCTTCAGGATACTATTGAAGTATTTGTGAAAATCCAATCGGGCCAAGGTGACGATTTGTTTACCGTCTTGGAAGCGCAAGAATCCTACATTCTTGACACGGTGGGAGTTCCCATTCGACCAGCAGAGGAGCTTCAAGGGGCTGCAGAGGGACCTCACATCTTTGTGGAAACACATTCTCTGGATGTGATGGGTAAAGGCATGGTGGAATTCGAGGTTGTCATCTATAATGTGAGCACGACCAATACAGAATCACTTGCCAAAGCTTCACTTGAGTGATAATTATAATAATCTATAATATTTTTTCTTCTTCATTGTAAAACACCCAGTTAACTCATAGAAGTTTACGGTTCCCAATGCCATAAGATACATTCACAAAATTCTGCTCCAAACCAGGCATTGTTCCAATGCAGAAAAAAATCCTACAATGCATCAGCACTTTAGTACTCACATCCTTCTCTATTAAGTACAGTCGTATTTAATAAATACAAATCCATCACGCTACATGACACTGCAGCAGCACCCTTGACCATCTTGACTGTCCCAACTATCCAAACTCGTAGGAGATGAAGGAATGGGATCCCTCTCAAATTCTACAACAGTCGTCAATGCATTACCATCCGAGAAATCCGCCCAGGATACATTTCTCTTGATGCTCTTTCCTTCTCCCATTTGGCCGTCATCTTGCGTGCCTCCATGACTAACCCCAACTTGTCCAGAGGACAATGCTGATTTCAGGGGAAACAAGGATTTCCCCTTTCCTCCAGCCTCCTCATTCTGATCCAAGGGTCTACTTGCTTCACTCTCAAACGGAGATCGCACTTCTATATTTCTATTCTGCGCCTTTGGAAATTTCGGTGGTAATTTTGCCAATCCTTCTTCATCCTGCTGCTGCTGTTGATCCTGAGTTGGTGGGCTATGCTCTGTTTTTTGAATACTGTTCTCAGCATCCATACTTTGGTGGTCTTGTATTGTATAATAGCCCCTTGTTTCCACTCCCTGTAAGATAATTCTTTTTATTTCTGTGTGTCTTTTTCAGGTAAAAGTCCAAGCTTGTATGTATGTTTTGTATGCACCGATTGACACAAGCAGCACAACCACCAACCTCTTAGCTAATAGAATGCGATGGACACGGCCATTCCCACCAGTGCAAGAGAAACCCACAGTGACAAGCGCTCCCCAATTCTCGCAAATTTCCAAAATACTCCACGGAATCTGCACGCGTACATGTGCCTCAATGTCATAGCGATATCTCAGAGCAACAACAACATACTTCAAACTACACCACCACTCATCCATCCAATACGATCCTCATCAATTCTGCTCATCATTTCAACAATTCATAAATCTATTGCTGATGAGATCATACACGCACCCTGTCCTTTGCGACAGCAAACTTGGAGCTGCAAGAAAAAAAAAACGTGATCATCGACGTCAAACTCCACTTGGTTACAAATCACCGTATATTTCTTTCATTCCAACTCTTTCAAATATAGATGAATATAATCATCAAGGAAATATACATATCCACAACATAGATTCTAGCCACGTGAGTTGGACTCGAATCCCCTTGACAACAAACAATTAATTATACTCTCCACCGCGACAGCGACCACGATTCTTTCTATTTTTCATCAACACTCACCTTTAAGTTTCACAAAAGTGCAGGTACAAATCGTCAAAAGTAACACGCAAACAAACGACCGAAAATCGAACAACGCAGACATGGATGAGTGCTGCGACGTGCGATTCACCCCGATGCAATCACGATCGCTGTTCCTTTACACGATGATCAGATAAAAAGAAATCATAATATTTACTATTATTATTCCCTTATCAATTTACTACATTTACAACAAACTTTGGTTCTTCTGCTTGAGGGACATGATTCCAAAAAAAATTGGGCTGTTGACAACACCAATTACTTTTGTTCATAGACAACACACGACTATTTATTTATCTATTCCTTTTCCAAAAGCACTTTTTCTGGGTGCTCTGAGTATTAATACCCAGTGAATAGACGAATATTCTGTCTCGCTCTATCTATTTTATTTCACTCCCAATGAAGACCTTTTCAAGGTTGAGCATAGTTGTCCCAGGACAGTTCTTCTTCGTCCTCCTCTTCTAAAATTTCTTGAAAGGCAGCATCGATCGAATCTTCCAAATAATAGTGGCCCCTCATAAAATTCATCAAATATTGCATATTGCTGTTTTCATGAACATCTCCAGATCTCTGTGAAGATTCACCTGGCTGTTGTGCCGGATACAGACGCAGACCGAATGTCGTCCTTCTGGCGCTGGTCACCATCTCATCATCATCCGTGGCACCACCGGCAGCCTGAGCAGACGAGGTGGGAGGTCTTGGAAACTCCGGCACGACAGGGACATTCGTAGGTTCGTAAGAACTGTGATCCAGATAGTCGACGCAAAGACGGAAGATGTTCTCAATGCTCAGTTCCTGGTCCATCGTTTGCTGATGCCGGCTCCTCGTCGTCATTGAGCACAGCACTCTATGATTTACCGCGCTGATCATCAGCAAGGACAGGATGATTGTTCTTTCCTCTTTGCTCCTCTCTGCGCACCCGATCTGGGACATGGAAACGTACATGTTGTCGTTACTTCGATACCCTTTGAGCTGGTTATAGGAGCTGAATATTTTGGCAATGTTGTCCCGGGTGGTTTTCTCCACGGTTCTGATGCACATCTTGCGCTGGTCTTCGCCCACCAGCTGTGGATCCTCTGGGTGATTCACCGCAAACCTTCTGTCGAATGCATATTCTATAGCACTCCCGATCAACCCCGTCATCTGTTGCCATGTAAGTGGAATCTCGCTTCTACGATTGTAAATAGCGACTAGGCACGCCACCACTGCCTTTGGAATGCTCCTTTCTGACCTGTAATTGTTACTGTGCCTCCTGTCATTTCGTCTTTCAGGAGGAGCGACAGCAGCCTCTGCTGCCCCATGCGCTTGTACGCGTAGAAAGGCCCCCATATCCTGATTGTCATGAAGAATATCATCGATGCAAGTATGTATTTCCTCCAGAACGATATAATCTTCTCCTTGTTGCGTTTCTTCTCGACGTGTTAGGGTCTCTGCGCAGGGCATTTTAAAACGCAAACAAAATATTTTGTCAGTTTTTAACAAACAATAACATTGGCTGACAATATTGTCGTGATTCATCACACAAATATATACATCCCACTGCTCGAGCAGTATAGAGAGCTCTCTCTCTCTCTCTCTCTCTCTCTCTCTCTCTCTCTATGTATGTATGTATGTATGTATTCATCGAATCGCTCCATTTCAAGAATCATGCCAGTACCATTCCCGATGACAGACCCCAAGGGGGGCCTGCCTCGACATCCTGGACAGCGCCACGAGGTCGGACCTTCCGTCGGAAGGCGCCCCTGCCTCGTTCGCCGGTCGGGTCGTGAGCATCTCTGGTGCAACCAACTGGACCGAGGAGTGATTCAGTTCACCGTCCAAGCTCTTTTCAGGACAGCCTTCCCCCCCGACCGAACCATCCACCGTGCTCCATCTCTACCAAAAAAATGCCATTATCGTACTATGGAACAATAAACTCTCCATATAGACCCCTTTCAAAGGTGCAATAGCCATTCGTGCCGCCAGGCAAAGAATTGGGGACTCGGTGATCGAGCGCAGGTGCGCATCGATTCGCAACATATTCCCACCCCTACTATTCAATATTCGTACCGTATATAGACTTAATCATTGTTTTAGACCCATGTAAATCATTTTGAATAGCTTCCAATATCTCTCGCGCAAATGGTGCTTCGTCCGGCTGATTTTCATTTGGATTGCGTTGTGGAATCCCCGGATTGGCATTATCTCCTTCTGCCATATCGTGTCTTCTCATTTAAGAAAGTGACTTTAGATATTCTGTTCAACTGATGAAACAGGCCTCGTCCTGAATTTAATACAGGCCGAATTCTTTGAAATGGCAGCGGGGGGCCCAGTCGGAGCAAAGTCCATCATATACCGTGCCGTATCCCATGGGATCCCGGTGCCAGTGGGAACCTTCCTACCACGTTGACATGGCAAAAATATGAAATGGTCGTAGGCTTGCAGGCAAGACTAAATTTGGAGTAAAGCAGATGATATTGCGCTTACGCATTGTCAGTGGACTCATTGCATTGTTATTCACACGAGCAGGATTATCCTGTCGTCGTTGTGATCGACAAGCTTGTTTGCACAGTGTCTCATTCATGGGACAATGCTGCCGTTAGGAAGTGGACAGTCGTGGTTTGGCTGGAAATAAATAGTGCGGCGACCGTATAATCCTGGGTAGGTTTGAGTTTCTAAACTCTGGCATTGATCTGATTACAGTATATGTCTTAGATTCCTTTGATTGCAGTACCAGATCTCTGCCAGCGCACGCTTCCACCCACTGTTTTTGCACTAGTACTGGTTCCTGCATGCAGGCGCCCGTAGTCACGGCCTAGTTCCCAGCTCGAGCATGGAGCCGAGACCCTCATTGGCATGATGATGGAATTAAGCAGCAGACATAGCAGTAGCAGTGTACTGAATTTAAACAGGGCAAGCACTGTCGGCATCTCTGGAGACGGCACGGATCTGATCACTGCTAGTCAACTTTGTGGATTCAGACAGGACACTGCTCATGGCGCTGAAACTCTGCGCAAAGCCCAGGAATGGCTGAAACGATTGCGAAACCGGCCAATATGAATATTCACAACATTTTGCCGAATCCATAGTTCCAGTGGATGAACCTCAGCATTGATATATAAAGCAAGTAATCAGAATGTAATACCAATAATTGCTGCTTTTGATAATTGTTAATAAATGCTATCGTAATTCTTTTGCAATGTATTGCACAATAAAGATCCCCTTTGAACCAAGACATTGCATACTGCTTAACCCCAAAACAGATCTGTTGCTAATGAATAGGGTGCCATTTCCCTGACAAGTTGCTGAAAGAAGTTCTGAGTTGCAAGGCCTGCATTTTACCACCCATGGCCAAGGCCAGAAGCACCATTCTCCAAACGCTACGCGGAAATTTTGTACTGCTACGAAGATGATGATACATACCCAAAGGCAAGCAGGCTGTCCAATGCCGCTAGCATCATTCCAGCACTGGCACGTGCCAGTGCACTGGCATCATATTTGACGATGGCAATCTACGGATGATGATGATTTGAAATGCAACGATAGTTCCAAGCTTGGGTCATTTGAAATTGGTCTAAAAATCACAATATTTTGCAACGTCTCTGTTTTTTTGTTTTATTTGGATTGAATAGAGCAAGGTATGGTTAGAATACGGGGAGTGAATTGGGATCGAAAGAAGATGGAGCCGTGACACTTTACATTTCTAATTTTGCTATCCACCAATGGTTTGATGCGAGTATTGCTGTACACTGTCATGTATATTACGGAATGAATTTGGGATGAACATCGTCATGGATGTAGAAGAAAAGTTCAAGGGAAAGGGATTGAACGTTTTGACTGTTGTTATTCGATCGCAACGCAAAAACTTGGCTGGTATCGCTAATGAAAGGAATCACTCTCTTTTTGTAGATTGAAGATATAGTTCTAGCGTATTTAAAATCGAAAGGTGCAGTTCGACAGCAGACGCAGTGTCTTTTGAGAGAGGGAGAATAAGAGGGTGGCGGTTGGTCGTTGAGCCCGACTGTGAAGGAGCGAAGAGGGTGCCTCGAGAGGGTCGATTGTTGGTTATTGGGCTCGATCGATTGCGAATTGCAAGTAATGGGAATAGAAGATCGCCAGACTTTGAGGGCAAGGAATCGGGCGGTGGCGGATACTAGGTCGTCGAGTATGGAGCAGAGGGGGAATGTGAAGGGTGGCGAAAAGAGGCAGAAGCTCAGTGGTGGTGATGTCAAGGTGGGGTCTGGTCGTCGAGCCGCGCAGGTGCGTTTTAGTTACCCATGCTTGTATTTTATAGTGATATCATATTGCCTTGTAATATTAGTAACAATGAAAATGTTTGGAGGCTGCAGAATCACGATTTTGATGAAACAAAAATGAATAATGACTGCAAGGTTGGGCGTAAGGAAGGGAGGATGGCGGTTGTGCACGAGAAGGAATGTAAGACGGAGAAAGAAGCACTTGAAGAGACAAGGCGACATGAGAATCGCGGTAAATCTGAGAAGAAGGAGAGGAGGAGGATCCAGGAATTTGCTGTCGTGGATGGGAAGGGAAATGCAGAGCCTCTGGAGTCATTGTCGTTTTTATCATCCAACTCTAAGAAACTAGTGCTGGCTGGTGTTGTGTACCCTTTGAACGGGCCGATGAATAAATCAACAGGGAGGAGGATCAAGAAGATTGGTCCTATAGTCGGATATTCGGTGGATTTGAGCGGGAACTCTGCTCAAGTGGTGATTGAAACGAAATCGGCATTGTATGTTGCACTGAGGCCAACTGCTGGGTACAAGAAGTGCTATGAGAATCTGGCAGGACAAGCGGCCATTGCGTTTGAAGTGGTGAAAGCGTTGGATGTGAAATCTGGGGGAAATACTCAAGTCCGATTTGAAGAAGTAATCGCTCGATTGGCTCGGTCAAAAGTGACAAGAGAGTTCTCCTCTTCTCGTGAGGGGTTGCTTATCAATGGGAAATTTATATTAGATCAACTGAAAGGAATGAATCTGGAAAGTACTAGCTTTTATGAAACTCTGGAAGAAGAAGTGTCCAAATACATGTATGTAGGTGCTCAAAGAATGACTCAGGGAAACGGGATTGTGATTCGAAGGGATGAAGGTTCCCATACAAGCAGTGACAGCTGTCAGTGTGATGCTCAAGAGTTGGCAGATCAGCAATATGCCATGCAGTTGCAAGCTAAAATTGACAGGGAGATGAATAATGGGTACGTTGTTTAATGAAATTATGATGCTTGTATACTTAAAAGAATTGAAGGCCTCATTTGAACTCATCTCGCAGGCGGGCACATGCAACAGGTGCCAGGGAGTCCCAGGCTTATATCAAAGTGAGCGAAGAGGAAATAGCCGATGACTACCCTCTTCCTCAGCAATATGTCAAGGAAGAGGAAGAAATGGATGAATTCGTGTTATATGATGAGGAGTTGGAGACAATGTGTCCTGAAGATTTACCAAAAAGGGTGCTCACAGATTACTCTATTTACAATGGGGATGGCTTTTTGACATCGTTGGAGCTGCTTCCTATGTGGAGTGGCATTGATCCAGATGTTGAATTGTATGCATCTGGTCTGGTAGTTGAAGAGGAATCCTCTGATTTTCAAGTCGCAGCTGATGAAGGATCATCTTCATCAGGATCTAAAAAGGCTGCAGATCAAAAGCAAGGAATGCGTATGTCTCTTAGCCAGATTCGTGAGTGGGTGGTGGAGCTTGGCCCGGACATGGTGTTTATCTCTCTCAGGACAGATATTGGATGGTATAATTTATCTACTCCATCTCAAAAGTATAAGTCGTGGGCAAATGTGGTGTTGAGGTGTGCACATGTGGCAGCCAAGACGTTGCAACTTATCTGTGAGAAATCCCGAGCATCCAAGCTCTCCTTTGGGGACATCGTGAAAAAGTTGTGCGCAGATGAACCGGCTTCAAAGACTTTTATATCCAATAAGGTGTGTTTTCATTTCTTGTTTGTATATACTCATTCCATGACATCGGTATCCTTGTTGGTGGCAATTGTCCAATCATTATTTTCTGACAATAGTTTCCTTCTCATTGTTGCAGCCTCTTATTGTCGAGAGATTCCTATCAGTTCATGCTCAAATTCTTCTTAGCTGTTATCA
This sequence comes from Picochlorum sp. 'soloecismus', assembly GCA_002818215.1. NCBI lineage: Eukaryota > Viridiplantae > Chlorophyta > Trebouxiophyceae > Picochlorum > Picochlorum sp. 'soloecismus'. The sequence goes on along the minus strand of PJAJ01000031.1, from coordinate 1,434,495 downwards.
GCATTTTCCCCTCGAGTCTGTCCGTAGATGCAGTTTTGTTTTAGGATTAAAAGAAAAACTCAATACTTTGAAGCATTCAAAACTCTATGTCTCTTCTAGCAAGCAAAGAGGCAGGGGGTTGAATAGAAATCCTATGAAAGATAGGGCAGCAGGTGTGCGCTCCAAGCCAATGACTGCTACGGCAACGGCAATGGTCAAGTCAGTGTGGCAGGCATACTTTACGTCTGGGGACAGTACTTCGCAAGCGGAAGTTGCACATGAAGTTGAAGAGGATGAAAATGATGAAAATGAGGATGAAGCCACAGAGACAGCCCTTGCAAGGGCAGCCGAGGCTACCAAGGAAACTGAGAAAGATAATCGTGTTTCCTATGATCTATTGCTGTCCTCAGTCGTACCGAAAGCTGTGAGAAAGGAAACCTGTTGGTCTTTACTTGACCCGCTGTCCAAAAAGAAAGAGGCAAGCCTGTTTCAAAGAGCACAGTCGAGCAAGGGCCACGTTGTTGCTCTTGGTGAATGTGTTAAGATATGTGGAGAGGAAATTCTTGGTGTCGTTCAAGCCATCTGGGATTCGAAGGGAAAGAAGAAGGTACAGATTCGTGTGTTGAAGACGGGGTATGAAACAGTGCTTGGGGATGCTGCATCCGAGGAAGAGCTATTTTTGAGCAGCGAGGTCATTACATATCCGATCACTATGATAGAAGGTAAAGTAAATGCCTCACAAAGGCTCAGAAAATGGGATACTGGCTCCAGGATTGCATATTTTATGGAGGATGCAGCCATCCGCCAAGAGAATGAAATGGTAAAGTCAAAGGGCAAGGGGTCATTGGCAATGTTTTGGTGCAAAGAATACGTGCCTGAAAAAGGCATGTTTCGGGATGCTCCAAAGGACTTGCGACTGGGCACAATACTGAAAGAGACTGCCAGTATTGAAGACGACCAAATTGATGAAGATGTGATTGCCATGGCAACCAAAGGAGGAGTAGTCATCAATGGCACGCAGTACAAGTTTGGACAATGCATGTATGTGCATCCAGATGTCTTTGATCAGATGCCAGAGGCTCATGAAGATTTCGAACTGCCCAGCTACTTGGCGAACGCCCGCTTCCACAAAGGATCGCATTCTGGACTAAGAGCCTGGGGCATTGGACAACTTGTGCATGTTGGCAAGAAAGGCTCAAAAGGTCCAGGACAGGGTCAGGAAGTTGAAACGGTTGTACTGAAACGATTCTGGAGACCAGAAGACATCTCGGTCAAGTTTGCAAACGAGGCAAAGTCGTATTATCACGTGTATGCTGGTGACGAAGAGATTGAGGTGGATGTGGAGGATGTGGTTGGACCTGTGTCAGTTGGTCCAATACAGCACTCAGAGAGCAGCGACACATTCTCTTGCATAGGCAAGTTTCATACCAAATCCAAGGCTATTAAGGATACACCAAAGGATCTTGTCTCTGTCGATGAACTCAAGCCAGATGAGCGACCTCGACCTGCATCAAAATCTGCCAAGGCAAAAGGAAAGGCACCAATTGACGAGGCGCCAGCAGCCATCACAAAAGAGGAGGACAATCCAATAGCGCTGGCCACAATGGATATTTTTGCTGGATGTGGTGGCCTGTCTGAGGGAATGCATCAAGCACAAGCAGCCGTGACCAAATGGGCAATTGAGTATGAAGAGCCTGCAGCAGAATCGTTCAAGCTCAACAATCCAGATGCTGCTGTATTTTGTGACAATTGCAACGTGCTACTGCACGCTGCCATGGTGAAAGCTGGTCAGACAGAAGATTGCATGGCTTCTGAGGAGGCCATGGCCCAATCGGAGAAACTCTCAGATGCCGACAAGGAGAGACTTCCGCAACCAGGAGAGGTGGATTTTATCTGTGGTGGTCCACCCTGCCAGGGTTATTCCGGCATGAACAGATTCAACAAGGGCAACTGGTCCATGGTTCAAAACTCCATGGTAATGTCATTCTTATCGTATGCGGACTTTTACCGCCCTAGGTACTTTTTGCTGGAGAATGTGAGAAACTTTGTGTCCCACAACAAGTCGTTTACATTCAGACTTACCCTCAGATCTCTTCTGGAAATGGGATACCAAGTTCGATTTGGAGTGTTGAATGCCGGAAACTTTGGAGTCTCTCAGTCCAGAAAGCGAACATTCATCTGGGCAGCGGCGCCTTCAGAGCCTCTCCCATCTTGGCCCCGTTTGATGCATTGTTTCAGGACCCCCCAGTTGACTATCAAGCTTCCAGGAGACGTCCAATACACAGCGGTTCCTCAAACAGTACGTCTGATTTATTGGTCTTTTCTGTTTGTTTCACGGATCTTATCCACGAATTTTTTTTTAATGTGCAGGAGGGAGCCCCATTGAGGCCAGTCACTGTCCATGATGCTATTGGCGATTTGCCCCCCATTGCAAATGGACACGACGACGACATGATAAAGTATGCATCAGAACCAAAATCGGCTTTCCAGATTGCCATCCGAGGATCCTGTGATACGTTATACGACCACGTGTCCAAGTACATGAACGACCTCAACATGGAACGATGCAAATGCATCCCCAAGAACTGCCCAGGAGCAGACTGGAGAGTCTTGGAAGAGATTGTCGACAAAGACCCCTCCAAAAAGCTCTTCAGAGGACAGCCTTTAGTCCCTTGGTGCCTTCCCAACACGGCCGACAGACACAATGGCTGGAGAGGATTATTCGGAAGACTTGACTGGAGGGGCCACTTCCCCACATCCACCACTGACCCACAGCCCATGGGCAAGGTTGGCCAGGTCTTCCACCCTGAGCAGGACCGCATCGTCTCTGTCAGAGAGTGCGCCAGAGCCCAAGGATTCCCTGACAGGTACCGTTTCGTCGGCAGCGTGCAGAACAAGCACAGACAAGTAGGCAACGCAGTCCCACCTCCCCTGGCAGCAGCCTTGGGCAGAGAGTTGCGAAATGCTCTTGTGCACAAAAAGACACCATGAGATTAGAGAAGACTGTCATCTTTCAAGACCAACATGTAATGTATAGATTACCTGTCAATATATTGCTCTATATCAATTAGATTAGGAATAGAGTAAATGTAAAGTTTCAGGGCCCTCCATTCCACAGTGAAAATTCATGTCACCCTCATGCGTGCTGACTATCATACCAAGTCAGGCAGCAAACTCTGACGGCTGCCAACTTACATGAAGAACGGACAACCGTTAACAACTGCTACAGATAACCCACCTTGAATCGCATTGACGCGGATGCTTCATCAGCACTGCCCTCATTCAGGTACGAAAGAGAGAGAGAGAGAGAGAGAGAGAGAGAGAGAGAGAGAGAGAGAGAGAGAGAGAGGAATGAAACAATACTTCCAACATGGAATCCGTCCTGACTCTGGCCAGCCAGCCTGACCGACCGACCACCGTCCGCCCGTCCGTCGGGAAAAGCCTCGGACCTGACGATCCCCCTCCTCAGAGTACCTCGCCGCCACGGTGCTGTTCCCAGGAAGCCAACCTCATGGATCGATGCACCATCATGCACCGTGGTACGTTAATAAACAAAGAAACGGACCAAAACCCACCCCTCATAAACATGCATTCACCCAAATCCAGTTTTTATTCAAGCAACTGAAAGCGACCTCAGATCATTCTCGGACGAATCAACCACTCCTCCCTTCAGACAGCGATTTCCACGTATGAACCACGTAGGACATGTCTCGGACAGACCGAGAAACTTGACTCCGATTCTTGACACGAATCAGCCTTGGACGACGATGAAACCGATACATTACGAGGGTATTGTCTTCAGCGAATTAGATATTGTGCATATAATAACATTTACATTTTATCGAGTGCAGCAGTGGCGTTACGCTGAAAATACCAGTGTCAAACGGTGGAGCAACCACAGCCTGTAGGCTACGAGGTTGGTGCTGACACAGGTCGACGAGGTTTCAGTACTAGGAGAGGGATTCAGGAAGGAAAGAGATTGGTTTAAGATCGATCTGACTTTCTATTATACCTAACTGAATATTGCAAGGGTACATTGTGTCTTTTGTGAGGGACAGAGAGTCGCGGTTTGTGCTGAGCGGTAGTGAGTGACAGAAACAAGCCGAGAAAGGAGGCTTGCTGGTTCTGAGGGAAAGATTGAACGATCTGTGTGGAACACTTGGATATTTGATATTGAAATGAGTCAAAATAGTGTTGCTGTGGTGCCATCGGCGTCTTTATCGCCAGGAATGAGGTCACCTGGCTCAGAGGGGCACAGAGGCAAGAGCAGGAAAAATGGCGGGCTGATGATGCGAATGGTGGGCTGCTTCGTTCCTCAGTCAAAGGGACACATATGCGATTCTGAGACTGTGAATCGGGGCGATCAAGTCGTCATAGGAGGATCATCTGGGGCTGATTGTGCTGCGATGGGCGTGACTACATTGGGACACACCACTACTACTGTGCATGGGAATGGGAATGTGGAGAGCATGAGAAAGAGTCGGGTGCTGTCTTACAGTAGCAGAAAGAGAATGTCTAAAAAAGAGCGGTTGGCGGAAGAAGCTCGACGCAAGGCGGAAGAAGAAGAGGCTCGCCGGGATGCTGAGGCGCTTGCCTTGTATCTGGGGAAGAAATCTAATCACGCTGCTGTGAAGAAGAATGTGGTGGCAGAAATAGGCAGTATGGTGTTGGATTCGGAAGGTGTACAAGAGGCCACTGCTCATAGCGATATCAATGACGGCAAGGCGGATGGGATGGTGATGAAAACACCAGAGAGAATGGCACCAATGCAAAGTTTGAAAGTTATGATGGAGAAGGATGTGGAATGCGAATCTGATGATACGAAAATGTCTCATCAATCAAATGAAACATTCAAAGAAGAAGATGGAGTTATAACGTTTGATGAATATGGTGGGGTGAGGAAAGCCATGTCCATGATGAGCCGTAATGTGTCGGAATTGGAATTGCCTGCTGTTGGACAAGAACCAGGAGTGATGCCCAGGAATGGGTCTACGGTGAATGTGCTGGCGACTCCTCAACGTTCGGAGATTATGAAATCGGGCAGGTACAATGAAGATGGAACGAGCGATGGGAGCGATGGTGCATATATTGATGGTGCTGATCATGACGGGAACACCACACCCATGAGCTCAGAGGACCAGTCAACTGTGCAACGAATCTTTAATAAACGGATTCTTGAACCACTTCCGAACTCTTGCTTCTTGGATTTGGCAGAGCATTATGAAGGGGAAATAATGGGTCGACAGATCAAATCTTCCGTCATTCAAGGAGGGGCAATGAGGAGGAATGTATCATGGACTGGGGAGATCAGTCTGTCCATGTTTCCGCGATCTAAAAATGAGCAACATGTTAACAGAAGGCATACGGTGTTGGTTTTGATGAATCAGGACTCAGATAATGATGAGGAGAATGACGATGCAGCAAAAGAAATCAGCTTCGCAGGGAATATAGCTGATGATAATGTGAAACGTTGCCATAGCGTGCAACGTAAGCTATCGCAGGTGTATGATACGCATCATGTGCATTTAAAGAAACTTAGGGAGCAAATGGGGGATTCAAATACGCCACCCAAGGATCTATTGGCTCTCATGGCAAGAAAAGTGTTTGTATCTCAAGCCATGCTGGACGATGATGATGATTTACTGGACGGTATAAACAATAGTTCGGATCATTCTTACACAGAGACGACAAAGAGTCATGATTTGGAGGATTGCAGCAGCAGATTGCCTAGAATTAAGACGAAAAGGCGCCAACCAGCTCCTTCTTGTCATTTGTAATCACTTGGCAACTTGAACTATAATGGTACAGCAAGAACAGTATTTTCAAAGATGAGACAAAATTACATGTTCATTCAATAAATTAAATACTTATAAAATGTAGGATTTCAATTTGTGTTATTATAAGAAGGAGAAAGCAAAGTCGGTCGAGGGTGGGACGTCTGCTCCATTGGAGTTAGGGGAGAGGGAAGAAGGCTTGAAGCAGGTTTTTACATAGGAGTTATTCTGCACAACATGTAACAAAACAAACATTAGTCGTTACAACTCCTTTGATTTATTAAAGCAAAAAAGACATACATAAAAATATGCTCGATGATAAACATCTATACCACTCGTACCTCTCTTTCTCGCTTCCTCTTCCTTTCTTTTTCAATGATGGTGGCCAGTATTTCTGGCTTCAGTTTCTCCAAGGCTCCCTTGAACCTATCGTACAACGTCAACTTTTCTTCGTCCGATTTCACCCCAGATACCAGTACATGCGCGCTTGGAGATTTCAAAAAATGTAAAACGTGAGCCAAATTGGCTCTACTGACATAGTTTTGGGTCACCGCACAGCTCTCTTCAACATTTATTACCATATGCCACCACCCATGTGGAACAAATAATAATTCACCTTCTTTGACCACACATTCATACGGTTTCACTCCTTGTGAACACCGGATATCATAAAATGATATCATCCACTCCATAAGGGAGACCGGACTGGCAACATCAGCACCATCCTGGCTCTGCAGTACACCAGGTGGCAGCACATGCGGAGGATATAAAATCCACTTTTTGGCACCAGAAATGACTGCATTCCACGCGGACGTTGAATTTGGATCCTTATGAAAAGTCGATCCGCTCTTGTATGGCCCGTAGATAAGCCATCTATAATCTGGCCTTTCCTCTTTGCCCAGCATCGAAAACAAGTCCTCCTCAAAGTACATGGGAACCCTGTACTCGGCATCCATCTCGGGACATTTCTCACAAAAATACTTATCAAATAAATAAAGTGGCATTTCATCGTGTTGATTATCACAGTACCGTAAATACGAGTCAAAACGCATCGGTGCATCACCAACCAAAACATCTTTTCCTTTAAATCTGTCTTGCAAGAATTCCCTGGACCATTTATTGTAGGCCGGCCATTTCGTGACTATATCCGTGATAATAACTGGAATATTTGGAATTTCATAAGTTTCTCGAAACTCTTCCAAACTAAGATTATGGCGTCTGTCAACATTTTCTTCTTCCAACCAAGCGTCATCAATGTCCAAAGTTGAGCATAAAAAAGGCTGATACAGCAAATCAGAATATAAATGGTCGACACGAAGGCAACTTTGCGCATAGGATGAACATAAGTGCGTATTAATAATTTTTATATACGTCTCCTTCCAGCTACTTTTGTATTCCCATCTCTCGTCCTTCTCCTGCGTAATAATAACAAAACCAATCAATCAATCAATGAATCCCCGAAAAACGAAACAATGCAGGCAAGCGCCAGCGCACCTCCAACACTATGGATTTCCATATATCTTCATGATTCGAGAAACAATAAAACGCTTTACTGACTAGTGCTAGTTTCGCCAATTCTTTCGGGGGTGCCACGTGACCAATAATGTTCAAAATGGCCTCGTCGCTCAACACATGCAAAACCCCAAGGCCATTTGTACGGGTCGAATTATCGTCACCTATAAGAGTAGCATAATGTTCAGGTTGAACACCTTGTGGATGCCGTCTCCCTTTTTTTTTCTCAGACCAGTCTTGTCCAATTTCGTTTTCTGCTTGCATGCCAATCTATCGCAGCGGATTGATTACGTGATTGATTTTTTGATCGATATATCCGCAGATCTATTTTAACAGAAATAATAGTATTTCTAATTTTTTTTACTAACTAACAAACAAACAAGCAAGCAGAGTTCATTTTACAATCTTAGAGTTCATTTTACAATCTTCATCATTGGGATTCCTTCTCTCTTGCCTCTAGAATAAATTTGAGTTTACGCCATGTTATTCCACCTCCGGGTCCAAACCCATCAAAACTTGCATCCATCGCCGTATACCCGCCTCTGGCGGCCAAAGAAGGAGGCACTCCCGCCGTATACAATCCTGCCCCTTTGGCAGACTGCATCAATGTATTGCTTGCAGCAACAAGCACACTGCTCTTTGCAGTCCCTCCCTTTGCAGCAACAATTGCCGCAAAGTATGCAGGCGATATCGATCGAGCTCGTTGTTGTACCGCAAAAAAAGTAGGATCCACTCTCATTCCAACTCCCCTATTTTGCAAATTGATTGCCCTTGCAAACGACTGCGCAGCTTGAGCCTTGGCCTTCCCTTGAGCTTCAGCAATCAACCGTTCAAACGACATTCCCTCTTCCTCTTCTTCTTGTTGATTCCTTTCGGCCTTATTTATAGGTGTTACCGATATATTACTATGTTCATAGGAAGAAGAAGAGTCGCTCCCTGCATCATCTGCAGATATTGCAGGCGTTAGGCTCTGGATCTTGCTCGCACGCTCTTCCCCTAGCAACGCTAGAACACACTCCAGCACACCATCCTCCGGTGCCGACCCGGTCCCTGCAATAACTACCGGACAGATACCATCTTCAATCAAGTCATCTATAAAGTCGACGACACCTTCCCGCAACTCCAGTTTGCGCCGAGCGATTATATCTTTAAATATTCTCATTTTTGCAGCATAAATCTTCTCAACAAACGCACTCCTATCCGACGTGCTCAGCATAATTGGCCACCCCACCATATCAAAGTACGTTTTGACCAGACCAGGACCTGTAGAGTCACCAAAGCGTAGCAGATCAAAGTACACAGGCCTTGACCATTGACTGCAACTGTATCCCATTTCCTGCACACAATTATGAATTTTGCATTATTATATACTACATTCATCAATAATGATCTAACAGCAACTATATATAATACCTCAAAAGCGAGATTAAAAGCCTTCCGATGCCCAGTATTGTGAATATCCACTAGAATACCGTCGCACTCTACAACCACCACAACCAAAGGCAGCTGCTGCTCCGGAGCAGCAGAGTCATCCTCACCACGAGCACCGGACCCCTCTGGTCTTGTCACCGCACCAGCACACACACGCTTTTTGGACTTTTGCGTCACTCGACACAAATTCTTGCTATTTGACCTGATATTCAATCCATATTTTTTAATCACAGTCGATGATGATGCTCTTGGGCAATTCTGTACATGCGGTGCAAATCTACGACAACCAATCTGAAACATGGTGTTTCTATCCCCCCTTGTGCAATAATAATATTATTATCAATAGTAGTAGCACTAGTAGTACTATGAATCACAACTACAGTGACAAAAGAATAGAAACACCAACCAACCAACGACTCTTGTTTGAATTATGAATTCTAATTCACCTCTCTGCTCTTTATCTGCTATTCCACCACTGATGCATCGGAATCACAAATAGAACGATGATGAATTTTAAATACTAATACTAATACTAATACTGATTGATAGTAGTAGTTCAGTAGAGCTAAATATTCGAAAAAAAAATGAGACCTGGCAGGTCGCGCCCTGATCCGATTGAGCTTGATTTCCACTAGATTTTGAGACTATTTTCCATTCTACGTATTAGCCAATACATAAATATATTTATTTTCTGTCGGAGACATAGAACTAAGGTATAGAAAGCAAGATGCCTGAAGTGCAGCTCAAGGTGGCCATGGCATGTGGGGTGCGTCATCATAATCGTCGTGAGGAACAGTGTGTTTGTTATAATATACACGAGCTCGCTTGTTGCTGTTCTTGTTGTAGCGTATTGTATCGAAAAATCGTAGATTCGTGTATGTTTTCCTGATGATGATGATCGGTGCAGGGGTGCTCCGGGGCAGTAGAGAGGGTGCTGAAAAATATGCCAGGAGTCAAGTCTGTGACGACTGATTTGGAGACGCAGAAAGTGACCGTGGTGACGGATGATGGCGTGAGTCCAGATGCTGTGAAGGAGACTGTTGCCAAGACTGGGAAAGCCACCTCATTCTGGTGATGTTGATGGTGGTGTAGATAGCAATATTGCAACTATTAAGTGTGTGTGCACATGTGTGTGCTGCTAGTAGTGCTTGCAAACATGTAACATATATAACAATATAATATGTAGTAAACGTTAAGGTTGCGTCTGGTTGTGCTCTTGTGGTGTTGACTTCCAAGGGGGTTGTTCTTCTGGAAAGTACTTATTGTGAATGCGCTGCAAATCAGATTGAGTGCGTATACTGCTGTCTGCGTCTTGTTTACTATCGTGGAGTGGATGTGAATCTGCCTGATGAGCACCCTTGGGCAACGAAACTATAGATACCTGATATGCAGCCAGGATGTCAAATAAGGCTGCTGCTCTCTGTCTGTCGAGCCTTGTCAGAGTTTGAAAGGTCTGCTGGTTAATGTTGATTGGTAATGGATGCGGCCAATACGCTGGCGAAGTGATGAGATTCAGTGCCTGATCCAAAAGAGAGAGAGTCTTCTGCTCGGAATATTGATTCTGGGCTGGCATATTGTCCAGTACTCTTGCTTCTTGTAGCAAGCACTGTGCCAGCTCTAAAGCTACAGTCTCTGGCCTGATGGCGTTCAACATCTTGTGACTTGGTGAAGGGGCGATTTCTTTGATTATTCTAGATGCTGCATGCTTAAACCTGTCAAGAAAGTGTCCTTGTTTTTCTGTGGTGGTGGAGGTCAAATGTGACGTATAGTCATTTTCTGATTTGACTGTGAGATCCATTACTTTGGTTGCATGGTGAGTTGCAAGGGCAGAAAGCTCGTGAGCCCTATCCAGACAGGAAGACTTGATACTCGTCTCTTTATTCTTATCATGATGCGGTAGATGGATGAAGCGATTCAGCTCAATCATACTACAGCGTCTTAAGCAAGCTGTATAGGAGATGGGGAACTTGTGTTTCTGCTCCTGTCTAATGTCCAATGCCAGAGCCATCGACTCTTGTGCCCTGTCAAAGTTGTCCATTTTGAGTTCTACCAATCCAATGTTTTCTAATATATACGCTTTGGTTCTGACATCATCGTTTTCTACTTGCTGTAGGACATCTTTCAATATCGACAGTGCCTCATCGCACTTTCCAGCTTCGGACAACATGTCTGCAAACCTCTGTTGTCTCTTGGCATATGCTGACATGTTGCTCCCTGTCGCTTTCAGTCCATCTATAGACTTCCGGGCAAGGTCTATTGCTGCATCCCATTCACCCAGCATCCATTTTACTTCTGCCAAATGAAACAAAGTATTACTCGTTTCTGCATGACCAGGACCAACAGCAGCCAATTTAACCTGCAGCGACTGTTCATAGTACTTCACAGCATCTTCCAGTTTATGCTGTGAAACATAAAACCCGGCGATGTTGTGAAGCACAAATGCCACTCTCATATCTTTCATGCCATAGTTATCCATCAATATCCTCACAGCGTCATCGTATAAAGGAGCTGCCTTATCGTATTCCTTTGTGAGTCTGTACAGCTCTGCCAAGTTTTGTTTTGCAGAGGCAACATGAGGATCTTGTGCACCAAAACCCTTCACTGCGTGATCCAAGGCTTGCACTAGAAACCTTTCTGCTCCATGCAAGTCCTTCTCTCTCACAAGATCCCTCGCCTTATCTGTGTATATCCTCCATTGCGCGGTATCGTATCTGGGCTGGCTATCTGGGCTAGACTCCTCCCCTTCGTCCTGCTGGCACAAGGCCACAGAACTGCTCCCGATGGCCAACCAAGAAAAAGCAAAACCCATCCATCTTCTTTGCTTTGCATTGCCAAAAATATATGATGAATCAATTAAAGGGTAAGCATTATCATACGATCCGTGGGCATTGTGCTGACTGGCAGCAATGCATCCGCTAGTGGTTGGGGCCAGCCCAAAGAATAGCGAGCTGCATTGCCGAACAGCATTCATCACGTTTCTCTTTGACATTATATATGTATTAGTATATTGATCGACCTAAGAATAACAGAGTTCGCTCTCTCTCTCTCTCTCACACACACTCTCACTGGAAACATCTGGTGCTCCAGGAACAACTGTTGCAATTGCAGCACACACGTAGAAACATTAAACTGCTATTTTCTTGTACTCTAGACCTATCGCATTTGATCTCAAAGAATAATCGAGATACTAAATCAGACTATATACAAAGCTTAACAGAACAGAAACATTCAAAAGACCTCGTCACCGACGTCCTCTTTTGCCTAGTGCTTCCTTCCTTCACGATGGTGGAAAATTATCTTGCTGGATATCATGCTCCAACGTGGTAGAATGTTGGAGTACCCAATCCTCAAGAGCTCTTTTCTTGGCATCCTCACTCACTTGATCCTTGTCAATCCACTGGGGATCACGGTCTCCGAATGACCTTGCCAAGTCCCTGGCATCCTCCCACTCCTACCAGATATCAGAGTAGATGTTCCTGTAATCAGTGTGCTCGTGGTAAAATCGCATCTCCTCCATAGTATCGGCAATAGAGTTGGGTTGATTTGGACAGGGAGTATGTTGTACCAAGTACCCTTTTATCAGCCTGCTATCATCTCGAACAGGAAGCTGTGGTTTACCAAGTCTTGCAACTCTGCAAGGCGAGCTTGTCGCACATCTCGCTTCATAACTTTTCTCTCTCGTGACATTATTATTGACGGCATGTGATTCTTAAAGTACTCTTGGGCCTTCTCTCTAGGCGACGGGGGAAAGTAGCCTTGTCGAATCTCGTGTTCCAGGGTATCATAGTGGCACTCAACCCATTCTTTGAGCGCTCGATATCTTGCTTCATTGTACGCAGTGTGCGAGATATCCTCGTAATCAATGTATCTCCCCTTGTAGTTCGCTTCCTCCAACTGCCAGTCCTCTTCTTCCTCATTATACGCATTGAAACTTGTGTGCCCTTTGAAAAACTTGCTTTCAGATCGTAAGATTGCATCACGGGCTTCTTCTTTGGCCTGCTGCGGCTCCTGCCTCTTTCTCTTCCTTTCAACCTTTTTTAGCTCGGCACTTTCCCTCGCCCCTAAAAGACCATTACAACCACCGTGCTTCTTCATCGATATCTCCAGAGTCCTTGTAAGGTCGTACAACTGCATCCTACCACCCCTGGAATAGAATGGGTTTGTGACTTCCTCACAAGGCATGCCAGCAATCTCCTTTTCGGCCCACCGTAAAACAGTCTTGCAGGTCTTCTTGGTAACATTCCGGTCAGTATCCTGGACCAGAGCAGGCAGTAAATTTTCTTGATCAACGAATTTAATTCTAGGTCTGAATCTTTTCTCACCCGAAACCATTGCCAGCACTCCATCCATGGCCTCAGCTCCAACCACCGACTCTAAAAGCATTGCATTCCTCTGCAATATCGGCTCCAATTGCCTTGCTCTTCTCCGCGATTCCGCAAAATTCTTTCCATAGCCAATTCCCTCGGCTGGAAGATACCGCAGAGCTCCCTCATACCTAGATGCATACGATACCAGGCAGCTCTTTTTGTCTTTGGAAGACCAACAACCACGCATCGCACTGATAAGGCTTGTCAGTTTGGGGATTGTCAATTTTGACAGATCGGTCGACTGACCCAACCATTTAAAAGCCGCCCCATCTTTACTTGATTCGTAATGGGATCTAAATGTATCTTTCGAGATGTATCCGAGATCAGCGAGGGACAAAAGGGCATACACGTCCTCCCCTCGCCTCAACGAGAAGGAATCGTTGAGCAACAGCAACGGCGCAACTTCCCGTAGTGTTTGCTCCTGGTATTCCCTAGTCCCGTGTTTCATAATTTTTCTTCTCATGCATATATGTCTCCATCTTTTCCCAGCAGCATGAATCTTGCATTACTGAAAAGAAAGAATTTGAAAATGAGGAGTTACCCGTTGACCAGCTATGACATACCGACAACTGCGGTAGTTGTCCTGCTGATTTGAGTACCAATTAACTGATAAATTACTTTCTTTACCTGCCAATTGATCCAGACAAAAGAGAGACTTTCCTAGAGATGGACTGTTGGAAAACACCCAAGATGTGACATTCTACTTCTACGAGGTAGTACCCACGTACGTGGGTGGGCCATATGGGCGCTAGTGCCTCCACCTCTCATACGCAGCATCCCTGTGCAGTACTGCATGTAGATTACCGGGAGAGATGCACGTTTGTAGATCGTAAAAATAAATAAAATGTATCTTTCATTTATGTAATGGAGATTCAAGTTGAACATGTCGTATCGGGATGATTGGATTCGTATTGGGTCCGTTTGCATGGCATCTTTGGCTGTTGGTTTAGAGGTGTGAAGGTTGCTTTAAAAAAGACATTGTGCTTATGCTGTAAAAGGTACATCAGTAATAGTAATCAATGAACAATGAATGCAGTTGTATCGCACTTGGCGTTGGATTCGTGAATGGATGACGTGTGATAGGTCACAGAGTGACTCTTGTGTTAAAGGCCTTCGAGGGTTGATTGGAAATACAAAGATGGTGGAGATGGAGAGTTTGTCGAGGGAGACTGGGTGCACGATAATGGCGAAAGCTGAATTTTTGAATCCGGGAGGGAGCGTGAAGGATAGAGTGGCATTAGAAATCATTACTCAAGCCATGGAGGATGGAACGTTGAAGCCTGGTGGCTTGATCACAGAAGGGACCGTGGGGAGCACTGGGGTTAGTTTAGCAATGCTTGCTCCCTCGTTTGGGTGTAAATGCTACATTGCAATGCCTGACGATGCTGCAGAAGAAAAGGTAATGATGTTAAAGGCTCTGGGGGCTGAAGTATGCCGGGTTCGGCCAGTGAGTATTGCCCATCCTGACCATTTTGTGAATGCTGCACGGAGGAGGGCAGAATCTGAAGAAAATGCGGTGTTTGCGGATCAATTTGAAAACGTGGCAAATTTTCAAGCACATCTAAAGACAGGGGGTGAGATATGGCGAGAGAGTGGAGGCCAGGTGGATGCTTTTGTCAGTGGTGCTGGGACAGGAGGGACCATTGCAGGAGTGTCGTCGGTGTTGAAGGAAAAGAATCCGAGTATCAGAGTGTATTTGGCTGATCCACCTGGAAGTGGGTTGTATAATAAAGTGAAAAGGGGTGTCATGTATACGAGGGAGGAAGCAGAAGGGAAAAGGTTGAAGAATCCTTTTGATACTATTACTGAGGGTGTAGGGATTAATAGGGTCACAAAGAACTTTGAAAAGGCGAAAGTGGATGATGCTTTTAAGGTTTCAGACAGGGAGAGCGTTGAGATGGCGTCGTATTTGCTGAGGAATGAAGGTTTGTTTGTCGGGTCTTCTGCAGCTGTGAATTGTGTTGGAGCTGTAAAGGCTGCTCGAAAATTGGGACCCGGGCACACCATCGTGACAATTCTATGCGATGGTGGGCACAGGCACTTGAGCAAGTTTCATAGCACAGAGTATTTGTCAAGTTTAAATCTGCTGCCAGAGTTTTCTGGGTCTAGTCTTGATTTCGTTACTTAATTAATTGTATTTTTTAATGTTTTGATCTACAAAAGACTTCAATTTCGGCCAATATACAGGAGCGTGTGTATGGTAGCAATCCATGTGGGCGGCATCCTCGAATTCATGAAGCATCCATGGATCCTTGCCATGGGCTTGGAACAGCTTGAACATTTGACCGGGATGGACTATTTCGTCCGCTAAGGATACTAAAAAGAGCATAGGGGTATCTTTCAAAGATGGAACTATCTTTATGCTTTCCCATTTATTCCGAATCAACCAGTTGCATGGCTTTCCTTGGCCAACAAATGGCCTCAAGAAGGGCAGTGCTTGGGGAGCCATCTCAGAAATACTTGTGAATGTATTCTCAACTATAACCCCGGCAACTTTATCCTTGTATCTGCTCGCAGCATAGATTGCTACTGCTCCCCCCAGCGATCTACCCATTAAGATCGTCTTTTCTGGTGCAACATCTTGTCTTGAAGTCAAATATTTCATTGCAGCATCAGCATCCATTCGCAGACCAGGCTCACTGGGAGTTCCACCACTCTCTCCGTACCCGCGATAACTCAATATAAATGCTCTACAGTCTAAGACACGCACCAAAGCTCTAAGAAAATGAAGACGCATGCTCATATTGCCTGCATTCTCTTGAAAAAATATCAGCAAAGGCTTTTCTACAAGCTCTGACGGTTCAGAGGTTTTCTGCCACATCATCCATGCGTGAAGATTCGTTCCGTCCTCTGCTTCAATCCAAATATCTTCAAAATCTAATCCATAATCTGCCGGTGCGTTGATATACCCCTTTGGGACCCCAGGGATAACAGGTACGTAGATGATTTTCTCTTGCAAGGCATAGAGCAACCCGATTCCAACAGTCGTCAGCCCTCCAACCTGCAGTCCTCAATTAAAAATGATCTTTATTATTATTATTATTGTTAAATAAGGAATCCAATCAGGTGATTTCTTTTGGTACAAGACTCACCGCCAAGGCTGTCCTTGCCAGGATTTTAAACCAGTCGAGGTTAAAAATTCTCGGAAACATCTCTCCATCTAGTTTGTTTGGTCACCTCTGTTCCATTAATAATTACTTGAAGTTTTAATAAAAAAAAACATTTACAAAAAATATGTGGCCTTCATTCACTGTACACTCTAAACATGGAGATATATACCCAACAACGGGATTTGGAGATTGACCCTTGCTTGTTCAAAGAATGCATCTTGTTCCTGAAGAGATGCTATTTACTGACTTAAAATGAGTAATTTTCCAGAGTCAATACGGTATACTACAATTTTGATGAGGTAGTCCACCTATCGATCAAGATCCTCTATTTCTATCCTTGTCTGTGGTAGCAACTGTTGCAGCTGTATCCTAGCCTTTCTATCCAACGTCTTTGAACGAGCAGAAGTTCTACCCGAGTGCGTGAGAATAACTTTTTCCAGCTTTGGATAATTAGCATTTGCAAAGCATTGTACTATTCGTCGAACCTCAACTCCGTGCTCATTTCCTCCAAAGTCAATCTTGCGTATATTTGGCCAATGTATTGTGAAAAAAACAGTCAATGCATCCGCACTGATGCTAGAGTTGTAAAAGGAAGCGAGTTTTAACCGATTCATACGACAGCTTGCCAGGCCTTTAATTCCTATGAAACCAATGCTCAAGTCTTCAAGATATAAATATTCCAGTAGCGGCCATGACGACATTGTGAACCCTTCAAGAGCATCAGGATGACTGTTCCTTTGGGCAGACACATTCAAAGACTTTAGTCTCGGTGCTTGCAGCGAAGCAAGGCTCCCAATATCCGTGGCAGTCCCAAGTAAATTATCTGATAGATCTAAATGCTCCAAAGAAGGCCAGAACGCCGTGCTCAGGTGATCAAGGTGGGTGTACATTAACCCACATTGGGACATCTTTAGGCGCTGCAGATTTGGATACTTTTGTTGCTGAAACACAATGCTTGCATCTTCGGGGCTCAGAATATTGCATGAGATATCTAGCTTTAGTAGCCCAGAAAAGTCGAATACTTTACTGAAAATGGGCTGCACTACGACTTCATCCGCAGATGAAGGCTGCCTAATGTTATCCACAAATTCCAATTTGCGAATTCCGCTCGGTCTGGTCGAAAGCCCAATCGGCAATGTTTCAATACCCATGCCTCTAAGGGAGACAACACGTAAGTTCGGCATGTCCACCAACAAAATGCTATTGAGGGTATTTTCAGAAATTCTGGAGTAGAAAAACTCGAGAATTCTCAATTGTTTCGCATGCAACGCAAAGTATCCAGACAGATCAAGCTCGTTTTCTTCTTCAACATTATCATCCAAAAGACAAAACTGGTACTTCAACCTTTGTAAATAGGGCCATACTTTAAGAACACTTGCTGTCACACACGACACATTGACAACAGTTGCGTTTCGTATGACAACACGTCTTACTCGAGGCCATCTCGACAGCATTAGCAACGGTTCGCAGCCATCGCAACATACCCCTTGAGGAAGCAACCTGCACTCAAGTTTGACTTGTCCAACAGCCTGATCTACAGCCACCCTGAGTGACCGACAAGTTGCCCTTATGTTTGATATATCCTCAAAGTCAATCTTTCTTATAATTTGTGCTGCGATATCGTGACATTCGAACGCAGCAATACCTTCAGAGACCGTCTGTGTCAACTCAACTTGTCCATCTGACAGGCCACGACCCTCCATTTTTTTCACGCGCTACAGTCACTATTACGTCATGATAGAAATAATAATAATATTATTATCTTTATAATACTACTACTGCATGCATCATTCAGCTCTATCCACGACTTATCCAAGACACTGACATGTCCCTCTTGGGTCACTACGGCATTCGATAGATGTTGACGAACAATAGTAATACAGTAGGTGATAATGTGTAATTACAGTAGAGTCACAATAAAGTATGAATTCATTTCATCTTCTTTTTTTTTTTTTTTTTCTAAAAGAATCCTTGTTAACCAAGAATAATGGCTATCCAGGTACATAGTGAATCCTCAGTACCCATCCAGCTTGTCCATTCGCTCTGCCTCCTTGTTAGCTGCAGTCACAGCCTTGTAAAACAAAAACCCGGCAGACGGCAATCCAGTCAAAGCAAACACTCCTAGAATTGGCGCATAGAGAGCAGAGTCTGGATATATAACATCAAATATGGGATTCTTGTTTGCATATTCAAACACAGACCCAACAGCTGCGATTGCTACCAAGGCAGACCCAATCAGGTACACTCCAAAGGGAAGGTCTTTCCCTTCCTTCTCCTGCAACTCCCTTTCCCTTTCCCTCCGAACCCATACAGGCTCTTCTTCTTCTTTGAATTGGTTTACAGTCTGTTGCTGTTCAGGCGATACTGTTGAAGACGGCGTCTTGTCGTTATTATTGCTCTGCACTCAAACAAACAAGGCACCTTTGCTTCAGATCATAAAACACAGACCTTAATATCGCTGCTGGCCAAAGGATGAGTAATCTATAGTATTTATTTGGTATACTAAATCATTAGTATACCAGTATCGATGCCTGCCGCCAAATCCATCAACAACGGCGCAATTAGGCCTGGCCTGTTATCCAATGTCCTACCACGCAACCATACAAACGCACCTCTTCTACTTCTGCCTCGGCTTTATCATTCGAGCTATACACATTGGCACTTCTTCTTGGTATAGAATAAGATGATGATGCGAAGGGGATCCTGACCAGACTTGTGGTGCTCTGTCCAGGTAACCTCTTCCTCATAGCACCAGCACCAGCAGTCCTGTGACTACTGCCGATAGAATTCCTGGTCAACTGGGCCTGCATTCTTCTCACAATTATACTCAAATGACTTGATTGATTTAATCAAAATTAATCCATTCCCAGAAATCTGAAAACAATTCTGCAGGTGGAAGCACCTGCAGATATACTCGCCCAAGGCTCTCTACACATGATGATGTTAGAAGCACGTGACTATTAATATGGAATATATGTCCTGCAGTGTAACATCAACAACTTAGCACATATGCATGCTGCAGTGGTTGGATTCGAATGTATGAAATTCAATGATGACATGCCCACTTGCAAGGTACTGGGAGTACTCCAGTACTGGAGCGTAGTGGTGCAGACCAGTCCAGCTGGCGCGGTGTACGCCGATGCAGATATCTCCCTTGTGCGTACGTGCTTGTACCTTGAGGAATCAGGGAATAATTCTCCAGAGATTCCCTGGTTGGTTGTACCTGATACCACGGTCCACACTGCATCATTCAGTATCTAGTGCCTCGAATGATAAGAAACTCGATGATGTAGAATACTACGATGGAGAGATTCTGTCCAAGATGAAACCAACGGTGTGCTGTTGTGCTTTGCAATAGACCAATATATATTGGATTCGGCATCAACAAAGCAACGAATCAGATCTGTATTGATCCCCCCAGAAAAGAAATAGCATCAGAATCTACGAGCATTTGAATATCACGTTTTGTTCTTATGTTTTGAATTAAAATGTTGACGATAAGTCGTCAGTCTAGAACAATCGCTGGTGGGGTGGGCTCGGCTCATCGTTGCACGCTGCGTCCGGGTGCTTCTTTGAGGACATCTGTCAGCTATGGATTCGGGAGTCCATCAACGTCCTTTATTAATAATACAAATTTAAAGTATGAGTTAAGACCTGTTCGCATGGGAAGCGAAGGGGGGGTCCCTGCTCTTGATATACCTTGTCCCACCGGAGGGTTTCTGGTCTGGGATCAATATGGGCTTTACCGTGTCAAACGCGGTGGGGTTTCCGCCAGAGCATCCATGGCCGGAGATATTGGAGCAGAGGAGGATGCTGGGAGAATAGCATGCTCAAAAGTGATTGCGGCGCTTCAGAATTTGCCACCGCGGTCGTCTGCTGGCAACACAGGCACGAGACAGGAGCAAGACAATTATGAACCATTGCCAGGGAAGAGCGAGTCGAATGGCAGAGCAGCGGCGCATGCGATCAAGTCGTATTGCTCCAAAGCAGCCGAGAAGGGAAAGAAGACGCTTCCTCTGTTGCTAGGAGCTATTCCAATGGCAGTAATCCCTCAGGGAGTGTGGGATCAGTTGGCAGGAAATTATGTGTTTGTGGTGGGTTTCTGGGGTTGGTTTTTGGCTCAATTCTTCAAAATATTTACAAAATGGTACAAAACTGGGGTGCTCTCTCCAATGGCGTTTTTCGATTCTGGTGGGATGCCATCTTCGCATTCTTCCCTGTGCTCAGCAGTGACAACTGCAGTGGCAATCCATCATGGCCTTGGGTCATCCCTCTTTGCGGTCTGCACATGCTTCAGCGTGATTGTTATGTACGATGCTATGGGGGTAAGAAGACATGCAGGTCTTCAAGCACAAGTATTGAACGCGGTAGTAGACGACTTGTTAGAAGGGCATCCAGTGAGTGAGAGGAAATTGAAGGAAGTGCTGGGCCATACACCCAGACAAGTCATGTGTGGAGCCATTCTAGGCTTGTTGGTTGGATTAATGTATCCGCATCCCGTGGTCCTTAGTGTCTGATGATGATGATATGGTATCTTTCTAAGAGTATATTCTTAATATTTAATGCAGCACTTTTTTTTTTTTTTTTTTGTAATAGTTACTTGTATTTTACATCACCATTTCAACTTTATGCCACATCGCCGTGGTTCCACACTCACCACGTTGTCGCTCATGTCGAATGGAATAGAATTGGGCAAATGCACCACTGCAGACGCCTGTAAATATGCTTTATCATGTGCCAGCCACGTGTTGCCAGAGAACTCAAGACCGGCTTGAGAGAGCTTCACTCCACATGTATCATAGCTGTCCAGTGTAATCAAGAGCTTTGCAGGAGGCTGATAAAAGGTCCCAATATCTTCCATTGCGCAGAAATAGCTACATCGTAGGGCATACCCTGTCAATCCGATTGGAATACGTTTCTGAATCTTTATCCCTGGTTCAGGAAATGCAACAAGAGACACTAAGTTTGCCACCTTGACTCGCATTTTGGGTTGAAAAGAAGCAGAGTCCACTTCAAAAGACGTTCCAATACCAAAATCGAGTATCGGACTGTTGAATGTTTTACCATGTTTGGAAAAGGGCATGCTTGGACCAGCTCCCACATGCCTCATCACCTTGAATCGAATACCGGTAGAAGAAAACCTAACCGTTCTCGAGTCTACACTCCTACGCAGCAACGATTGTCGATCGTCGTCGTGATCAATATATGGCCTTTTGATGTCTATAGAAATAGATCCCCATGTCAAATCTTTACATTTTGCCCAGAGATGTTCTCCCTGCAATGGCAGTTAATTGAACACTCAATCAATCAATCAATCAGTGAATGAATGCACACAACGGCACCCTTTTCGTCTCACACACATTGCGATGACAAATCGGTTGAATACATTACTACATCCATTACATATCAAATGTACTACTCTGTTCTGCTCTACTCACCAAAGAAATTCTTCTCTCCCCGATATCGATATCAGACTGTGTCGGACTTTTCTCTTCCCCGACAACAACGACCTTGTCCTGTGGCCGGTTCAAACTTGCATCTCCATTATTTGATGGCTCAGACATTGTCAATCTTTTCAATCACTGCTATATGATACTGCTGTAGATGTAGAAAATAAATAAATAATTCTTCATATTGTATTGTACTGTGAAAATGAAAATACTACTAGTACTGGTAGGCCATGGCCATGGCCATGTGAATCCCACTATTTCATTTTTTTTGTAAGTCCAAGTTTACATGATAAAGTGTAATCATTATACACCCAGCCCATGTGCCCACTCGTCAGGAATGGAAGATGAATGAAAAGGAGATGGACAGTCCAACAAGACCAATAAACAGACACAGCAAGAACAAAGCACGGGAGGAAGGTCTGTTGGTAGGATGGAGGACGAGGGCTGTCGTACAGGGTGAAGCATCTCAGACTCTTGGCATGGCCGGTCTCGATTTCACGATATATAGCATAGGCTGGGTTTATAATGATTACACTTTATCATGTAAACTTGGACTTACAAAAAAAAAAAAAGAAATAGCTGGCAGCGCTGCCATCAGCTGATGTATCCATCCAGGTGGAAATCTGTATCTGCCTGGATTTAGGTTTGGGAGCATGGGTACAAAATGCAAATGCAATTTACTTTGTATTCTATGTATCTGGAATGAGTCCATACAAAGGCTTAGAGGTAAGTCGTGACAAAAGACATGAGGTCATTGTTGATGAAAGAATAAATGAATGAATTCTAAAAACTATTGCAGCACATAACCATCTGCAACGGTTTTGTATGCGACACATCTCACTAGTTTTAACACTAATGTATTGTATCAGGTATTTAAATTTGGCGTTTACGTGGCTATACCCATTTGTCTGACGGCATTTGTCGTGTTCAAACCTGATAATTTGAAAGCCATCATCGACAGCGTACGTCTTTTTTCTTCTTGTGTGGGTGTTATAGTGGTACAAATAATATAGATTATAATGAATGGTTATAAATATGAGTGAATTGCTCTGCAGCGCGGGTACGTTCAGTATCCAGAAGGCGAAGCACACTCGTTTGAAGAGCTGCAGGAGGGGGTTCGACGCAAGAGGGAGGAAAGAAGATACAGTTGATTTTTTTTTCTGTGTCTTTTTATCGATCAAAGTACCGACTATAATACAATATACATAATACAATGGAACAGAGGACGCTGAGACCTCGGAAGCAGAAGAGTGCGGTGAAAGAGGAGGAGAGTTTGGAGGCTGTTGAACAACAAAAAGGAAATGAAACGAGAAGAACCGTTGTTGTGACTGGGGGGTCTGGATTCTTGGGTCGACATATTGTTGAACAGCTGAAAAAGTCGAATGAATACGATGCTATACGGGTGATGGATATTCGTGTGCCAGAGGAAGGAGATAGAGTGACAGGGGTCGACTATGTTGGTTGTGATTTGAGGAAGCAGGAGCAAGTGGATGAGGCTATCAGTGGAGCAAGCGCGGTGATTCATACAGCAACAGCGGCTCCCACAGGGGCAAATGCGTATAATCATAGACTGATGGAAAGTGTGAATGTTGATGGGACGAAACATGTGATTGAGTCGTGTTGGAAATATGGGGTGAAGGCGCTTGTGTACACATCATCAGCTTCAGTGGTATTCGATGGGAAAGACTTGGTGATGGTGAATGAAGACATTCCATATGCATATAAACCTCTCGACTTTTATACCGTGACCAAAATCGAGGGGGAGAAATTGGTTTTGGCAGCGAATGGGAAGCATGGACTGCTAACTTGCTCATTGAGGCCATCTGGGATATTCGGGGAATACGATCAATTGACTGTCCCAACGATAATTGCAAAGGCCAAAGCGGGAAAAATGAAGTATATAATTGGCGGTGGGGAAAATATGATGGACTGGACGTATGCTGGTAATGTTGCCCATGCCCACATTCTGGCTGCTTCCCATCTGCTGCAGGCTGCCAGTCAACAAAAGGTACAGACTTCAAAGGCAGGAGGCAAAGCGTACTTTATAACAAACAATGACCCAAAGCCATTTTGGGGAATGATGGGGGATATATGCCAAGGTTTGGGATACGGAAGGCCTCGTATTCACCTACCATATATGCTTGTCATGGCCATTGCTTGCTTTGTTCAGTACATTCTTGTTCCTCTGTTGAAACCGTTCAAGCGCTTGGAAACCGATTTCACTCCATTTCGGATCACAGTATCCGCTGTGAATCGTACATTCAGTCCAAAAAGGGCCATGGACGACTTTGGCTACGAGCCAAAGGTCGATATGGATGAAGCACTGAAGCGAACTTTGCTGTATTTTTCATTCCTGAAGAGGGAGCGTAAAGAGTAAAACTTTATCTTTGAAGCGAGAAATTCATTATATATTTACATATCTAAAATCATATCTATCTGTTAGAATTGATCGTCGGTCAACTTTTGCTTTTGCTTCAGGCAACATGTGTTGCCTCCAGAGCAGCATCGAATGCCTTCTCTGCTGCACTCATTCTTACAGCCACCGGATGCTTTGGTGCACTGCTCTCCAGCAAACCTATATACCGAGTCGCCGATTTTCCCAAATGTAAGGTAACTACCGCCAAATTACTAAGTGTATCCGCATCCTTGGGATTCTTCTCAAAGGCTTGAAGAAGCTCTGCTTCTGCATCTTCCCATCGCTCCATTTCCATTTGACAGCAAGCGAGCCCATTGTGCAGCTTCACAGTCCATGTGTATTTATCTCCAAGCTCTTGATAAATGTAATACGCCTCTTGCAGCTTGCGCCCACCTTGTCGGGATCCAACAAGGGCAGCAGACAGCTGTGCCAATGTGTCATCATCATCAATGTCGCTCATTTTCGCCACCATCTTTTGTGCTGCATCCACCCTATTCATATCCAACAGGATCTGTACTGACATGGCCATATTTTCCATCCCTCCACCCATGTGACATGCTTTCAATGCTGTCTCATAGTCTTCGGCCAAGCGAAGAACCGTGGCTGCAACAATCATGGCAGTTTCGTTTCGACAGACGGATGGATCCTCGATCCACTGGCGTACCATCTCCGCCGCTTCTTGTGTCACCGATTCATCAGCGGATTTTGATACTCGCGCCAGCAGGCCAACCGCCTTCAACGCAGGATCCGACTCCTGACCAGAAATTTCACCTAGAACCAACTGCAAGAAAGAATAAGCGTGTTTCACTCGAAAGCTAAGAGAGAGAATCACTTGCAATTTGAATCTCACAAAAAAAGTTTGGTCTCGTTAACTAACGATGATGTATTTACATACTAGCACACGTATGAATCACCAACGATCCCGCCTCGGCTCTGCCAAATCAACCGATATTATATTCGCATAATCTAGGCTCAACAAGTACCCATACGTACATCATATGATCCAATCTCGATATAAGCTCGAAACGTGAGAACTTCACGCATCTGTCTCTCTTCCTCGCTCAGTCCGGTCAGATGTGCAGCTTCCCCAATCGCTGATTGCGCTGCACCCAAGTACAGGGCATTTTTCACCGAGAAAAGGGCATCCGACATCCTTGATATTTGATAGGTCTAACAAATTACTAAAATATATCAAATCCACGTTGGCCACTTGCTTCTGGGCTCATGGTTTTTTGTCCAATCGATCAGTCATGAGTGAGGGATTCCCCGTACTCTGGAGTATCAGATGTCGGATCTGACATGGTATCAAAATATACTTCTGGCGTCCGTATGCATCCGAGTCACATGAGAGCCCATGTATTATTGCTACAAAGTACAATACATTGGGTTCCAGTGGCGTCCATTGCAATGGATTCAATTGAAGCAAATACAGTATGAAGGGAATATATTGGAAAAAGGAGTGAATCATGTTCGTTTAAAAAGCATGTTGGCAAGAACTTCTCTCTTTGTCGTCTTCCATCTGGAGAAAATGTAACATATTTTGAAGATGTAAGAAAACGAACGACGGTACAAAGCACCAATCCACCGCACCTTTCATCATGTTTCACAACCCTGCCATCTACATCACCTAGAGTGTACGTCGTACTGCCCCTTGCTGCTAAAAGCCCGTTAATGCCTTTGACACGAGCTGAGAAGGCCCATTCAATCGCAATAACATTTTCTTTGCAATCTTCAGACACTTTTAGCACTTTACATTGTGGATTTTCGAGAAACTTGCCAAAGTTTTCCACGTTTCTGCGAAATCTGGATGTCTTTTTAAAGGAGCTGAATTCATCCATGAACAAGCAGTCTACGTCAAAAACAGACCAATCTTCATCGTTCCCACGCCCCACAAAGAAGTAAGATTGTTCGAAAAGATTTAAAAGCTTCGATCGAACTTCTTCGGGTGATAACGGATCTACCGATTTGACTGCATTAGAAATACCACCAGATTGCCCAACTGCTATTCCCAGAAACTCAGCAGCACCGAAGAGAATCCTGTCAGCTACGGATCGGATTGGCGCGTTTACTGACTTTTTTGCCTCTTCATCATCCTGTTCAATATTGCTATTTGCCCTTGTACGCCAACCCATGCTCCTTTTGTGGTATACACCAGCCTTGGTCTTTGAGCGACAAGGAACAGGCTTGGGACAAGACAGAACACGAGATACGTGCATACCTGCAGTTCGTCTTTGTCGGTTTGTATTACTTCACTTAAGAATCAATCAATCTAATGGAAAACGAAAGCATCGAGTAGCAATGCATTCAATCTTCCCGGACAAGTTGTACAGCCCAAAGAGCTGTTGTTCGACAAATGTTTGAAAGATGCGTAGTATCAGAAGCGCTATGACAGAATTACACAGTAGCTGAAACTGTTGATATCAAAATTAATGAGAAAAACATAAATGCCTTCTTCAGGCAGACGAAATACAAATTAGAAATTCATCAAAAGTTTATCAACTCCAAACATGAAAAACAGAACCACTAGTGGTTGCCAGAATTTACTGACATTGGATATTCCCCGCCAGTCTTCAGGGCAGCCACCTGGATTCCAGGTACGGCACCCCGTAGACTGGCCAGATGTCAGTGGACTGGCAATCGCCGCTGTTGTGCGTACTGTTGTCGCCGAGGCCGGGCGCACCAGGGCCATGCTTACCAGCAACACCAGTGCCCACCGCTGTTGGTGCAGTACTTGTACCAGGCGTGTTTGCCGCAGGTGTATCCCCCATTGTAGCCGTAGCAGTGCTTCTGCAAGGACCCTGTAGAGCAATATGCGTAGCTTCCTCCATGTTGCTGTGGGTTGTGTGGCTTCTGGTAGTGTGGCTTCTGGTAGTGTGGCTTCTGGTAGTGTGGCTTGGGATAGTACCGGTCCGGCTTCTTGACGTACTTCTTGCTGTACCCTCCAGCTTGGACTGGCACCATGCTGTGGCACACCAGCATCACCGCGAGCAGTGCGGCGCATATCCATGAAACGCGGCAAACCATCCTGGATGCGGTTCTGTCCGTTGACTGGCTGTTGTCCTGCTTGTGTGACTGCTTGTGTCTTTCGTGCCCCGTGGTCGCTTGCTGCGCGTGAGACGTTGAGTAATGGTTTTGAGTATTGAAATCCTGACCAACTGTATTAGCTGAAATTGTTGTGAACGGGGGTGCGCCGTGTTGGGGCTTTTGTGGGATTTGCCATGTGGGGAGGCCGGCTGCCTTCCTGTGGGTTCCCCGAGGAAGGCGTGCCAGGATGCTATCACACGTACGAAGTTTAATAAAGCCTGGCGTTGCTGCAGTACTTTCCTTTAGTTCTGTTCCGGGACGGTAAATTGCGTCCATAGGGGGTGTAAATAGTTGTCAAGGAGGATCCATACCGTAGCATTATTCTTTTTTCAAAGGGATGTCCTCTGTCATTTCATTGTACGGGACACCGCCAAGAAAACAGTTGAGCTGTCCGATCAGGCTTGTCCGTTGATAGTACTTCTTTTGTTAATATCTTTCCACGAAATGCGGCCGGCGTACAATCCACGTTGGAGCCCTGTCGGGCAGGAAATATCTTTTGTGTATTTGCATTTTACCATCACCAAACTGTTTAATTGGCGACATTTCTCGCCTTCTGGGGGTTATCTGAGGTATGTGATGATAGCTATGAGCGGGACCAAACATTGGTAGTACGGGAGCCCTGTGGTAGACGTCGAGTGTTGGCTACCTAGAGCTCCGCTGTATTCATGCGACAGTATCTATCTCGAAATAAATGAAATATAGTCTGTTTGATTGGTTTAGAGCATGCTTTATCCGTGGGTTTTGGTTTTGGCTGGGTCCAAGACGTCGATGCCACGGCAGGTCGCCGGGGTATTGCTTGCTTAGGTCTGGATACGGCATTTTAGGGCAAATTCAGGAGTTGAATTAGATAATATGTCGTAATATTTGTCTTTGTTGTGCCATAGTACAAAGTTTAATTGGCGTTATTGCTAAAGAAGGTGACTTTGTGATGATATCACGTTCAGGTTCTTTGGGAGTGCGCTCTTCCTTCCGTTTAACCTCGGAGACAATTCGACAATACGCTATAGAATTTGCTAGTAGAATAGTTCCGGGATTGGAGCAAGTTGACAAGTTGTTGGTCTAAGGCTTGAGGTCTCGGTGAACCGCGAACGCTTTCCCTCGGGGCGGAGCAGTCTGACGCCGCGTTCTGCGTCCCTGGGATCATTTCTTCCTTCTGATATTATTTTCAATTAAGTTGCTGCTATTGATTATGTGTGACCAAGGTGCAACTATCTGCGACTTGCCTGTGAGTGCGAAAGTGTTAGAGGGTAGGAATGTTGCACGAGTCCTGCAGGAACCGAGTCACGGCAAGTCTCGTGTGCCTGAGATTGAGTGGGACGCATCTGACTGGTCGATTGATCGCTATGGAGTGAAAATCGAGCCGGTTGAGGATGCAGAACTCACCAAAAATGGAAATGGCGCAAAATATGCGGGGAAAATTTTTTGTCAAGTGGATGGGTGCAATGTGGACGTGCAGTCATTAAAGAAAGAGTACTACATTCGATACAGAGTGTGTGATGTTCATCAGAAATGTCTTGTTGCATTGAAAGATGGAAAAGAATCAAGGTTCTGTCAGCAATGTGGAAAATTTCATCCGCTGAATGAGTTTCAGGGAGACAAAAGGTCTTGCAAAAGTAGGCTTGAAAAACACAATGCTCGCAGACGTAGGTTGAGAGAAATGCAACTAATGCTACGTAAGACAGGAAAGATCGATGTGGAAGTATTGAAAGAAAAATATGGTGCAACGGATGATGAGCTGAAGGCTATGGAGGCAAAAGCAAAGAGTCAGATTGCGAAGAAGCGTCAAGAAACATTGAAAAAGAGGCCGAATTTGGATAGGCTCAGTGTGGACTCTGTTCTTATTTCTTCAGATAATTCAACTTGTACCGATGAAAAAGAATTTGAAAGAATGGGTAAAATGAGCCGTGGGAGTTCTGTCCATCTTGCCCAAGGAAATTCCATTGCTGAGACGTGGGTCCAGAATGCAGGGCAAGTGCAACATACAAGTGCTTGCAAGCCCAACGTGAATGCTTCTCCTCTTGGCCTCGCAGAGCCCCGTGTACTTGGACCTAATATCCTTGACACAATTGATTTGGATCTACTTCAGGATTCCTATCTCGATGATATTGATATCTCAGGGGTAAAGGTTCAGCCAGTGGAGTTGGATAAGGTGGCTCAAATGAAGGAGACAAATGGGCCACTGCTTGGAAAGACAATCTTGGATATTCAGCCGGAAGCCGTTACATCTTCTCCAAGAGCTGAAACGTGGATGTTTGATGAGATGCTGGTTCCTTCAACTAACCATGCTATGATGCATGATGATGTCTGCCTTGGAGTCCCTTTGCTTTCTGATCCTTTGAGGGCAAATGACGGAGAGAACCAGGAATTCAGCTCTTGGGCATACGCTTCAAAATCGTTGGCTCATGATCCTAGCGATGCCCGGTCCCATTTTGATGGGTTCCATAACTTATCAGACGTAAGCACGAAAATGTATGGGCAGACGCCAGCGGATTTGCCCGCTGATATGAAGCCAAGCATCCAGAAATTGATGGGGGCACAGGCTGTAGAAAGTTATATGAGACCTGGCTGCGTGCATATTCAAGTGGATGCTATACTAGATCGACCTTCATCCTCAAAAGATATTAGGGATCAAATAGATCGCTTCCTGAACAGCGTGGAACCAGCCAGTATTCCAGATGAAATGGTTCTTCAGTTTAATGATAAGATGGTGGTTGTGTGTGATGGGAAGGTGAAGCAAGTATTATGCACCAAGTATGCGGGAGCCTTGCTGCCATCTTTGAGCTCTGTATCTCGCATTGCTGAAACGGCAGTATTCGATGCTAATCTTGTCGTGGAATTACGTGGAAAAGGAGTTAATGAAGATGATACGGTTCTTGTAAGATCTCGAGGTAAGATGAGAAAATTTTGATCTGTTAGAATTCTTTTGATGGCGTCTAAGCGATTTTCTATTTTTTTCACAGGAAAGTATCTAAGTGCGAGCATTGCATCAATTACGTTTGACGAGGAGTCTAAAGACCAAAGAATCCTCGTCAGCATTGACATGGCAGAGCCAGGAGCCCTGTTGATCGATGTGGTGAGAGGGGCATACACCTGTCCTGCTATCACGATGGTCATGACAAATTCTAAAGAGCAGGCTGAGGAGTTAAATTCTCTTATTACGTCGCCAATGAAAAATGCAAGAACGTTCTTGTATGAAGTCGGAGGAGTTATGGAAGCGGAGTCAAAGATTCTCAAAGGAGAATGTCCCACTGGTATTGCAAATGCGTTAAAGGATGCACCCAACTCTCCCGCGCGCTGTGCCCATTCTTTATTGCACTTCTCGATTCAGCGATGCTGGAAACATGTCGTACATGCAATTCTCGAAGTGTTGGTTTTGGAGACCGAGCCACGATATGCAATTGAACTGGTCGAGAAGAATTTCTTGAAGTACCAGAATTTAAGTTTATTGCAAGCTCTAGTCAGAACTAAGCATGTTGATCTTCTTAAATATGTTTTAGAATGGGCACAATCAAGAAACATCGAACTCCAGTCCTGCAGGAAGGGCGCTTATAATTTGACTTCCTTGCACTTTGCAGCAATCACGCATGATGGAGGCAAGGCTGCAGCTTTGTTGACCAGATATTGCCCTGATGCGTGTCAGGGATGGGAAGGCGCTAAAGCTATCGACGGAGCTTCGCCCATTGCATTTGCCACGCGAGCTGGCTGCAGAGATAATATTGAGAAGAGCATCAGCTGTGCTGTAGTCGAAAGACAGTACGAAGTTGAAATGGAAGAGAGTAGACCCCAATCTAAGGAGATTTGGTTTAGAAGCTCTCCAGAAGTGGATGATAGAGTCTCTGTTGCATTGGAGGAGTGCCAAGAAATGGATGGGCTTTTGAACTTCAAGTCCAAAGTGCTTGAGAATAAATTCAAGGATTGGTTCAATCGTGGTCAGGTTACAGTGGATTTATCATTCATGTTTATAGCTGTTATATCTCAGGCTGCTTGGATATCCAAGTGGGATTTCCACCAGTCGATCTTTATGTTTTTGGCAATGACTCTGCTAATGGTGTTCAACTCAATATCGTCGTGTATAGCTATCTTCAAGCAGGGGACATATGTCAAGTACAGGGAAGGACTTTGTATTTCCTCTCTTTTGTTGCACAAAGTATGTCAATTAATTGTATCAGGGATGCCAGGAGGGGGGACAATTTATCTGCCATCGTATTCAGTCACTATTGCACTTTTGGAAAGCAGTTCCTTTGCTCAGGTAGCAATGCTTACGTTCGGAGCCCGACCCAGGTTCAGGCTGTTCCTCCCAACATTGGCTGTTGTGCTTGCATTGTCGACGAGCCTAAATAAAGCGATATGCTCGACTGCTTTCCTAGAGTACAGCAACGTTGCCTGCCAAATGGCACTTGTTATGTACCAGGTCTTCTTTTGTTTTGTTGTGCCTGTTTTGTGTGTTTATTGTTGGGAAAAGAGTTCAAGAGCTTTGTTTCTGGGATCAATGCAAAAGGGCAAGAGCAGTTGAATATCAATTCCAAATCATTTACAAACTTTTTCATATCTGAAGTTAGAATTTATTGCGTTTCCTCAATCCATGTAAATGCATGTTTGATTACTGCTCTATATATCTGGATCTGATGACCAACCTTCATCACTGCTGTCATCGTACAATGCATCATCTCCAAACTCCTCCTCGAAATCTGCAGTGTCCACCTGGTACCTTAGAATACCACCAATTCCTCCAAACCCTCTGCAAAATTGACTTCCTTCTTGACTTCTATTTGTCACAAATTCCAATGCACAGCCAAACTTTTTATAATTCTCTGCCAGCCATTCAAGAAGTGGTAGCTTCTCAATGACATCTAACGAATTACCCTCTGAATCTTTAAAATTCTCTCCATCTCCTGATTGCTCTTTAGTTAAATACTTAATATCCTCAGATCCATCGGCAGTCTTGTACACTAACCTGGTTATCTCAAGATTTTCCCAGACAATCAGTGTTTCTACGGCCCCCATCTCAAGACATCCAAGGGTGTCTCTGACTCCAAAGCAGAACTTCCCAGTATCTTGCGATATTTCGTCGAAAAAGTTGGATAAAAGCCTTTTTTCTTGCACAAATTTTACGTTACTCAACGTCTCCGCCGATAACTCAATTGCCTGATTGAAACCATTCTCACCACCTAAAATACAGACAAAAGGGCACTCTTAGTGTCAATATCATGATACGTTTATAATGAACCTATTTAAATGACTAGAACAACTTAAGAGTTTAAGTCAAAAGCGAGAGGATCATGTTTCTTTTGGGTAGCCGCCATTTGATCTACTGTCATGGGCAGTGGACAGGAAATTGGTAAGGTACCCTGCTAGACATTTCATTCCATCAAGAAAGACACAATCAAGTACCGTACCATACGAAACGTCAACAATTGCCAATATAATAGCCTGTAATCGCTGATCAAACATATCAGACTGACTGAGTTCAGTCTTAAAGTCTGCCGACCCAGCAAGCACAAGACCTGCAACGTTTGGCCTATCTGCAGTAATAAAATGCTGCACCGCATTTTCTGCAACTTTTCGAACATAGTTATGCCTCTTCTCCATTCTTAAACGAGCAAATCGAAGCGCAGATTGACCTCCTCTCCCATGCTTTTTCGGCAAATCCACGGTAAATTTGTGAAGAACTTCTCTTGTATTCCCACTCAGTGTCCCATACAGAGTACCATTTCCATCCATCACGATAAAACCATACTTTTGATCCGTCTCCATCAGCTCAGACAGAGCTTCTGTGTGAAATTTATTATCGCATAGATACAGCGACGTATTGATGGGCTTGAATGGTTCAAAATCGACATTCATCTTCTTCTCTTTCCCATCTTCAGTTATCACAGTACCAGTGTACACAATCAAACCATTCGGCGGCACTTTGTTATAAAGCTTTAGCCGCTGCTGCGCTGAGGTAATTGCCGCCAACACAGACTGTCTATTCACTCTGGACTTGATATTAGAGGCAGTCCCGTACTCATTGGCAAGCATGGTCTGTGTCTGTGCAATCTGTGATTTAGGAGGGAGAATCAAACTAATCATCGACGTACCATTCCCCTTTGCTTCATTCAGCATTTTAATAAGCTGCAATGCAAAGCAATCACCATAAATACCCATTCAGTCGTTCAATCATTTTCTTACGATTCAGCCAGTTCAGTACACAACTCGCAAAGTCAAACGTTCGAACGAGTCCTTTACACGAAATTGCGTCGACTGTCTGACAGCAGGCAGGCTTTCCATGCACAGCAATACACCACGTACCCTTTTAATCTTCCATAGTTGAACTTGTTGATCCGCAACGTCTCCCATACTGCCTTATCCTATACAAGCCGCAATAATCTGACACAAGGCTTCTTCCTGTTCTTCCTTGGAAAACTACAATTTCCCTCACAATGAACACCAGTCTGCACCAATTAATGGTTATCTCATTAGTTGATATTATAAATTTAATTTTACGCCATCAGAATCCCAAAGAAGTGAAAGTTGACTCTTCACTACAATGCCCAATCTCTGTGAATGAACGAAAAAATCACACGTACCTCGGATCTACAGCCTCTCCCGGTTCCTTCAACAAAACTATAATTTATATCTTGTTCAGAGTATATAGGCGGATTCTGGGGCATTAAGCCCTTCCTTTTATTCACGTGATTCCTAGGCCGCCACTCGCCTGGATGAGCACCTGCTTAGAGCCTTGGTAGGGCAAGCTTGCAAATTTGCATGCCTAGTCAAGTACTAT
Source organism: Picochlorum sp. 'soloecismus' (assembly GCA_002818215.1). NCBI lineage: Eukaryota > Viridiplantae > Chlorophyta > Trebouxiophyceae > Picochlorum > Picochlorum sp. 'soloecismus'. Next base: position 1,400,606 of record PJAJ01000031.1, on the reverse strand, counting down.
TAGTGGCAGCGAATCAGGCAGACCACTGTTTGCTACAGTACGAATGCATCCATACTTGTGAAATCGTCAGAAATGAGGGTATGTTCTCAGCGGGTGAAAAGATAAAAAGGAATGCATTGGAAACTCCTTTATTGTGACTGCCAAAGAAATAGCCTGACAGTTACATGCATCCTGGCAAGAGTATACCAGAGGTTTACCTTCATATCTAAGATTGTTTGCCTCTTTGTTGTATAATGTGCCTTCCAATGGTAATCTGTAAATTCAAGAATACCACCTTGATGCTGTAGAATAGGGCAATTGGAATTTCAGTTTTGTACGTCATGCACCTTCCAAACAGAAGCAAATTCAAATGAAATGCAAAGTTTTTTAAAGTAGGATGTTGTCAGCATGGCGGAGTTGAAAATGCATGAGAATTTTGAATCTCTTACTTTGGAAGAGTTGGAGACAAAATATAGTGTTGAAAAAGGCGAGGAAAGTCATACTAGGAATGCAATGCATGAGTGCGAAGAAACGGTTGCCGAGCCAGGGAACAGGGCTGAATACGGATTGGGCGCTGAAGATTATGCAGCATATGACGAATGGGGAGATGATAGTGAAGATGAGGATTTGGCATCCGCTCTGGAGTGGGCGGATATTCGCGAAGGTTTGGAAGCCAAAGGGGCACATGGAGCGTCATCGTATTCGAGTGGGGCGCTGAGTTTTAGGCCAAATGCGAATGGGGGGCGGATGAATCGGGATATAAAGAAGCATTTGTCGGCTACGTCAAATAATATGCCTCGTTTGGATGCGCGTTTTAACGGTGGTGCGCTGCCAGACCTGTGCTTTGAAGAGGAAGCTGTGGATGCTCTTGGTGGTAGGAATGCGGCTCCGAATGCGGCAAGTAGATTGAAAAAAACGCAGCTTATTAAGTCTAGAGATAGGGCAGATAGAGCGACTGTAGAACAGGTGCTAGATCCCCGGACAAGAATGGTGTTGTTTAAAATGCTGAATAGAGGGGTTTTCAGTGATATTCATGGGTGCATTTCCACAGGGAAGGAAGCCAACGTGTATCATGCGACTGAAAATGATGTAGAACTTGCTATCAAGGTGTATAAAACGTCTATATTAGTATTTAAGGATAGGGATAGATATGTGGTAGGGGACTCGAGGTTTCAACGTTTTTGCAAGTCAAATCCGAGGAAAATGGTGAAGATGTGGGCAGAGAAGGAGATGAGGAATCTGGCTCGTCTACATGCGGCCGGGATACCTTGTCCGAAACCTATAGAATTACGCTTACATGTGCTAGTAATGGAGTTTTTAGGAACAGACGGAACGGCTGCACCCCGATTGCGAGATGCTGGGCTTCCACCTTCCAGGATGAGGCGTGCATACACTGAAGTCATTCTAATACTGAGAGCATTGTATCACCAATGTAGACTCGTGCATGCTGATTTCTCAGAGTATAATTTATTAGTTCATAATGATGAGGTGCATGTGATTGACGTTTCCCAAAGTGTGGAGTTGGATCATCCAAGAGCATTTGATTTTTTGAGAGAAGACTGCAAACATGCAAATGACTACTTTAGAAGACAATCAATAGCGACGCTCACGAATAAAGAATTGTTTGACTTTGTGGTAGATCCCAGTTTACAAAATGAGAACGAATTGGATGAGACGCTTGAATTGCTGATGAAGAAGGCTTCAGAACGGCCTCTAGTGCCCACGGTTGAGGAAGAAGTAGCTGAGAAAGTTTGGGCTCAGGCATATATTCCCAAGAAGCTCGAAGAGGTGGTTAATTTTGAGCGTGACCACGAGAGGCTACAAAATGGATCAAACACTGAGGGTATTTATTATCAGGCTATTGCAGGAATGAAGGAGGACATGTCTGGGGCCAAGGTTGGAAATGCTATCCCATTTGATACTGCAGGGGATATGAAAGATCAAGGCTCAACATCAGATGAAGATGTGACAGGCTCGGAGGGTGACACCGAGGATGTCTTTTTTGAAGAGCGAAAGTTGACCAAGGAGGAGATTAGAGAGATGAGAAGAGCGAACAAAAAAATTGTGAAGGAGCAAAATGCTGAGAAGAGAAAAACCAAAATTCCAAAGCATGTGAAGAAAAAGGCAACCAAGGGCTCTAAAAAGAAACGTTAGAGAGGTTACACATATTCTAGTAGTACATAATAAATGAATTGTATGTTACTTTGTCAGTTCGGACATTTTATCTCTGAGTTTTGTCATTGTCGCTTGTGCATCTTCTCTTGTCACTGGGTTTGTAGTTTGGTGTTTTGGAACGGTTGCAACCTTGCCCAAGATTAATATCCTGATAGATAGCACAGTTTCGTCAACAGACTTGAATGTATTTGAAACTTTGGAAACATTCTCAAGCTCGCTTAGCGTATTGAACGCCAATGACTTGCAAATAAGGATGATTTCATCCAATTCTTGGATGGCATCCCATTGCATTACTGTTCTTGCCTGCTCCAGAAAGACTGATAAATCATCATACAGCTTTTTGGCCCCATAACTTGAGATTTTATGCACTTTATTGGATGATAAAAGTTCTAAAATATTTGTCGAAATGCCGCTTAGAAAGGATGAAAGTATTTGCTTTGTAACACTATCTGAAAACTCAATCTCTTCAATTTCCTGCTTTCTAAACTCAAACATTTCACAAAGGGCATCACACCAAGGGCTAATCAACCCTTCGCTAACGCGAGGTTCCTTTATATTCCACTCATCTTCAACACTATCAATGAGCTCAAAAGACTCAGTTGTTGACAATAGTGCAAGCTGGTGACCAAGCAACATGCTTGCATCCTGTATCTGGGACTGTAGCCTCACCAGCCCATTTCTTTTCGAGAGTACGTCGAGGGCTTCAGTTTTTTGCATCAAGAGGACTTCAATGAGAGAGGCAGTTTCAATAAAGCTGATGAGGTCCTCAACAGAATCGTTATGTTGCCCTCGGGAAAGTTCAGTAGGCATCAAATCAACAAATATGTCAGCAAACATGTGCGCTGTTTCCGATATTGAAAGGCCCAGACTACTCGTAGGCACTAGTCCATCATAATACAAGATCATTTTTTGCAAGCACCATTCCACGGTCTCCTGAAGCTCCAATGTCTGATCATCACCAATCTCCTGAAGAGATTCAACACAATTCTCCATCATGAGCGATTTTACCTTGGACCCTCTTTTCACAAGTGCAGATCGGATACCTGAGGTGGACAACATGCCAGTGCTCCATGTCTCTAGAGCTCTACATGCATTTAGGCTTGACGTTTTCAACTTAATTATGGATTCCAAGTCACACGACTCATCCAAGGAAGCACCAATTTCAGCAGCAACTCCTGCAGACGCCCCATCCCACACAGATTCTACAAATTTCTTAGTCCCCAATTGCGGCATCGACTGATAAACTTTGCTTTCAATTATAAAAAACCCGACAAACTTCTCTAAATAGTGCTGCTGATCGATTCCAGAATCTGCTGGAGGGATCAATATTGCTCCAAGCTGGGCTTCTCTTGACTGTACATATTGATTCCGTATAATATCCGAAGATACATACGCTTCTCGAATAGTAAAGCATCGATACAAAGCAACAAAATCAATGGTATCCTTGAAAGGATCATACTGCTCAAAGGCTTTCGCTTGTGCAATGCTTTGGTTCTTTACTGTGTCCAATGCCGACAGTACCATCTGTAGCTTTGATTCAAAATTCCCTGCGCCAGACACCTGTTTTGACAGTTTCCACTTTATCGAATTCGCATTTTCCTCCTTCATATCACCAATTTCGCAATATTTCATTGCTTTAGACCCAACTATCTGGGTTTGTTCGCTTGCCAACGTCAGCCATGTGTTCAGCATCCCCAACGTTTTTAGATCAATAATATTCTGCAGCGATTCCATCCATTTTAAAATGACAGGGGCCAGAGCACCAAGCTCATTTTGTATTGATTCTTTTCTATAATCAGCCTCTCCTTCATCTCCAGACTCCTTCTCCAAGTCCAATTGACATTTTGCCACAGCTTGACGCAGTGGATCCTTATACTTGTCAACCACACATGAAAAAAGCTTTGCTCCGTGATACAGATCATCTGTTCGTATCGAATCACTAATATTTCTCAATAGCAGCAGTAGCTCGATAAGCACCCGTACCGTGTTCATAGTCTCTACTATTCTCAGCCCTGCAGTTTCTGTGTCCACCAGCGAGTTGATCCTCTCAGAGAAATCAGAACCCAGGCGTTGCATGGCTGCCACCATCTCGTGAACGTATTTCTGTAGTTCTGAGCAATTGGATACGAGAAGGCGGTACTGGTTAACCGCATTTTGCATCCGATCACTACTTTTAATTGACAGTTCCCTATGTTCCTCTTCCAGCTCCACGCTCTTGGTCCGCAGTGACGCTATCATGGATGCTAGAAGATCATTATTCAAACTTTGAGTCCCATCCAATTTCAATTTTGATGCTTTCCATCCTCCACTAACATCTAGCGCTTCTTTATCCATGCAGGCAATTCGAACCAGAGAAGACACTGCTCCTTCGTCTTCCTCTTGCAGCATATTCTCCAATTCTTGTTCTATTATAATATCCATTCTTTTTCAAGTTTGATTGTCTATTATATATATAGATAGATAGATGACGCTATACCATTACCTTCGTCCTTTTGCTAGACTGAATTCCAAACTAAAAAAAAGTCCTGTTTCCGTTGAAAATTTGTCGATTAAACCTGACAACTACCTTTGAAGTATGATCAATCAACCATGTTTTATATTAATATTCAAAAAAGGTTTTGAAAGTTTTGCGAATGCCTCTGAAAGGGACTCATGCCTCGTAAATATTTTTAATTTTTTTATTTCTAGGCCTGATCAGGGCCGTCATAGCATGATCATATTTCTGCTGCTATTGCTATTAGAATAGAAGTATATATATATATATATATATATATCATGTCGTGATCACGTCTAAACTCTTTCATCGCAGGCTGGTGTGACCATGGGGAAGACGCGTTTAAACGTACCAAGTTTGGTGTCGCTTTCTCTCCTCTTTGGTTCCTTTGTGACGTGCGGCTTTGCACTAGATGTTCCAAAGCAAGCGGATCGAAGCGATGTAGAAGATGTCATTCAGGATCAGAAGAAATGCGTGGAGACCCCAACGGAGTTTGCGGCAAGGGAGCCCCGTTGTGTTTCAGACAACCTTATTGGTAGAGTGTTCAGTGGAACGAGTGCATCAAATGTGTCTCTACCTGCAGGTGAATTCAAAGCCTGCAACGTTTTACAGTGGTAGTGATGCTCTGGAAATATATCTCAGGAATGGTTATCCAGAAACGTTTGGATATTTCGCTCCCTCCAAAGACGTGTCGATATCTGAACCCAATTTTCCTGGCTTCCAAAGTACAAGTTCAGGGTTCTCCATGCTGCAAACAATTGGGTATTCACCGGAATATATTGATATACATTCTGTGTATGATACAAGGGCTATCGATGTACTAGTGCGATCTCAAAATCAGTCTGCATACCCATTTAATGCTGATATTGGATCTATCAGTCCTACATGGGATGCCCTGAAAGAGTTCTACGAATGGGTGTACGATGGGTTGGACTTGGAGATGCCATACAATTTTTGAAGGATACATCATTTATGAACCTAACGGGATGTCCTGCGATGTACGGCTATGTGAATTTAGACTTTCCTTCTGAGAATGCAACCACCCCATTCTTTACACAGCCTCGAGAAGATTATGACACATGTCCAGCAGCTAAAGAGGAAAGCGTGCAAGTAAATCCATCTGCTCCAGACCAGAATAGTTTATACCGTCAAGGGTATATGGGGAGAGAATGGAGACCAAAGATTGAAAGGATGGATGCAGTGTTTACTGCCAAATACTGTGACCCGGAGCAAAGTGTGACAGCTGCGAAAGTCCTCGTGGATGCTCTTGGCAATACGACTGATACAATCGAGCAAGCGCAGTGGTTCCGAGCATTCTTATCTCAGAGCTGTGTGGGATCTTTTCTCTCTTTTCTGGAAATGGATTCACGTATACAGGGGATAATGGATTTTTGCAGCCTACTGCTACAGAATACATTGTGTCTCCATTCAATGTGTCTGACTTGGGTTCGGATGATGTAGTCGATATTCACTTTTGTATTAATGGACTAAATGGCGGTAAAACCGACGAGAGTGGTACGTGTCCAATCCCGACCAACAGTGGAACTGCAGGAAGGAGCATTGGGTCATCCACAGAAGAAGTTGCTGCAAGTTTGTCCTCTGATGCAACATTTGGTAAAAAACTAACGTACATGCTGCTTCTAAATATTGCATCTTTTTTGTATTCTTTTCTTTGGTAGTGGATGAATAGGGAGAATACAATAATTAAAGTCCTCTTTCCTTACAAATGACAATGATTCATAACAAAGAAGTACCAATTTGTATTACAATTTGTAAACAAATATCAACATCTGAGACCAAGGGAGCCTTTTTGCTCCACCAACGGTTCCAACACGGGATCAGCGTCTTTATCCCTATATGTCGTCTCTAGAAAGTTGACTAGAGCATCAATATCATCTTTGCGACTCATCCAACCCAGAGACACGCGGATAGAACCCATAGGTAAGGTTTGTTGGGACCCATTTCTTTCGACATTGATGTATTCCCAGTTCTTGTAATCGCCGACAGACAGTGCGAGATCTCGGATCTCTTCGTCTCGAACTCCAGACGCCATGTAGCATGATCCAGGGTTGCACATGCATCCATCACGCACATGGAACTTGGCAGCAGAAAAAACCCTGCTTGCTGTTCTATATCTGAACAGTTCTCCAGTCGGCTTGAGAATATGAAAATTTGCAATGCTACTTTGTCTTTCTTCACTGCCATTACCCCTGTTTTCCATATCATCTTCATAATGCTTTCCAAATAACCTCAACAATGGCTTCCCGTTAGAATGCTGCAGCGCTCTCAACTTGAGCGACATGTATGCCCCCAGTGCAGAAACGTATTCCTGCACAGTCTCTATACCCCCCAAGCGTTCCATGGCTTCGAATCCAGGCTCTAATGCAGCGATATCTAGAAACGGCAAGGTACCATCCTCCCATTTTGCTTCGTCTTCAAATCGAACCTGCCACGGCAACGTGCTGGTGGCGGTGAATACAGAGCTGCCACCCCAAAACACTCTTTGCAACTTTTCAGCACTGTCCTTTTTCATTATCCATGCTCCCACGCCAGTAGGCAACCCAAACACTTTATAGAAAGACACGCAAACAAAATCAGGCTTTATATCTTGCAAATCGAGTTTGTATGTCGGCACGTATGCGGCCGCATCCAGCAACACCATCCACTGATGCTGTTCTGTACTCTTTTTATGTGCCTCTCTTATCCATCTCGATGGGTACAACACCCCATTAAAATTATCTTTTTTGGGGTACGCAAGCAAGCTATATGTCTTTTTACTATCGGAAGAACCATTATTTCGATTAGTATCAAATACAGTATTTTTCCATTTCTCATCAGCAGGGTTTTCGATCCATTCTTCAAACTCTTCCTCTGTAAACGCTCCAATTTTAGCCCCTTTACTTTCAGCATACGAACGAATACCCAAAACACTATTATGGTTCGAGACGAGGTATGCAAAACTCCCTCCCTCAGACCACGGAAATGATTCCCCAAGCATCTGCAAAGCCCCAGTAGCAGACCTGGAAAACACCACTTGGTACTCCTCCGGAGATGCATTGAAGAATTCCATGATTTTCCGCCTCATAGACTCGACCTTTTCAGTTGCCATCTGAGAGGATGTGCTTTTAGAGTGGGGATTTCCCATCACCCCTGATAGCAAAATTTCCTTTTGCCTTTCAACTTGACTATTCAGATAAATCCCAGATCCCGTGTGATCCATATAATGCTCTTCTCCCCCACCGAACCTTGGTGCTATTTCTTCATCATACACCCTCTCGAAAAGCTCCCTATGTGGAATGTGCACATCATTACTCGCCCTCGCAAGAACCATGGGTCTCCTGGTCAACTTGTCAACTCTGTTAAAATAAACATTATTTCGACTCTTCATACTTCCGAGAGATGCCATCTTTATGATTGAGCGAATTTGTCCAACACGAAAAAGAATGTGTCAATCTGTTCTTAGAAACTACTATTTATATAACATGAACTGGGCCACCAAACACTGCTATAATACTCACTCGATATTCCTTTGATACTTCAAAAATCTTGGTCCGATTTATTATCAAATTTCAGCGCAGCGTATGAGATTATTGAACGCATTACCATTGGCACTTTGTACAGGACGCGGGGGTGATCCGCGTTATGACATGGGTACCTTCCACTGCTTTCTTTCGAGGTTAATAAAAAATTGATAATAAATTTATTAGTAGTAGTATATATGAGTGAGATCGGTGGCCCATTAGAGTGGCTGAGAGATGCGAAGAAACAAGTTTCAAAACGAACATTAGAAGACTTGTGTTTCAAATGTTACAGACTCGCTTCAGAGAGTCCAAGTGTAGTACTGATCGACTGTAACAATGAATTAAATTTATTTATAAAGCGATGCATTGTAATACTAAAAAGTCGATGTTCTGGGGAGGACAGTGCCCTTTGGAAATACGTACTACGACTGATCGATCAGTTGGAATCCCTCTTGGCGACAGCAATGCGAGAAAAAGGGGGTGCTTGGGATGATGTAGGATGTCAGAGATCTCTAGAAATGCTAATTACTTGCAAAAAAGATGTCTTGGCTAGTATGCCTGATGATCCCGATAGGGAGGCAAGTCAAAACGAGGAGGGACAACGGGACAGGACAGCGCATGTGCTTGCTTTTGAAGGTCAGCTGACGGATGCTCAACAGCTGGAAGAAGATGAAAATCGGTGGCGGGAGTATAGAGAAGATTTGGATAGATTGCTGACGAGTGAGAATGTGGAAGATGTTGTAACTGGTATGCACATGATTCTTGCAGAGAGTTCTAATCAACTACAGGGTACTGGAGAAGATGATGAAGCAGTTCTAGAGGAGGTGTATAAAAAGGCTCCGCCGGCATCGAAAAAAGCCGTGTCTGGTTTGGAGAGGGTGGTTATTTCGTCCAGTGTACTAGACAGTGGAGATAATGGTAGTGGGCAAGGTGATGCAAGCTGTCCAGTGTGTATGCAAGAACTGTGTGATGGAGATGCTGTTGTTCTGTTGCCTTGCCATCATGGGATGCATCCTGAATGCATAGGGCCATGGCTGGAGCAGACGAATAGTTGTCCGACGTGTAGAGCTGAGCTTCCGACGGATGATGCTCGGTACGAAAAGTACAAGGTGAAGAAAAAAGAGGATGAGATTGACAGGAAAGGTGCTGCCAATGCGATTTCTCATCATGAGTTTTTCTACATCTGATCTGCGAGCGTAAAGAGCAACAGTGTGATGACTTTGATTGATTGATCGCATCGTGCTTTATTAAGAACTAATGATACTAATAATTCTTTAAATAGAGGATTAATATCGGGACAAACGATTTGTTGCAGAACAGCTGCACGAGGCATTTTTTTTGACTGGTCAATTGATGATCATGCATATGATTGAACCAATATATTGGTTAAGTGTATACTTGCAACTATTTACCATCATCTGGCCACCCTTCATTCGTCGGCCTTGTGTTGCAACACCAATTGGTTACCCTATACATACGTATGTACAGTATACGTATATACGTATATATATATATACAGTACGTACTTGGTAGCCAGCAGTGGTTGCAACTCCCAGCCTGAAAGTTGCTAGCCAACAACTTCCGTCATCATTAATGTAACGATTAAGGATTGTAAAATGTATGCATACATATTCCTTACATATATTATATCTTATTAATCTTGTTAAACAGTATGCCAAAACACAGACAAAACAAATAAAAAAGAAACAGTCACAAGCCAGAGAGCTGGCTCAACCGTAATAAATTATTTCTGCTCTTTCCAGCCCCAGCCCCTGTGCCCTCAGAGGCCATGGCGTGCAAGGCCAAATAAGGGGACTTCAAGGTCTCTGTCTGAAGCAAGGACGACGGGAGCTCTAATTTTCCGACGAGCAGATGGGTCACGCGCTGTACAGTCGTCGTGCCCAATGGTGTAAGTATGCACACTATGTTTGATGAGGCATCTATCGATCGTACAATGCCCAGACCGAGGCAGGGGAAACAATTTCCTGCAGCATCTGGCGTACTATTTTCAGAATAACACAACCCAACTACTGATGCGTTGAGAACTCGCAGAGTCTGGGAGTATGGCATGCACCCAAAGACGGATTCGACCTTGATGTCAGAGGCAGACACCATGTACGGTGGCTCTGCGGCAAGGTAATCTCCCACCGGCTTTGATGTCTTTAGGATCCATGAGTTTTGATCTCGAATGCTGGATAACCTGCAACATTGCATTGCAAAGGAATTCCATTGAAGTAGTCGTCTCTCGACGGGTGTCGGTGCCTGCGCATTTTTCCTTTCAAACAAAGCCTGTTGTGGCAGTGATGGAAGGGGTGATGATACAGCTGGGAGTACGTAATGCAACGGCTCAAAGCGCTGCCCTTGATCATCATCCATCATCCAAAAGAATCCTTCAGGGAGATTGTATCTAGATTTATCGCTTTCTAGCCTGATAAAGTGTGTGACTGGCATTTCCCGGAGCAGGCTGGCAAGGACATCCAGGCCAACACCTTGCACCCAGCCATACGAGTTTATAACAATCGGGCGAACAAGTGTCTTTTCCTTTTTGCTCCTTGCTTTCCCTTGCTTTTCCCTCGCCTTGTTCGCGTGAGAAAAAAGATCCAAAACACAATGTATAAATCTCTGCGGGTCAGAGGCCGGCGACGTGTCCCCTATGAAATGACTCCTTTCAAGCCGGGCTCCTTGCCTAACAAAGTATGGAGGTCCTAAAAGAGGAGATGATACCGAGTAATGTGACACCAATCCAGGAGGAGTAAACTCTGATTGCCCACAATCTATATCTAGGTAGTCTACAACATCACAAACTTCCCTGCCAAGCAGGCTGTTTACGACAAAACGGCCAAGCATGGATTTCCCAGTGTTTTTGGGACCACACATGCATATTACTGGGGGACACACGTCTGCACCAGCTGATCGAGACTCCCTTATTGTGTCGATCACATGGTCTACTGATTCTTTCCATATTGAGGGTACACATTCTGGAGTACCTTTCGACGCTACTTCTTTCCCAGAAGCCTCCTGCTTGAATGCTTGCAGTGGAGGAAGCAGGTCACCATTGTCCGAATCACCAGCATATCCGTCCAACCGAACAATCACGTGATCAGGCGCTGCGTATGGCACCTGGGCTTCGCTCAGTCTCGTTGCCTGTAGCAAGACTGGAAATGTAGAGTCACTCGCGATGGGCAAGGACCTGGAACCATCCTCTGAACCACTAATCAAATAACCGTGCAAATCAATGGTCCCGCGTAGAACCACGAGATTGCCATGGCCAACGAGGACAACTGACTCTCCATGACTGATATGCAACATATTATCATCATCATTTCTTTCTACTTCCTTATTGTAAGCCTCTTCCTCTTGGACTCTCCGTTTCTTTACGGGAACTTGAGCCATGTGGAAGGGTGCATGCAGGCCAATACCAATCAAATCATATTCTTCACATTTGAGCCCAATTCATTCATAAGCAATCAAATATTTATTGTAATTTAATTAATGACCAAAATGTCTAAATCGTGGCCTCAAATTCAAAATTGAAATCTTCACTCAGCTTGCTGAATTCAGCTCTTCAAAGATCTTCGGCTCTGCAGAGCCAGCTGGCAGGTCATGATTAGCTTTTTGGCAAGATTGCTGTGGTCTCAACTGATTTGTTGAAGCAGCGATACTTCTGCATTGACCATATTTTATGCTTTTGTTTATCTGAAATATCAGTAATCGTCCCGCTTGGGCCTCAGACTAGTGCGCGACGGATAATAAGATGTCAAGTTGTAAAATGCAATCATGGAGTGGACAAGGATTTAAGTTGTCCTCGCCTTATGTCAATCAAATACGTACGAAGTTAAAGCAGAAATCAGATCGGTTACCATCCCTTATTAGGATCAACAGTCTACGAATGGTATGCGCTCAATCTGTTGGTTTCCGTCCCTGCATCGACATTCACAAGGTAGGTGAAGAAGAGTTGCGAGGCCATACGAGGCGTATTCTCTGTATGTCTGGATGATGTATTCAAGAGTCGTTATAACATATATACAGGGAAAGGTCAAGCAAATTGTGGGATCTACACTGTCAGATTTGAAACAGTAGGTTTAACTTTTTTTGTTTTCTTGTTGAGCATGTTTGGAATGAACACAGCATGCTGTCATTCCATGACAATGCGCATGTGCTTTCCATTCGTTTCTGACCTGCATATAAGAGAATGCCTAAGATTGTGTTTTGCCTTGCGTAAAGACACAACCATATAAATACGAATGTTCGTGCTTTCAACTGTTGCAGGGACAAGGGGGTACCCAGCAGTGTTGAGTTGGATCTAGAGACAAATTTTGAATCTAACAAGCCAGCAGAATACTATGCAGAGCTGTATAAAAGCGACAACTTGCCAGGTGGGCATGTAATTATGCTTGGGGCAGATGAAGAGAGCAAAAAGCAAGCATATGGAGCGCTTCAGGCGTATCCTGGTGGTCTACAACTAGGAGGCGGTGTGAACACAGATAATGCCACAGAATACTTGGATGCTGGAGCCAGCCATGTTATCGTCACGTCCTTTGTATTTCGGGATGGTAAATTGGATGAGGAACGGCTTGATGAATTGGTTAAGAAAATAGGAAAGGATAGAATTGTTCTAGATCTCAGCTGCAGGAGAAAAGATGATGGCAAGTATTATGTTGTGACAGATAGGTGGCAAAAGTGGTCCGATTTGGCCCTTAGTCGGGAGTCACTGGAAATGTTATCTGAAAAGTGTGAGGAATTTCTTGTACACGGAGTTGATGTTGAAGGGAGAAAGTTAGGAATAGATGATGGACTAGTCAACATTTTGGGTGCATGGTCCCCAGTCCCAGTGACTTATGCTGGCGGTGCTTCTACAATTGAAGATTTGGAGCGCGTTGCTACTGTTGGAAATCGTAGGGTCGAAATTACAGTGGGCAGTGCTCTGGATATATTTGGTGGAAGCCTCAAGTATACTGATGTGGTGGCATGGCATCAGACCCAGCAAAATCCATGGAATCACCGAGGACAAGTTCAACCAGACGGCACTATAATGTATCGATTCTAGGCGCGAATGGAGGATTGATGGTGCCAATTTCCTACTTGTTGGTTATACAGGGCATCAACGGAATCGGAGGTAGAATACAATTGGAACGTTGTTACATGCTGAATATACACTTCATTTTATGGACATTAAGCATGTTACGAGTTGAATCTCATTTCTGAGAGACGAGCACTTTCGTGCATTCGTATTTATGCATCTAATACTCATCAGCATCATCATCATCTCCTTCGGCAGACTCGGCGCCAACTTCTTCATAGTCCTTCTCAAGGGCAGCCAAATCCTCACGGGCTTCGCTAAACTCACCCTCTTCCATACCCTCACCAACATACCAGTGTACGAAGGCACGCTTGGCGTACATAAGATCAAACTTGTGGTCCAATCTAGAGAACACTTCAGCAATGGCAGTAGAGTTGGAGATCATGCAGACAGCACGCTGAACCTTGGCCAAATCAGCACCTGGCACAACGGTGGGTGGCTGGTAGTTAATACCACACTTGAATCCAGTTGGGCACCAGTCTACGAACTGAATGGTGCGCTTGGTCTTGATGGTAGCCACTGCTGCATTCACATCCTTTGGTACAACATCTCCTCTGTACATGAGGCAGCAAGCCATGTATTTTCCATGGCGAGGATCGCACTTAGCCATCATAGAGTTTGGCTCAAAGGCAGAGTTCGTAATCTCAGCCACAGAGAGCTGCTCATGGTATGCCTTCTCAGCAGAGATAACTGGGGCATACGATGACAACATAAAGTGAATACGAGGATAAGGCACCAAGTTTGTCTGGAACTCAGTCACATCCACATTCAGAGCTCCATCGAATCTGAGAGAGGCTGTCAAGGAAGAGATGACCTGGGCAATCAGCCTGTTCAAGTTTGTGTATGTTGGGCGCTCAATGTCAAGAGAGCGACGGCAGATATCATACACAGCCTCGTTGTCAAGCATAACTGCGACATCTGTGTGCTCCAACAGAGAGTGGGTAGACAACACAGAGTTGTATGGCTCCACCACAGCAGTTGACACTTGTGGAGATGGATAGACAGTGAAACCAAGCTTGGATTTCTTTCCATAATCGACAGAAAGTCTCTCCAACAAGAGGGATCCCAGTCCAGATCCGGTACCACCACCAACAGCGTTGAACACAAGGAATCCCTGGAGTCCAGTGCAGTTATCCGCGAGCTTGCGGACGCGGTCGAGGCACACGTCCACAATTTCCTTACCAATGGTGTAATGACCACGAGCAAAGTTATTTGCGGCGTCCTCCTTTCCAGAGATGAGCTGCTCTGGGTGGAACAACTGCCTGTAGGTTCCAGTGCGAACTTCATCAATCACAGTGGGCTCCAGATCCACAAACACGCAGCGAGGCACGTGCTTTCCAGCTCCAGTCTCGGAGAAGAATGTGTTGAAAGCATCATCACTTCCTCCAATAGTCTTGTCGGCTGGCATGGTTCCATCTGGTTGGATGCCATGTTCCAGGCAGTACAACTCCCAGCAGGCGTTACCAACCTGGATTCCGGCTTGTCCCTGCATCAAGAGGAAATCGTTCGTCACGACACTGGCTTATCTCGCAGTTGCATGCATGGATATATTGTATTTAACTCCAGGATTCTGTCAACAAGTACCGAGCAACCGCTCCCGCCTCCCAAACCGTGGCAAGCGAACAGCCCTTTCCTCTGCTGCAGCGACCCGCCATTTTATCTATTCGATACGCGAAATGCATACTTCATATCAACTTCATTTCATTCATTTCCTTTGCCGTGCAATATTCGCAAGGCACCAACAGCCCCGAGGCAGCGATCGGCAAACTGTTGTTGAATCCCCGAGGTTGACAAACCACCCCAATAAAAGCCAATAATCAGTATCACTATACCACTAATACGTACCAAATGAAGAGAAATAACTTCACGCATTGTTACTGATCTTTTCTTGTTTCAGAGAGAAGATTGACAAAGTCAAGTACAACACTAACCGTCGTTATGGCTGTCTGATCGATAGGAAATGGAGACTAACAGAGCTCACGGGCTTGAGAGTCACCAGAATAATCAAACGGGGTTAAAGTCTAAAGTTTATTTTGTAATACCTCCGAGGTCATTGGCGAGGATTATTCATGTTGCCTCGGTTTGACGCGCTCCTCGGGATTGCGTCAGAGCAGGGCTCTGAGACTCTCAGGCTGAGAGATCTCAGCCCATCAGACTGGGGCTGTGAAAGGGGGGTTGGCTTTCTGGACAATCTGGACTGAGGAGCTGATGGGTCTTGAAGTACCCAAGGCTCATCGAGGTCAGAGACAGACTGGCTTTCAATGGCTGTGGAATGATGTAGTATTCATTACATGCATACTATTCATAGCATACAAACACAGACACGCGTCATTGATAACTTCTCTGCCTACTGTGCAGAGGTAGGATGCAACATTTTCCTCTTCTTTGTTCTCAAACTAGGAGACAAAGAGATGGAGGCTGTCTCCTGCTTGGCGGTAAAATCCGGAAGCAAACTGCGTTGAATGACTGGGCTACTGGGTTTCTGCTGGGATGGAACTGCCAACTCTGGGCCCCGGTCGTTCGTCTCTTCATCTACTCTTGAAAGCTGTAGCAAAGGTGTCCTAGGGTTGGGTGAGAGTAGAGGGGTCACGGAAGTAGTCGAAGCCAAACATGCTACAGGAATCGAGGCCCTACTACGTGGTTGCCTTGTTGATTCACCTGATGATCCTAAATAGAATGAGAATTGATTTGGTGAAAAAGTTCCTCTTGTCGACCTGGGCTGTACACTATTGGCTCCCATATCAATCATGTATTGATCCAATGGAACTGGGCTGACAGACAGAGGGCACCCCTCCAAGCCTAGATAGTCGGAGAACAGCTTGGCAGACGTCATATCCACCGGCTCCAGCGACAGACTTCCCAAACAAGCCATTCTATTTGACAGAGCGAGTACTGACATTCGCATTTTCATTTCATCAGGCACATCTGCCTGCTTTACGGTCCACCGCATCAAATTCCACATGCTTTTTAGGCGACACGAGGTTGCCCTCATTGTGAAAAAGCGAGAAATAAGACTGCTGAGGGCAGGCAATGATGTCTGTAGAGGGGCGCACTTCCATGCAGCTGTCAGATTATTGATCACTGCCACATCCCCATCTGATTGAATCCTCCAACCTCGCAACTCATTCTGAGACATGAATTGAACGGGACTGTATTCTTCCACTGCAATACCACATTGAACCAACTGGTCAACCTCCAAGCCCGCAGACTCGTCCTGAAACATTCTGGCTGCCAACTTGGAAGCCTCTACAATATCATCCTTGGCCAAAGTTGACGTGTTTGGCTTGGCTATACCATTGGATATTTTCCACATTCGCATATCCAAAAGAAACCCCAGTGTAAACGCAGGATGATATGCCGCAGAACGATGCCTTTGCATTCTAGTACGTATTGAATGCAGTGATGTACATTTCAGCGCAATCGAGCATGATTCCAGCCCATTCGTCCTCTCCACAAGCTCTTGCCAAACAACTGCATGTCTGGAAAGATAATGCCATATCAAATGCATCTGTCCTAGAGTAGGAGCATTGTATTCAATTTCACAAAGGATATCAACTATTGGCTCCAACAGTTTTGCATACATTGCTATTTGATTCCAAATCAACTCTGACTGGAACATCTGCATGTCCTTTCCATTTTCCAAGAAAGGATCCTCAATCATGGCTCGAGAATTAATCAAGCTACAAATCGCATTCTGCATGTTTTGCACGTGTAATATCTCCGCAGCAAACTCCATCAACCCTCTCCGTGTACCAGCCTTGCTCAATGAATTCTGCCTGTGAGCCCAAATCTTTCTATTTTCTGCCGTGAATAGGTTGTGGTGACAAGCAAATTCGAATATCTTTCGAGCCCCTTGAATAGTCTCTTGAAGCAACAAATCGCTTTGAATAATATCAACTAGCAAACCTCGAAGGGCCCTCGCCTGACACTGTATTGCTGCAGTACTGGGCACTATGCATTCTAGCTCTCTGCACAGCTCTCTCCCAATCCCAGCATCCACAACAAAGCCCCCAACCTTTGCACTTCCACCAATCAAACCAATGTTCCTTATTATTCCCTGCAACTGTTCCCTATTATTATTTCTCAATTTTGGTGCTCTAAATATGCCCCCCATGGCCGGAATCCCGCTGTTCAATCTCAGCGAGTCTGCCACCACATGGCCACCTTGATTGGTGGAGTCTTTGAAAGATTTCACATTCACCGAAATCTGATAGCACTCGCTGTTTCCAATCTGAGCCTGCCTAGTAGATATGCATGATTCATACATAGAGTCCAAGAAGGGACCAAACATATATTTCACGTCAAATCCCCCTGGACAATTCAACTTGGCACACACATTCTGAACCATTCCAGGGTCATACAGAGCCTTCATCGGAATGATATCACAGTGCAGGATGTACCATGACATGAGCCTCGATACACACTGGCGCTTCTTCTCATTTTCGTACAACTCTCTCAGATCTACTCCTCCATCATCTCCAACATCAGTATGAGACACACAGTCTCCGTCTTGCTCGACACACCTATTGGACACACCATCTTGATGGTTGGCAGACCGAGCAGCATCCATTCTGCCGTTGGCTGCCTGCATCATGGCCCATCATACATCTCTGCTTTAATTTTTTTCATGGGGCTACTATGATATTATTCCACACGAATAATTTTACATACATACAGAAAACGTAACCAATATCACTCCCTTCCCCCGCCATCTATTCCCAAAACAGCAAATGCCTGTCACAAAACAACCACCAGGATTCACGGGCTCGTTAGCTCGCCCTCCGCGCTCGTATCAACCCACCTGCCGCTCCTCTCCGCCTGGCAACCCCTTTCCGCTCATTTCGATATCTCTTATTGTCCTCAATCCTTCCCCTTCCTGAGTTTCCGGCGTCCTTTGACTGCCACTCTTGGCCGCGTCACTCTCAACAACAGCAGCTGCAGCAAGTTGTTGTTGTCTCCAGGGACTGTCTCTACCACCCGGCATGCCAGTTGCGTCCACCCCTCCTGATCTCATACACCTTTTAAATTTAAACTATACTCAATTACAATACCTCTACTGAGGCACCTAGCCTTTCCAGGCTCTATCGCAGACAGAAAACCCACGCGTCGATACTCGCCCTGCCTTCCACACCAGATACACTCCCCCTCGAATCTCTCCTGATGCTATTTTAATGCTATTTGGTCAGCAACAATAAGTTGCCCCAAATATTTTGAAGATTCTTGACATACTCTCTCTCGCCTAGATAGCTTCCGTGCATCCTTCTGCGCTGGTCTTTGGACCGTCCAAGAGTTGAGAGTTTGAAACAGTCTCCCTAGCTCGCTCGCTCTATAGAGGCACGTGTCCAGTGCACTATAGTACGAGAGGGCCCTACGCTGGCGTACGCTAGCACACGTGCCACGGTACCCGTACGCTTTACCTCCAATTCACTCATCATCATGGCCGATCTTGCATAGGGCCCCTGTATTACCCTCTGTCTCTCTACAGCATGCATTACGTATCAAGTACTAACGACTAGAATAAACCCTATGCAGAGTATTTTGCCTCATGATGAATGGGGTTCTAAGACGAATCTTAGAATATTCTAAGATGCAGATGCAGCCCAGTGTGCTTGTAAATTTAGAATCTCTTTTTAAAAGAGACCCCCCCTGCAGGGGGGGGCCTGGGCCTCTATAGAAAAAAAGAGGCAGATATCTGCAGCTGGCATGGCGTGGCACATGAGGTCCATTGCAAGATTGGAGTGAGCGGTAAATGGAAAACATTAGGAACATACTTTTCTTTGAAATATAAAGAAATAATCGGGCTTTGATATCGTGATAAAGCACGGTGGACGTATGCTTATTAGTGTGTATCGTTTTGAGTTACAGTCTGTAAATAAAGAAATCTTGAGAAAGATGTCTGTGTGTGTTTTAAACACACCGTAATACGGCATAGAATCCGAGTCTGTAATACTGGGATTGGAGTAAAAGGAGAAGAAAGAAGTGAAGAAATGCTTTTCAGAAGCTAGACTGGATAGGTGGTGACTGCAGTCGTAAGTGATTTCCTTGTGGTGCTACTCTTTCGTCCCGAATCGTCTCGGGACGCTCTCTCATCTCTCCAGAACTGGACGAAACAGGTGGCAGTGGTGAAATATGTTGGGGGGATTCATGTCGTGGTTAATTTATGGGCCGGATGATGACGATGATGGATTCGTGGAAGCGCACGTGGAAGGGGAGTCGTCGAGGAGGAGCAGCAGCGGCAGGAGGCCCTCGCTGGGTGGAGGGGTGGCCGGTAAAGAAGGCGGCGATGTGGTGGCGAGGAGGAAGTCGAGCAGAGGTGCTGGTTCACAGGATGTCACATCTATCGAGACGAGTGGGGGAGGGTTGATCGATCTTCAGTGTGGGAGGAGGGTGTTTAATGACGTGCCTGCTAATATGAGGACAGAGCTGTGGATGTCACAGCTGCACAGCAAAGGGGGTAAAGGGGCAATGGCGGTCGAGATGTTTGAGGAGTATGTGAGTCGTGGTTTGGATCCTCATGTTTTGACAGAGATCGATAAAGATACGCATCGTACGTTTCCTGGACATGCAACGCTGAGCAGCGAGAAGGGGCACAACGCTATGCTCAAGGTGCTAGGTGCATATGCTGTGCTGGATCCGGAAGTTGGGTACAGTCAGGGGATGAATTTTTTGGCGGGGATTTTATTAACGTATTTGAGTCCGCCAGAGGCGTTTGGTGCCCTGACGCTGGTGATGCAAGACAGAGGGTTGAGGGACTTGTACAAACCGAATGGTATGACTCATTTGCAGGCTCGCTTGTGGCAGCTGAGTCGGCTGATACCGAAAGATTTGGAAGCTCATATGGAGGAAAATATGATTTTGCCGGTTTTGTACGCGTCCAGCTGGCTGCTTACGTGCTTTGCTTCGGAGTTTCCGATCAAGTTTGCGGCCAGGGTGATGGATGTTGTGATTACTGATTCGTATGATATTCCAATGATGAAAGTGGCGTTGGAGCTGCTGATTCGGTGTAAAGAAGAGGTAATGAAGTTGGATGATATGGAAGATATTGTGGATCTGCTTCGGAAACAGCTGCCCAAATGGCCTGAATCAAGGCTTCAGGATTTGCTCACCTGTGCATTGGGGTCTCAGTGGACACCAGAGCAGGTAGAGATATTACGAGAGACCAATAATACGGAAACAGTGACAGAGGCCATAAGTAGATTAGAAAAAATAGACAAAGAAGTAGCAGTGGAGAATGAAATATCTGGGAATAATATGGCAAGTCAAGGAGAAACCAGCGGTCATGGTTGGGAGCCAGAATGGGAAGCTCCAGAGACGCGTGCATCTTTTGAAGGCGCTGTTGTAAATGATGTACCCCAGAATGTATCCTATCCCAACTCACCCCATATGGGAGAGGCTGCTACTGATCGATTGGAGAAGCACATTAATGATACCAACACAACAATATCTGGTCCACACGCTCTTGTAGATCCTTTTCAGTCCTTGTCAATAGATGGTTTTTCTCAAACCGTATCTACTTCTTCTCCATTTGATTCGTGTCTTATTAGTCAGCAAGATCAAGACGCATCATCGGATGTCCTGAATCGTCTTTCAGCACATTCATCTGGTGGCCAAGAGTGGTCAATGTCATACCAAAACAGTTTGAGGAACTTATTGAGCAAAGTTTCCTTTAGAGGATCTTCTTCCCAAGCAATTTTATCTGATCAGCAGCTCAAGGATTGGGTCATGTCGACATCTATTAATTGGTCAGCATCGTCAAAGCAGCGAGCTGAAGGCAAGGCATCCAGCAGCAATAGAGAGTCTCCTAGCAAGGTAGATGATGATATCCATCACCAGGACTATGGCAATTGGGCAAGTCCTGAAGATTCTTGATGCATAATTTATACCGTTGAACTGAATCGAGGTAAACTTTCCAGTGCATATATGCGTGGTGTTGGATCTCATCTGAGTCTGAATGCATCCACCATCTGGCAATGTGCATTGCACATATCGTGACGTGTAGTGTCCATGATTTATCTGTACAGCCTGTTGTCCTAAATCAAATGTATATAAAATGTAAATGTGATTTATTGCTTGAAAGGAAACTGAAAAGGAAGATTAATGAAGACCAGGCAAAAATATGTGCCTGGCGGTTTTCATTTTCGACGGTCTCGAGAAGTATAGTTTGGTGCTGGCATTTAACAGAGATGAAGATCTGAAAAGGTGAGGTTGGTCATTTCACTTTATTATTGAGCTTTGTAATATAAGTCTGTATTCTGTGTACAGAGAGTCCCATCCCACCCATTGGTGGCTTCCGTCAGGGAACGATACTGCAGAGAGCACCACCGTCGACAGCACCCAAGGTGGCAAAATTCTCGGAGGCAGGGATAAGGTCTCTGGCGGTACCTGGCTCTGTGCAGGGGAAAATGGCCGTGTGGCTTTTGTGACCAATGTCCGTAATAGGAAATCGCTTCGAGTGAATCCGGATGCACCCTCCAGGGGATATTTACCACTGATATGTGTCACTGACCCAGGAGAGAAGGAACTGGAGGAGCGCTTGGCTAGCCTGGACAAGGAGGCGTATTCGCCATTTAATTTGGTAGCAGCTGAGCTTTCGTGCACTAACGGATCTGGTAAACCACGAATGTGGTATTTGAGCAATGAAAATGAGCAGGAATGGAGGGATCCGGCTAGAAATGGTTGCAAACATTCTGAAATGATGGATGTAAAGTCAGGCATGGTGTGTGTCCAACCAGGAATCCACGCCCTGAGCAACAAATCATTGAATTCGCCTTGGCCAAAGGTTATTTTGGCAAAGAAATGTTTCCAAGAGATGGTTGAATCAGGCGATTTTGATAGAGATGATGGGTCTTTCCCATGGGATGAGATATTCTTGGTCATGCAAAATTCTTCCATTCTTGAGAGACGCTCTGATGCTTTGGAAGATACGGGATATGGATACGAGTGGGAGTCGCGCGCTAGCGGTATTTTTGTCAAGCCAACTCAACTCAGAGGTGCTATATGGGCAACTCGGAGTATTACTGTGTTGGCAGTAAGAAGAGATGGCCATGCAGAGTTGAGAGAAAGGTATTTGGCTTCTCCTGATTCTGATAAGAGCGACGTGTGGGAAGAGGAGCAATTTATATTCAAAATGAATCTATAGGTCAATCTTGAAGTCAATTTTTTTTGTACATATCCTACCAAGGGAGAAAAAGATTGAATGATAATACTCATAAAGGACATTTGAAACACTTGGATGAATAAAAATAAATTGATTACAATTTGTAATATTGAATATTGGATATATGTAATATTGAATATATTAAACATACATCATCAATATAATTATGCATCATACACTCTAACACGAGTCACTCATCGTAAAATTACCAACTAATTTGTCAATCTCCTAGAGAGCCGGCATGATGTTGGGCTACAGAGTTTTCGACTGCCTCATCCCACTTTATAAAACATCCCAAAGCCACGGCCATTACGATGCCATTCAACATTGCACAACTGCAAAGCCCTATCCAAAGTCCTACAAGGCCCAGTCCAACTTTAAATGCAAGAGTCCATGCTAATGGTATACCTATACACCAGTATGATACCAGGTTAAAAATTGCACCAAGCTCCTGCCTTCCAAGGCCCCGTAGAGCTCCACCTATGGATGCGTTCAGACCATCACCGACCATGCAGATTGCCATTAAGAAAAACAAATTTGCTGCTGCTTCTAAAACCTCCCTATCGTTTGAAAATATACTTCCCACTTGCTCACGACCAAGAATGAGGACTGTACCTATAATTACTTGTCCAACCATGGTAATGGCAACAGCTGTCCAAGCAGATCTTCTGGCAGCCCTGGGCAACTTTCCTCCGATTGCATTGGAAACTCGTACTGACGAAGCAGATCCTATACCCATGGGAAGCATATAAAATAAGCCAGATAGGTTTAGTGATAGACCCATGACTGCGACGTGGAGCTCAGGGTTATCTAGCCAGCCACTCATCAAAAGACACAACTCAAATGTCCACCATTCCAGACATACCATGGCTGCGCTAGGGATGGCTAATTTGAAATATGACTTCCAGTTTTTTAGACTTTCAATCGAAAATCCATGCCATGTTCGTTCAGGAGACCCTGCAGCTTTCAATTGCTTCTCCCGAAGATACCCCATACAAGCGAGAATAGCAAGTGGCGTGAATTGCGCTAGATTTGCAGCAAGAGCAGCACCACGCAATCCCCATTGAAAAACAACGATGAAGATATAATTAAGCAACGGGGTGAGTGCAGCCGCTATAAGAGCAGCAACCGTCGGAGCCATCACCAATGATTGGCACATGAACCAACGCTTCAGTGTTTCAGTCCATGACATAAAAAACAACGATGGAACATTCATCAATAAGAATATGCTAGAACCTTTCGCCAATTCATCTTCCTGGCCAAATAAAAGCATCACCTTGTGAATTTGAGTCCAGAGTATCGAAACCATTACGCACAGCAGTGTGGTCAATACGAGAGCTCTCTGCAATATTGTTCCCAGTGCATCATACTTCTTTGCTCCAAACATCTGACCAGCAAGAGTCTCAAACGCACCCAAACTCCCCACTATAAAGGAATACCCTGTCACGTTAAAAAAGCTTGCCGACAACACCGCAATAGATAGTTCATGCTTTCCCAGGTGTCCCACAAAAGCCAATTGTACCAGTGGAACTACAAAACCACTGAGTGCTGAGATTACCAACGGGGCAGCCAGCTGCGTGATCTTTTTCGTTTCATGTATCACAGTAGTTAATGTTTCTCCACTATCCTTCTCATACTGTATGGAGAATCGACTCGCTGTCCTGTGAGACAGACCATGGGAAGCATTTTGCTGATTCAGCAGGGACCGAACTTCTTCGTTTCCTGGTTGGTGGCCAAGACCTGGCAGAGGCGGATGTTCAGACAAGGACATGTCTCTATGGATTCAATTAATAGTAATAATGTACTTTCTGCACCGACAATCAGCAACCTGTATCCTCTTGTATAACTCTATTGGGTTCAAACCAACCAAACCGCATGTCAATGTCGTTGAAGCTACGATTCGGGCTACCTTTTTGATTTGACCTTTTGATGCGATTAATAAAGCCAATGTAAATGTATATATATATATATATTAGAATAGCAGTCTATACTATGATTTTGACAATCGGCAATCCGACAGTGACATTTGTCTGGTGGTCAATGCAAGCCGCGGCCCAGTATAATGTTGCAGCAACTCAGCCACATACATAGGATATTGTATCATCAACTGCAACGTGTATTCTTATATTTTTATATTATCTGTTCATCATGATCCATGCATACGAGAATTCAAAGTCGGGCATCTCGATATCCTTTAGCAGTATGTCTGCTGCTTGTGGAATCCAGATGACACCTCTTCTCCATATGAGGTACAATTAGAACCAATTGATTCTGAGCTGATGTTGAACAATATTACATGCAATCTCATTATCTCATTATGGGATTTATAATACAAGAGCCTTGTCATGCTATGATGGTAGGTCATGCATTATATATGATGAGAGAAAGATGCTCGCTCAACCATTGCTTTGCCAAGGGAAAAAAGATATCCAATGCTGTGTCAACGTGTTGGCTCCTCACTTGCCACGGTAACATCAAGAGGCATATTCCCACTCAAAGTCATTTGCGCGAAGTTTGTCAATGGGACCAAAGTCTGTATTCCCTTCGACGTAGATAATTTTCTTGTCGCCACAGTATTCTCCTTCGTAACGGGCCACAACACCATACTGAAGACCTGCAATTTTGCAAGATGCACAGTTTATCTTAATTAGCTCACGATACGTCTCATACATATACCACAGGATATAAGGACAATAGGGCTGACGACACAGATAGAATGAAAGATTATGCTTTCAACGACGAAACACGTACTGCGGTTGTTATTTGCACACGTATTCAACAATTTCAGCTTGATATCTTCTGGGTACTTGCATCCCTTCTTCTCCTTGAACGCATTTGCAGCCACTTGCTTCATGATTCCGTCGACCCAGCAAAAGTCTCGCCCTGCTTCACCGATTCGCCAGTTATCGGAGTTGCAGTCGATGCAGACGCCATTTTTCACCAGAGGAACGAATCGAGACGTATAACCATCACCTGCAAAGTATGGTTCCCCATAGCACGATTCATTGCCCTCTTCCTTGATTTTATTCACCTTTACCTTCTTCGCCGTCCTCATTCGTTTGATTTTTCCGTTGCACTTTGCCACTTTTCGCGTGCATTTTTTGTAGTCGCCATCGCATACACCGCATTTGGACCCAGCACATTTCACACACTTGTCCTCCTTCCCATTCAGACCGTACCCAGGCTTGCACCCATAGTATACGTCGTCGCCAGTGACTTCCTTGCACTTTTGGTAATCCTGAAGACAGTATTGGCAATTTGGAACGGCGCATTTCTTGCAATCTCCCTTCTCCGCAGTACCATACGCGAAATCCTCAGGATCAACCAAGCCATAGCCCATCTCGCATTTTGGAGGGGGAAGACCCCACGATAGGCGTGCCAAGGCAGCCAGAGCCACGAACAGCGCGACAGATTTCATCTTGCCTTCAATACTCCAAGAACAAATCTTTTTTGAGAAATGGAGAGGTAAGAAATATGTTAAGCCGTACGGGTATGTACCTGAAACGAAACTTTGACGTCTTTTGTGAAGAAAAAAGTGCAACGTAGGCCAGAGTGCAGAAACGCAGCCTCTCGACGCCTTATAGTCTAAGTTTTGCGAGATAACTGTGGATTTTCAGAATATATTCTAATATGTATTCCGGTTTAGATCAGCCGGGGCGTGTTTACATAGTATATCCTTGATGTGCCATCTACTGCACAACACCCGCGTCCTCAGATCGACGATGGATTTTTGCAAAGGGCTGGGTGTACGATCGATCGATCGACCGGGATAGCCGTGTACCGCCGCGGGAGAGGATACGGCACGAGCTCGTGCATGCTGCCCATTTGAATGGGCAAATTTGCATTCGAATGGGAATTCCCACAAATTCAGCCAGTCGGCCAGCCAGTCAGTCAGTTGAAAGGTGCAGTGATAGCTTCTTGCAAGCATATGAATTATACCATACACATAAAACAATAAGTACAACTACACAGGAACTATTTATTTGTTGTGATCACTTATTGTGATTCTGAGCTTGGACATGTCGTCGTCGTCGTCGTCGTCGACTTTTTGGTCATCAGTGCTCTCTAATCAGCAGCAACATGACTGGTTCTTTCTGCTAGAGGAAGTCTCAAAGTTAGGACTAGTAACTCAAATTGTTCTTGTATCCTTTGTGTTGAGCTCAATATATCTCTTGACCCTGCCATTTGTGCTGGCAGTGTACCGGCCGATCCGATGGTTGGTTGCGGACGCATTCTCGAGTGGACCAGCGGATGTTTCCTTGGAGATATTGGAGGGTGATACACATTGTAATTCTTCTATGGCAGTAACAACAGCGAAAAACAAGGGCAAAAAGAAGAAGAAAAAACCAGAGCCAAAGAAGCAGATCAAAACTGAAGTTCCTGATGTTGGTCACGTTGAGGACTATCAGTCAGTAGTTTCGAAGCAGCAGTCGGCTGGAATTTCGTTAAAGAAACTGAATCAGTTGACAAAGAGGAAAAATGGTTCTTCTGGGTCTCACCACCCCAACTTCCCAGATTCCGAGCTGTACGTTGCCACACTGCCGCACGGCGATCCCGTCACTGGCATCAGTTTCTCGGCCAGTGGACAGTTCTTAGCAACGGCATGTGAGGATAGGGAAGTGCGGATATTCTCGGTCAGTGACGTGTACAGGAAGAAACTAGCAATCGATAAAAGTTGTCTCATCCGGTCAGGTGTGCAGGATGTAGCGTTTGGGGCGACGGAAGGACAGTTGGCAGTACTGAGCCATGCAGCGAGGGCCATGCCGTGCGTGGGGCTGGTGGACGTGTCGTCCATTGATGGTGGGCCCCAAGGAGGAGGAGGAGGAGGAGGAGGAGGAGGAGGAGGAGGCTGGAAGGATACGGACTCGATGCTGAGCATGAAGACAAACATTTTCCCAGAGAAGATGTATCAATGTGTGTGTTTGAAAGGCTCGGGGGGGAGCGGTGGCCAGGGCAATGTCCCAATAGTAGTAGCAGTAGCAAAAGATGCTCGAGCAGCTGTGTTTGCGGCAAATAAGGGGGAGTTGGAATCCATTGGCATGATTGATACTGGTGGTATCTGCAATTATGATTTTGCCGTGTCAAATGATGGTCGTTTTGTAGCTGCAGCGACGTTTACAGCAGATGTGAGGATTTTTGAAATAGGATTCGACAGGATGGGTGCCTTCACAGGCATTCACAAGATTTTAGACCTGGCTGGGCACAGGAAGAAAGTCACCAGCATAGACTTTTCTCCTGATTGCAACAAGGTTGTGACTGCCTCCGAGGATGGTACTGTGAGGATTTGGAGCATTGCAGTTCGTTATAAACAAAACGAAGACGCCAAATTGCTTTTGACAGCAGGGGCTCCTGATGCTAAAAAGGTGGTGACTTCCCTTAGCTGGGGCAGAGGTGGATACATCGCCGCAGCGTGTGGGTCCGATTTACATATACTTGATTCCAATACTGGTACTGTAGAGCATACAGTCTTTGAAGCCCATCAAGGGCGCATCACAGACCTGGCCTGGTCTCCAGCCAAGCATGCCGGGCCTCAAGGCAGCATTACGCTGTTGGCTTCTTCCAGCGAGGATTCCACTGTGCGTCTATGGAGAGGCCCATGGTGAGATATATTTCTCATTGCCAGAGTATAGCATATATGCTATACGGCATAGCATACATGTAGAACCTGTATACCTATCTCCCTTTGGATGTTGTTGTGACATTTATATTTACTACCAGGTGGTATATATATATATATAATAATATAATATATATATTACTACTAGTTATAGTGGAATTGGTCCATAATAACATCATTATTACGGTATTAATTATGGAAGGCAACAGTCTAGAGAAGAATCGATCGAGTTGGTAACCAACAACGTTTGTTCGGGCTACACGCTTCGTTCTCGCGCCGATTATCACCACTAATTACGAAAATTAAAACAAAATGGTGCTTTATGGGAAAGACGAATTCAATCCTAGGACAATAGTCTTTCAAATATTGTCTCTTCAGGCAATTTTCTACATCATTTTGGGGGTTGCTCAACTCGTCCTAGTCGGTATGTATGGATCTACTTTGAGTATCATCATTATTAATAATCAATCGAATTCAATTGAACAAAGATGACTGTTTTCTATCGTATATCGTGCAGCGCCATACTCTGGCAAACTGACACCAAAATCCTTGTTTGAGTGGAAAACGACGGTTGGATTTGATACGTTTCAGGGCTACATGGTGACAGGATCCTACGGATTGACATCTCTTTTGATGTCAGTTGCAATATGGAAGATTGTGAAGCGGATGAAAAAGTGTGCCGATTTTTGCTTCACTGTTTACTTTGTTCATTTTGCCTCCACGTGTGTCTTGTCTGGCTTCCCACTCAGTATTCCATGGTGCGTGTTACTTCAGCGTGACGAATTATTTCTGATATATATTGATCATCTGTACTTTATGATGAACGTATCAATTATCATTGATCGATCAAGAACAGAACCACGTTATTATAATTATTACTTGTATGCAGGTGGATCTGTCTGGCATCTAGCTTTGCCATCACAGCCCTGCTGAGCGAATGGTTGTGTTCCCGAGAGGAACTTGCTGAAATTCCTTTATCTTCCCTGTTGCCTACCAGATCGTCGTCTTCGCGCTCTGGATCGCCCAAAGAAATGGTACCTCTCGTAGTTGTTCAATCCAACCAATGACATGCTACAAATGTGGAACACTGCATGCACTGCACTGCCAAGTTATTTAATAGTATTTGTAATATTGCGTATTATTATCATCAGATAAATAGATGGATGGATTCTGTGTAAGATAACAGAGATCTGGTTGAATTGAACGGTCATAAGTTGACAAATAGCCTGCGTTTATTTCTTGTGTAACAATCGAATAAAAAACATGTCGTTGCAACTTGCGCGGCAAAAGGCTGCAAGTTTCGTCTTGGGTGGATGTGTAGGGCTTGGTTTAGTTATTTCTACTAGGGTACGTTGATGATTGGATGAATGTTGGTCAGCTGTAGTACAGGCAAAGTACAAAGCGAGGACCAAGATGTTCTCACGCCGTGTGCTTTATTATATTCATATGCGCAGGTTGCCATTTGGCGAGGAGATGCTGACGTACTTGATGTTTTACCTGGTGAAATAAAGGACGATGTGTATTATGTTGATGGCAAGTTTAGCCAAGAAGAGGTGCGGGGTTGTTGTCGCAAAGGACCTGGGGATTTTGAACACACAAGACTGGCATTTTTTGGTTTCTACTCCTTTTGGTGGTACATGGTACACCGATGTAATGAATCATGGTACCGCATCCAATGATGGAATGTTTTTGTATATGCAGGGAAGGTTGTTTGGTCCTGAAACTAGGGCTTTTCTTGTGCGTAAATGGAATAGGGTAAGTTGTTGTAGCATTGCATAGCAAACGCTATCAGAAGATTGCATTCTTTGTGGAAGATATTTCGAGACGAGATGTAGCTTTAGGTCTTGCAATCTGGCAAAGAGATGACGAGATTTCAATGTGTCTATATTCTGAGATGCAGGGTGTGGACTCAGTGGCAAGCCCTGTGATTGAGGCTCTAGCAAGAAAAGGATGGTAGGGATCATCTGAAGTTGATACTGCTGGTTTGTTTGATTGGGAGAGCATGTTTTTTCAAAGCGATTTCGTCATTCTGCTACCCGAATGATGCATCAATATTTATAGTATACTTTTAACATTAGAAGTAGTTATTTATGAGCAACGTGGTTTTAACCAGCCCAGCCAGATGAATCGATTTACTCCAAGAAATTTTGGCAGAATGCTGCTACGTAGCAGCAGTCATCCATGGATGGCCATCGGCCATTCTGATCAACCACGTCTAAACGACGAGCACTCATCAAGTGATGCAATGCGCACGATGCCGTGGTAAATAATTGAAAAAAAAATACCCTCTTTGACTAACAGCAACGTCATTTGTAGGGAATCTTTTCTCTTTGCAGGGATGCCAGGGACTGCCAATTTGAGTGGTGGACACCGTAATAGAGTAGACGCAGTTGGCAGAAGGACACCTGAGATGGGATGCCGTGTGTTACACCGTTCTGTCCCGTCTTATAGCTTATTGAGCCATAAATGGCTCATCAGGGTGACGAATTGCTCACGGATGTTGCCGATGCGAGGGGTGTCGGCAAGAGGAATTGGAATGAGTTCTGGCTGCGTGTGCTGTTCCGCGGCACCCACCACCGAAAAGCAGGCGAATGTAGCTGGAGAAAATTTCAATGGTTCATCAGGATCGGCGTATCAAAGTTCAGCGTATCCATTTACCGCAATAGAGTCGAAATGGAGGGCGTACTGGGAGGAGAACCAGACATTCCGTACTCCAGATTTTAAAGATTTGGATACGTCAAAGCCCAAGTTTTATGCGTTAGACATGTTTCCGTATCCAAGGTAAATTTGAGTGATAGTACATTGTGGATTGGGTGGCTGATAGAGGCGGTTTCGGCCATGTGATTATCTTGCTTGAATTTCGTGGGCCGGATGTCGGTCTGCAGTCGAGGCGAGCGCCATGCGGATATCACGTGCTTATAATAGTAACTGTTCTATTTAATTGTAATTGCAGTGGTGCTGGGCTACACGTTGGACACCCAGAAGGGTACACAGCGACTGATATCATGGCCAGATATAAGAGAATGAAAGGGTTTAATGTGCTGCATCCCATGGGGTGGGATGCGTTTGGCTTGCCTGCAGAGCAGTATGCGATTCAGACAGGAACTCACCCTGCTGAAACAACGATAAAAAATATCGACCGATTTAGAGAGCAATTAAAGTCTCTGGGATTCTCGTATGACTGGCAGAGGGAGATTTCTACTTGTGCTCCAGAGTATTATAAATGGACCCAGTGGATATTTCTGCAACTTTTGAATCAGGATTTGGCGTATAGGGCTGAAGTCCCGGTAAATTGGTGTCCTGCGCTTGGAACTGTTCTTGCAAATGAAGAAGTGATTGATGGAAAAAGTGAGAGAGGTGGCCATCCAGTGATTCGGATGCCACTGAAACAATGGATGTTGAAGATTACTGCATTTGCTGATAGATTATTGGAGGATCTCGATGCGCTTGAATGGGATGAATCTATTAAAGATATGCAGCGAAATTGGATAGGGCGCTCAGAAGGAGCCACTGTGAACTTTGCAGTGGAAAATAGCAATCATGTAGTGGATGTGTACACAACTCGGGCCGATACCTTGTTTGGGGCCACTTATGTTGTTATTGCTCCGGAGCATCCTCTCGTAAACGAAATAGTATCAGATGAAGAGAAAAATAATGTTCATGAATATGTGGAAGCTGCAGCTAGGAAGTCTGATTTGGAAAGGACTGAGCTTGCCAAGACAAAATCAGGTGTTTTTACTGGATCGTATGCGCTCCACCCAATAACTGGAGAATTGATTCCAATTTGGATCGGTGACTATGTACTTGGAAGTTATGGCACTGGCGCAGTAATGGCAGTGCCTGGACATGATAGCCGAGATTTTGAATTTGCCAAGTTGTACGATCTGCCAATCAAGAGAGTCATAAACGGAGAGGGAGGGGAAGACGAGCTGCCATTTACAGAGCCAGGCGTTGCTGTATCCTCGTCTGCCGGAGCGCTCAACATTGATGGAATGAAGACCGAAGAAGCAAAAAAAGCTGTGACCGAATGGCTTTCTCAGAATGCTGTAGGCGGCGCAAAAGTTAATTATAAACTCAGGGATTGGCTTTTTGCAAGACAGCGGTATTGGGGCGAACCATTCCCAGTCGTCTACCCTGAGGGTTCAGATGAGCCAGTTGGAATTAATGAGGCTGACCTTCCACTAGTACTGCCGGATACAAATGATTTTGCTCCCAGTGGAACGCCTGATCCACCTCTTGCGAAGCAAACGGACTGGATGAAAGCCAGGGACCCAAGGACTGGGGGTCCAGCAATCAGGGAGGCATCCACAATGCCTCAATGGGCTGGTTCCTGTTGGTACTACTTGCGATATATTGATCCAACAAATAGAAATAGGTATGTCGATACCGGAATAACCCTTCATATCTATGTGCTGTTTCTGAATGAAAATGCACCTGTTTGTCTTGATGTTGCAGGCTTGTCAGTGAAGAGGCAGAAAAGTATTGGATGCCGGTGGATTTGTACGTTGGTGGTGCAGAACACGCTGTCTTACATCTGCTTTACTCGAGATTCTGGCATAAAGTATTGTATGATGGCGGCTTTGTTTCTACCAAAGAGCCTTTCCAGAAGCTCGTGTCTCAAGGGATGATTTTGGGTGGCCTGGAGTACACTGTCTACAAGGATAGCAATGGTAATTTTGTTCCAGAGGGGACCCATGGGGCAATCACGGAGCATCTTTCTGCAGATCAGGTGGTAGCAAAGGGAGGAGGTTATGTACTTCAAAGTGATCCTTCTGTCCCTGTGACTGCTCGAGCCCACAAAATGAGTAAGAGTAGAGGGAACGTCATTAATCCAGATGATGTCGTGTTTGGGTATGGAGCAGATTCTTTGAGATTATATGAGATGTTCATGGGTCCCCTGCGCGAGACAAAGATTTGGAATTCCAAGGGAGTCGAAGGGGTTCATAGATTTCTGGCCAGGGTGTATAGACTTGTGAAGTATGGTGGCGCAGCTGCTACTCAGGAGGAGACAGAGAGAACCAGTTTGGAGCATTTGACGAATGAAGAACCTAGCACGGAGCAACTCCGACTGCTGCATGCAACAATCAAGAAAGTAACAGAAGAGACGGAAGAAATGCGATTCAACACGGCGATTGCAGCCATGATGGAATTTGTCAATGCAGCATACAAGTGGGAATCATACCCAAAGTCTGTTTTGCAGCCATTCATCCTTCTTCTTGCTCCATACGCACCTCACCTGGCCGAAGAAATGTGGCACGTTCTTGGAGCTACTGAATCATTGGCGAGTGAACCATGGCCAGAAGCTGACGAATCGTTACTAGTGGAATCAACAGTGAATTTACCTGTCCAAGTCAATGGCAAGATGCGAGGCAAGATTGAGGTTCCAAAGGGTTGTTCTCAAGACGAGGCCATGGAAATGGCTGCATCTATTGCTAATGTTTCTAAGCAACTTGAAGGCAAGGACATCAAGAAAATTATTTTTGTGCAGGACAAAATACTTAACATTGTAGCAAAATAATATTTCTTCATATTAATTATTTATACACGTAGCAGTTTATTCAGAAAAGTAGCATTCACCTATGGTTTTTCATATCCAGTCTTACTTATATCAGAAGAATTTGACTCCTACGTCTTCCCCATTGCTTTTCATCCTCCTGCAATCAACCCACATTGTCAAAAGCTCTATGAGTCTGCTCAGGTATGTAGAAAACA
Source organism: Picochlorum sp. 'soloecismus' (assembly GCA_002818215.1). Lineage (NCBI taxonomy): Eukaryota > Viridiplantae > Chlorophyta > Trebouxiophyceae > Picochlorum > Picochlorum sp. 'soloecismus'. Next base: position 1,366,871 of record PJAJ01000031.1, on the reverse strand, counting down.
ATTGCATCATGAAGCAAAACAATACATTACACACCTTGCTTTCCCTCTCTTCTCTAATTCACGTATCGCAGGCATTAATATTTCAAATGGCAATTCTTCAATCTCTGTTCCTTTCGCATCCAGCCCAGAACTAAGATCCTCCAGCAACATCACTTGTTGACCAGTCCCTTTCACAACGCCATACACCGCCTCAGCCCATTCTGACACAGTTTTCCACAATATCAAGCATTCATCCTTCCTTCTAGCATCGGTTCCAATCCACTTCCCATTTCCATTTGCCACGATGTGATCCAAAAAAGCAATTTTCTCCAGTCTCGTCAGATGCCCTGAATCTCAACAGAAGTCAACATTCGATTTCACCTCTATTTCACAATTTCAGAGACATAAAAACTCACTATCGATAACTCGGTTATGAAATGGCTCAAACTTCTCATCATCAACACGAATACGAAAAGTCCTTGTGCTCTTACAGTAGTTCAGAATTAGTCCCCTCCATAGAGCCTTTTGCTTCTCCTGCGTCTCAGCTACTGGCTGGAGAGTAAAATATGGGGGATAATTCCAAAATTCAGGATATACAAATGTCCTTCTTTCCCCCTCCCCCATTCCGTTCAAATTCAGGCACAATTTTTTTTATTTTTTTTGCAATACTATGAGCGGATTGCGGCACATTTTAAACCCCCGGTTTGGTGACGATCTGTTCATAATTTAATGTTTGGAATACATTTAAAGCTTTTTTCGATACATGTGGTCTAGATGTTTATGGTATACTGCCATAGATGAGAAGGGAAAGACGCACATGCTTGAAAAAGAGTAGCAGCATTGGCAAAGAGACGGGTAACTTCGATGGAAGGACATGGCCAGGGCTATGAATCGTATATTCAATATTATAATGTAGGAGATGAGGGAGATGGTTCGTATCAGGGAGGAACTGGTGGATACGACACGGGTGGCCATGCCACTGGTGGTGACGGATACGAAGCGTATGGGACGTATCAATCTTCGGAATTTGTTCCTGAGGCACATGCTGGTCAGTATGTTGATGAGTATACAGGCGGTGAGTACTACACCCCTCAAAGTGGCGGCACAGGTCTTCGGGAAATTGGACTGTGTAGCATACACCAAAGCACCTCTTTTGGGTATGACGGGATATCTAAATCGTGCTTCGATACGATGGAGGAAAGTATATGGGTTGGTAGCGTAAATGGGATGATATATCAGTATGTAAATTCTGCGATGGAATACTATAGTTCGATCTCGGCGCACATGGATGGGCCGGTTTTGTGCATGGAGTCTTTGGGGTCGAGTGTAGCGAGTCTTTCTGGTGAACAGTTTTGTGTGCACACGTCAGGGTGTGGTCCAAGAGTATCCTATCTTGATAATCAAGGGGACATGGCAAGTTTTGTGTATCAAAAATGGAATCACAAAAGCTTGATTGGTAGACACGGAGGTGGGGTCTTTCTGTATGATGTTGTCAAAGAAAGGCTTGGAGGAACGTGCCCAACGCCCCATGGAGTTGTAGCTCTGTCCGGGCCTTTGTCAAGGGGACAGATTGCTGCGGCATCTCCTGATGGGTATTTGAGTCTCTTGGATACCAGGCAAGGGAGTATCAGTGGGAATGGTACTGTGGCGGATACCAAGTTGTACTCTCATGGATTTGCATCCATGGACTCTTCAGATAGTCTGCTTGTGACTGCGGGGTATGGTGGTCGGGCTGATAGACCCACGTTAGAGCCTGTAGTGCGCGTTTTCGATGTGCGGATGGGGCTGCGTATGCTGATGGCTTTGCCATATAGCAATGGCCCTGCGTTGCTGAAGTTTCACCCTAGGCTTGCTTCAAGTGTGCTAGTCTGTTCTGCAAGTGGGATGTTTTCTATCATGGAAGCATCTGCTAGTGCGTCTGCCTATGATGGATATTTTGTAGATATGGGGGGTGATGCTGTGGCCTCGTGTGATATAAGCTCGACAGGACACTGCATTGTGTTTGGTGGGGCAAATGGGTACGTGCATTTGTGGTCAGCTCAAGACCAACCTGCCTTTAGTCAAGGTGGTGTTGTACCTGAATATGCTTCTGAAAATCCACATAATAGCGGCATTCATATGGACGATGAAACCAGTTTTTCTGTTGCTCCAATGTATCTGCCACCAGATGGAGAATATGCTTCAAATATTGGTGAAGATGAGGTCATGTCTGTTGGGTTGCCTCCTAGGATTGCTGACAGTGCGTTGATGGCGACTGGGAAAATTTCTGATTTTGTTACATACATTCAGAACCCTAAATATGATAAGGAGAATGCTCCAGGTGCTTCTGCTGCAGCTGTTCATTGCTTGAGAAATAAGAGAGTTCAGCACAGGAGATCTGGAAAGGAAACGGAAGCTGCAATAGATGAACGGGCACAAAGGCGAGCGAAGGAGGGAGAAATAGTTTTGCCAAAAAAATTCAGAAGGGCATTTATAAAGCATCAGACTGGCGTGAAGTTCGAAGAGTTTGATTTTAAATTGTTTAACAAGACGCCATTCTCAGGGCTTGAAAATAATTTGGCAAATTGCTATACAAATGCACTCGTACAAGTCTTGTATTTTACACGACCACTTAGAGATCTGCTTGTTAGGCATATGCCAGATGTTGAAGACGAGTTTAGCCTTCTTGGGGAGATGTCACTGCTTTTCAGAATGTTGGACACCGCAGATGGAGAAGTATGCCAGGTGAGTGCATTTTTTGAAAGGCTATTCTGTATCGCATAAAAAATAGACGATTCGCATGCAATAATAATCTATTATATGTTTCTATTAATGATGATTCAGGCAGCCAATCTTTTGCGAGCGCTGCGACAGACAACGGAGGCTATGGGTCTAGGCATTCTTGAAGGAGTCAAGGGTGAACGTGGCGCTGTTGACATTGCGGTAGAGGCCCAGAAGGATAAGAGCATTGTCCGCAGAATTGAGAGACTGAACAGATTTCTTTTGACTAGAATGGATAAGGAAGAGAAACTGAGTCAAAAGCCGATTGCTTCGGGGACATCAATTGAAGGTATTTTTGCAGTTCACAAGCGCCAGAAGACCACATGCCTGACACGCAAAGAGCTAGAGCCAAAAGAACAGATGATCCAGACATTTCAAGTAGATCTACGATATCCTTCGATGGTTAAAGATCAAGAGAATTCAGTGATTCAATTCTCTGAATTATTAAGGTCCTCGCTTGGGGCAGTATCTGAAATGAAAGCCTGGTTTGATGACAATGTCCGGTACCAGCCAGTTAGGCAGGAGAGGATGCCGGTCTGCCTACCAGAAGTGCTGGTTTGCTATACTGGATTGGAAGATCGAAACTTGGTCAAGTACTGGGACAGTAGAGAAGGTCTGGAATTCCCGTTTGCCGTATCAGTGACGTTTGATCCAACAGGAGGGCCAGTATCTTGTGAGCAAGGAAGAAGCGTGGAAGACTTGCAGAGAAAGTTACAGCATGTTCTTGAAGGCTCACAGAGATCTATCTATCTTTTGACGGGTGTTGTAAGCTATATCTATGATCAAGATGAAGCGGAAGAGATTGGATCGTATGAAGGGCATTTGCTCGCACATGTAAACGTTCCTTCAGCATACAGGCAGGGCAGAACTACTAGACCCAATGAAGGAAGTTCTGAGCACACTTTAGGGGATCAGTTCAATTGGATGACCTTTAATGACTTCTATATAACTGAATCCAGCCTTCAGGAGGTTGAAGACATTTATGATGGACAAAAAATTCCTGTATTGTTATATTTTACCAAGTTGGACTACCTGCAAACAAATGTGGGCAAAGGGTTACCTCAGGCAGCTCCGGCCCTTACAGATGGAGAGTTTTTGAACCTCTGTCAGTCTCCTCCAATTCAAGTAAGTAGTCTATTACGCTTTGAACTTACTCCGCTCTATTTCTTTTCTCAAACTGATAGAAACGTTTTTGGCGCTGCAGGGACACCAGAGGGCTCTTGAACAACCAAAATTCGTCCCTCTGAACGAAGAAGAACTTCCTCTCGCAGGAAAGATCTTTGCCCTTGATGCCGAGTTCGTAGCATATTCAGCTCCTGAGAAGCGAGTACTATCCGATCAAGATGATATTTCCAGAACCTCACGCTTAGGTCTGGGAAGAGTCAGCGTTGTCAGAGGTTACGGTCAACTTATAGCCTTGCCTTGTATTGATGATTATATTCGCTCCGTGGAGCCCGTTTATGATTATTTGACAAAATATAGTGGGCTGGTGCAAGGCGACTTGGATCCTGAAACATCTATCAGGCATTTGACAACTCTGAGGAAAGCATATCTAAAATTGCGATTCATGATAGACTCAGGCTGTGTATTTGTTGGGCACGGCCTGAAAAAGGACTTCCGTATGCTGAATATCGTGGTTCCATCAGATCAGGTAATTGATACCGTGGATCTGTATCATTCTGGAAGGGGACGACGACTGAGCCTAAAATTCTTGTCTGCTTATTTTCTTGGTAATGAAATTCAGGGTGCCACGCATGATTCAATAGAGGACGCAACAACGGCTTTGCAGCTTTACAGAACGTACCAGGCACTGAATGATCGAGGGACATTTAGGCAGGCCCTTCAGCGCGCATATGACTGGGGTGCGACGAACGGATGGGATCCTCAACTATGGGGTGACAGAAAGCCACCCCTTATAGAATGATGCAAATAATGGCATGCATACACAACACAGAAATTCATTATTATATTAATATAAATATTTATATTACTAGTACTATATATACAGTATATGTTTACCATGGACAGAATTTATCTACAAACAGTGAATTAAATCGATATTTCAGCATGATCTCTCTTGATCAAGATCTCATGAGAACCACTCATCATGACATGGCATGTAGAATTACTCATCATCAGAATTCATTCGAATAACCAAATCATCATTTTTAGGTCGATCATGAGCCATAGATTGGGCAGGGCTTCTCAAATATACAAAAGGTGTATAACGCAGAAGATTAGACACTCTCGAGGTGTAGATATCAGCATACTTTTCAATTTGCTTCAGTAACTGAGACCTGTCATTAACGCCTGCTCTGCTTAGGTATCCCCACCTTCTATTAAAATCTGCACCATCCTCTGATATAGCTGGCCCGATCAAGGTATCAAGGTACTCCATAATTCCCAAAAGCTCAGCCAGAGCATCATTCATTTCTTGTACGCGATGATATATTTCCGGTTTCAAGTCCCCTCCAGACAATAATCGCTGTCTCGTCAGGCGAATACTGTTGAAGGCGTCTCCTATTCGTTCCTTTTTGTCCAGTAAGCTCTTCAAATGCTGTCTATGTGATCTACCAGATGCAAACGCCTCAACTTCCGATTCGAGCTCCCTCACTATCAAACATGTTCTCCATCTAAATGACAGCTTCGCCAATGCCGCATCAGTATAAATATGATCTCCAACATACAGAATTTCCTCACCAGCAATCCCAAGAGCTTGCTGCACCATATTCGCACTCCCACCACAGTATATTCCTCCCTCACAGATTTCTCTTACTGGTCTCATAAGTCCATCATCAGTGACTATTTCATACAAACTCTGATTTGATTTAAAGAAATCTGGCTTCCTGGCATTTATGATGATATAATCAAATAACGACCTCCATGACTGTCCCTCTGGCATATACTTTTCAAATGCATGCTTCATAACACAATTAGTGTACTGGAAGTCTGAATTTGTAATAAGCATGAGAGTCTTGCCCGCATTTTTCTGATCCATCAACGTTTGTGGCAAATCAGGGTCTGGCCGGACAAATTTGCTAGGATTCTCCATGATTTCTGCCTTTAATTTACCTTCAACATGAGCTCTAAATAATGCTTGTGCAACTAATTTATACAATGCATCATAGCTTTGAGGACAGGCTGCGTACGGAACCAAGCCATCATCCAGTCTATCCACCATCTGAGCATACATTACTGCTTCTGAAACTGAAAAAAGAGTATTCAAAAAGACCCAGCGAGACTCTTCCTTCAAATTGACAAGGTCCCTTCCATAGGCAAAACGTACTTCTGCAGCACTCATCATGCGTGTTCCATGCATGGCCCTTTTCACAAACCCAAATCGGTCTGCTTTAACGATGTTTCCTAGAGTCTTATCCACAATGAGACCCCTAATAACCAAGTCTGGATCAAAATTGAGGCCTTCTACAGGGAATCCTAACTCTCCCAGAGAGGATATGCCATACTCGTATGCCCTCCTTTCCCAGGCATTTACATCATAATGAACCAATGTATAATCCATATCATATCCAATAGCTTGAATTGATCTCAGGTTGAGAGTACGGCTGCAGAATATCGCCCTCTGAGGCATACCATATGGATATGTTGTACTGCTCAAACTCATGCCATGGTCCCCCATGGGAGTGCTGGTCATTAGTAGCTTGGAAACCCTATTTTTTACGTCCTCGTACTCCATACGAATCAGTTCTGCCGGCTCGTCGATGCCCAAAACACTTTCATGCGACGATGGCTGCTTATAAGCCTTTGAATCGGCCCTATTGCTAATTTGAAAGTCACCAGTGGTTTTCTCGCCAAATATGTCTATTTCCGCCTCTTCGAGCTCGACAACGTCCACAGAATTCCCGCTAACAGTAAAGTGGTCCCAATCTTCATCAGATCGGTCTTGATCTAGAGAAATCTCAGCATCCTCTTCAGATTCGATCGGCTCTGGAAAGCATCTGCAACTTAACAGACGAATTCTGCTCGTTGTAACCACACCCTTTGCACGTCTATTTTTGACTCTATGCACCTCCAAAGCATGATAAATCGGTCTACTATACGATATTAAAGCATTGGAGCCTGGCATCGATAAACATTTTACGCATTCGGTTACCCGCTTGTGCCATGGTGAAAGTGCCATGGTGAAGTAGTGAAAGAACAAGACCCCAGTCTCTGCCTCAGTCAATTGCACGATTGATTACAAATGCATGTTAATACCGATAAAATTTTGAATGTATGATCAGATCGGGAGGCTTTTCCGCTGTTTAATACCTTCTATGCGCCTTAATTTGACGCTTCACAGAATCTTTTACAGTTTGACAGAGAATCTGGCATCAAATACTTTGTAGGTGGGATATCTTGCATCTACTTGGATGCTTGCTGTCCAGTCAAAGAATTCAGATGATTTGAATATTTCTCGTCAGTCTCAAGTTCAATCGTAAGTATGCCGCCACTCATAATATCTTTGTAATGTACATAAAACTCTCCTGCCTGCATTGAAAGCTCTTTGTTGTTCAGCATGGCTCGTCTGATGTAAAAGAACGTATGATTAGTGTCTAAAAAATCTCCGACTGAATTAATTTCAAAAGTTATTCCTTTTGAGAATTTGTTCATTTCGTTGGGGGGGATGTCTATTTGTGTTCTAGCAAATAGAGGAGTAGTAATGTGATAGCATCCATCTGCAGGGTTGAGTGGATATATTCCGATTGAGCTGAACAAGTACCATGCTGACATTTGTCCACAGTCCTCGTTACCAATCAATCCGTCTGGATCTGCTGAGTACATGTTTCGCAGAAGCAATTGAGTGAGGTACTGCGTCTTTCTCGGGGACCCAAGCATGTTGTAAAGGTAAGCAATGTGATGGGATGGTTCATTTCCATGGGCATACTGCAATAAAGAGGTGCACAAAGGTGAAAAGTGCAATTGAGATAAAAGATGAACACATGAATATTATTCTCTTAAACCTTGAGAAATAATTCATATTTGCGTACCTGGCCAAGGAGTCCTGTAATATCAATAGACTTTCCCTTGCCAGTAATACTTCTTGTTTCCATGAAGAAAAAGTCGTCCAGCTTCTTCTCAGCAAACGAAACCCCGCCAAAGAGCGAAACGAGTCCTTGAATATCGTGAGGTACGAACCATGTATATTGCCACGATGTTCCTTCAGTGAAATCCCCTTCCTCATGATTTGAGTACCTTGGATTGAATGGGCTTGCCCATGACCCATTTAGAAATCTGGCCCGCATAAATCCTATAGATGTATCGAAGACGTTTTTATAGAACGTTGATCGGTTCAAATAGTATTGTGTATCCTCTTTGAGTCCTAATTCCTCAGCAACCTGTTTGATTTATGGGATAAATGTTAACACATTAATGGCCGTTGAGATTCAAACGTAAATCGAAAACCTTATTTAATTACCTGTGCAATGCACCAGTCGTCAAAAGCATATTCTAAAGTCTTCGTTACCGACTCTGTCGTCTGGTCTTTCGGGATATAGCCAATATGGTCCAGAATTGCCTTGTGGCTCCTTGCTGTAACATTCATGGCTCTGAATGCCATCTTAAGTTCATTCCTGTCTAGGAGATTTTTCTTGCCAGCTTCTGCCAAAATAGAGGCAGCGTGATAACCAGGCATTGTATGGGTTTCTTGACCAGCTAAATTCCATACTGGCAGTAGATAATCTTGCTGCTTTGAATAATCAATAAGACTTATAGCCATATCTCTTGCCCTTGACGGATGCAAAATTGTATGCAATGAATTCTCGGCTCTAAACGTATCCCACAGTGAAAAAGTTGAATACATAATGCGTTTTTTCTCAACAATATGCACCTTTCGATCTGATCCTGTATACGCGTTGTTGATATCCGAGTGGATTGTTGGTGCAAGCAAAGCATGATACAAACTCGTGTAGAAGATTTTTCTTGCATGCTCTGCCCTGGGCTGAGATATTGCAATTTGTCCTAGCTTCTGCTGCCATAGCTTGGCAGTGGATTCTCGGATAGCATCAAAATCCCATCCATATTTCTGATTTAGTTGCCGAACGGATTTTTCGGCTCCTCTTGTATCCACCGAAGATATTCCAACCTTCAACTGAAGGTCCTGAAAGCTCTCAAACACAAGGAAAGCTACCTGGCATCCTGACAGCCGACAGGGCGACCAAAGAAGCCTCTCAGAGCCTCTAAAAACTTTGTAAGCGAGAATTGGTTTAGAAAATTGAATATAAAAATATATGCTTCTTTGTACTTCCCAGCCAGAAGTCTTCCTGAATCCTGAAATTGATTTCAGATCTGACAGGATTTTAATCTCTCCACCGACTGCCGCTCCTTGGAATAGTGCATGCGACAGGTCAACAACTAAAACACGCATTTGGTGTTTGTTTCCCACATGATTATATCGGTGAATACCGGAATACCTCGTTGCCGTCAATTCGACGTCTATTCCATGCTTGAGTAATTTAACCCTGTAGTAGCCTGGGGCTGCTGTTTCTTGTTGGTGGTCAATGTCACTACGCATGAGACTTGAGAGAGCGCCTTCATCAAATTCAGAATATCCAGGAGCAGGAAATGGTTTTATTAGAGTTTTTTCAAGCACTTGTGATAGGGCCTTTGAAAGCCGTTTCTGATTTGGCTCATAATCTAGAATCACCGGCATCAACAACAGGTCCATAAGCTCACCGATACCAGTGCCAGAAAGATGCGTATGACTGAATCCAATTACCTGGGTAGAGTTATAATGATAGCCTGAAGACCAATCATATCCAATTATGCCATTGTCCGGGCTTAATTGAACCATGCCAAACGGTTGGGTTGCACCAGGAAAAGTATGACCATGCCCAGCAGTTCCAATGAAAACATCAACGTCCTCCTCGAGAGACACATTAGATTCCCAAGCCTTTCCCACTGGATCAGCGCTCTCCATTATAAAATCTTCATTTATCGAAGCCATCCTCTTGTATTGCAAATCATGCATCGACCGTGGCTTGCCATTGCTGTTCACCGTTACTAGGTAAAGGAATGCTGCTTGAAAAACAAATGGTGACAGGAATAACAAATGATAGAATTGGATTTGTTTCAGCTTTATCTCCAATGCCTTCCTCTGTAATATTTTATGAAACTCCATCAATGGTCTATTCCCACCTTGAAAAAATATTCAATGTGGCCATGCGACGTAAGCAGCAATGCTGGGCAACCAAAATACTTTGTTAGTTGTGTTGCTTATGGACAATCCAAAATCTGCCAAGAGTTCGATCGATGCCAACATCAAGATCGATTCAAGACTTGAAATTTTTTCCATTTGTTCTTCAATTCATCGTCGAATATTATTGGTAGCTTCTTAGTCCCTCGCCGAATAGAGCCCCAATTTACAGAAAATCTTGGCAACGTTCAGGGCAACCATCACCAGATGATCCAATCGACAATCTTTCAGCTTTTGAAACGCATAGTTTGCATTATGCTTTGATAAGATGCTTTGATGGAGCCAGAACTTGTGACATCTGCCCTGGAGATGAGGATCGATCCCGCCAAGAAACTACCGATAGCGTGTGTACCATTGACCGGTCGCTCCGACCGGAGCATCGTCAACAGCATCGGAAAGCTACCATACCTTATAGGTATAGCAACAAACTGGTATTGAAATGTCCACTGCATCCCATTAATTTTCATAATAAGGAGAACTAGATAGTAATCCAGCGAGATCCAAAGGAAATTTGCTGAGGCCTTAGTGGAAGCAGCTAACGACTCCAGAACCGCCTCGAGACGATCCAACGAGGCGCTCGGGCCTGCACGCAGCACACATTCGTTTTTACAGGCTCGATAGTTAATTTTCTCGTTTTATTTAGTTTTAGACTTGTACGATTCGTTGCAGAACAGAATACCATTATCGATCGTGTTTCCAGGTTCCAAATCTTGGCACAGAAACCATGGTGACGAGTGCAGCGAGTACGCGTCGCACAAGAGGGATGGCAAAACCGAGAACAAAGAACCAGAGAGAGTCTGAGATTGATGCATTCCTCGTCCTCGACGGAGTGGTTGCCAAGGTTGACTGTGGTCCACGAGAGAAGAGTAGCAGCCTCAAACTTGTGTTGACTGACAAGCTTGAATATTTGGGAGCGGTATGCGCACAGAGAATGAGGAAAGATGTGACGCATGTAATATTTGTGAAGGATGGAAAAGATCAAAATGACGCAGATGAAGAACGCTTGAGGAAAGCATACGAGTTTGCTGATCTGAAAGGGATAGGAAGCAGCAATCTCAAGGTTGTCAGTCCCATCTGGGTTGAAGAATGTGCAAAACAGATGAAACGGCTGGACGAAGATTCATTCTCAGTTACAATCGGATATGAAAGAGAGAAGAAACGGCGAATAAGCATCCATGTGGGCATATCTCTTGAGCCAGAACGACCAAATGGGAAGCGTAGAAAGAAGAGTAAGACTCCAAAACATGGCAATGTACCCCGTCGTCTTGACAACTTGGAGTTTAGTGAATCACTGCTCTCCAGCTCACAACAGATAGGAGCACAAAAGTCTACTGATGACTATGAAAACTTCCAACTTCCTGGTCCTGCTACTCAGGCAGCTGCGCAAGTCCTGGCAAATGGAATCAGTTCTCTGATTGACATACCAGATGTAGACCTTCCATCTGATGTCGACGAATTGGATACCCCATTAAGCCATCGCTGCTCAAAGAGGTTCGACAGATTGTCATCGGGCGCTATACAGACTCAAGGTGATGATGTGGGAAAAGGCTCGAAGCCGAAGAAAGCAGCGAAAGCCAAGGGAGAAGGATGTAAAAAGGAGGAGAAGAAGGAGAAAAAAAGTCATCCAGAGCGACCAGCACAGCGATTTTCTCTCAGACAGCTGTACCAAAGGCCTGAGCGCCCAGTCTTACTGGACAAAAATCTCCCAGAGTCTCCAGTTGATCTTAAACCCCTGAAAAAAAAGTCAAAAGGAGCTGGGATACCTGTCCCTGCAATAGATCGTGTCCCAAGTCCTTGGGGAACACCAAGTGCTGGGCTGGCAGCAGGGCATAACTTTGAGTTTTCTGCAACAAAGAGGACTCCTTGCTTTACTAAAAAGCGTGTTCCTAGTCCCTGGTCCACTATTAGACCGTGGGACATTGTGAGGAAGAAGTCAAACCTCTCCCAATCTCAACTTTCTCAACAGAGCGAAGGAGAGCAGCCAGGAGACGGCCATCCTCCGGCACTGCCATCAATGCCGGAGGATGTGCCTTCCCAGGTGTTGCATACCCCAGTCCATACGGTTTCTGGCACCCTTGCAGCAACGTCTGTGAACAGTTCAATCTTGGATATTTGCAAAACAGCGACTTCAAATCTTGAAGGCTTAACTTATTGGAGCAATTCCCACAGAAAGAGCTCAATCACGCACCTGGTACTCGGCGATGAAAGGAGAACAATGAAAGTCATGCTTGCAATTTTGAACGGGGCACACCTGCTGTCTCCAGAATGGGTGACAGCTTCCATCGAGGCTGGATATTGGCTCCCTGAGACGAATTTCATGGCAGATGTGAAATTTCAAGAAGCTTCAGATCGTGCTCGACAGGCAAAGTGGGCTCGTGAAGCTGGACAAGAGTGCCCCTTACTGTTGGAGGGAGAGAAAATTGCAATCCACACAGCTGGCAAAAAGGCAGGAGATGAGACATATCAAGCCATCAGACGCTTGATATTAGGGCTTGGAGGAATCATCGTAACCTCACAGGCTTGTACCACGTGCATCGTCCTGGATGATAAGGCATCGAGACCTGCCCATGGAACCATCCCACGAAAAACTACATTTGTCAGAAAAGAATGGATCTTTCAACTATGCGAGCAATTCCAGCCAGTTGATAAAAAATTATATGTTGTATAGTATCAACTAGTTTTGTACACGAGAAAAAAAGAGCAAAGAGCTGTAACATGCCTCTTTTGGACAACAATGGGGACATTTATTTTACAACATGTAGACTGTGAATTTCCATCTGGAAATGCATTCATACATTACACAACGCCCATATTACTAAAACGAATGATGAAATTAATTGCTGTATTTTAACGACTTAGCTGATAATAACCTTCTCCTCGTTAGACTTGCTTCCGAAAGACACATTCACACCCTTTCCAGAGCGAAGGGCGTTTCCACGCAGGAGGGATCCTACTGTTCCGACCAACAACTTGACATCCTCTAATGGTGTACCTGGTACCACCGTCTTGTACAAGTAGGAATCGAAGGTCATTTTCTGTACGTAATCACTTTCGCACATTTCCACAAATGCCTCTCTTGCTGGGTTGCTGCGGTAGAACACCTTCTGCAGGATGTCCAACACCTTGTATGTGGCCCAGTATTTTTTATCCCATTTAGAGAGGTATGTCTTGATGGCAGCTTCACCAACCATCTTCTTACCGCCCTCGCTCTGCTCCACGATAGCTTCCGCGCACATGCGTCCAGATTTGGCCGCAAAGTAGATTCCTTCTCCGGAGCATTTTGTCACATAACCTGCGGCATCTCCAACCAGGGCAACACGGCCTTTGAACCTGCGTGGCCTTGGGTGCTCAGGAATTGGATGGGCTTCAACCCTGATAATCTTACCACCTTCGGTTTTCACCTTTGCACGATCGCGAGTTGCTTGCTGATACTGTTTAATGGCAGTTTTGTTCACCACAGTTCCAGTTCCTACGGCAACGTGATCGTACTTGGGGAACACCCATCCGTAAAAGTCTGGAGACACATCATCCCCAACATACATTTCAGCCAAATCCTTGTAGTAATCCATCTTCTCGTCATCGATGCGAATACGCTCTTGGAAGGCAATAGCATAATCAGCCTCGCCCGCATCGATTTCTCCAGCCACGCGAGAGTTGGCACCATCGGCACCAATCACGAGGTCCACTTCCATGGAGGATGGCACACCCACTTTGGAGCCTTCCTCGTATTTGTTGTAGTGCAGAGTGATTGGACCATCGCTGCTCGACTGCTCAATCCTCATGAACAGACCATTCAGCAGGGTAGCGCCATTTTTGTTGGCGCGCTTGCGCAGGTAGTCATCGAACACTTCCCTGCGGCACATACCGATCCATTCCTTCTCGTTCAGTGTCTTGCCCACATCCACTTCACGATTGGATGGAGAAATCATCTTCATCTTTGTCACCCTCCTATCAATAATTTCCATTGGAAGATCAAATTCTTCCACCATACAGATTGGAATAGCTCCTCCGCATGGCTGCAACACACACGATATATTCCTTGTTAAATTAAATTGATCGAGTTACCATTTCTATCTCGCTCATCTTCCACGACACACATCTATACAAACCGACCCATCAACCCGTGCCTTGGACCGGCCATCCCAGAAACCGTACATCCCGTCGTACCTTGCAATTGTCCATCTTTCGCTCAATCAGATACGTCTCCACGCCACCCTTGGCCAAGGTTTCAGCGGCGCATGCCCCAGATGGACCACCCCCGACAACAGCCACACGAAGAGGCCTGTCGAGCATAGTTCCGTCCTTCACTGCGCATACCTTGGCGCACAAGCTGCGTCCGCTTTGTGCCACCAGATGAGCCTGGCCGATGGTAACTTTGGCCCCACCCATGACGGATTTCATGTCCAATCCATTCGATACACGACCAACACTGTACATATTTTGTTGTTTAGAAACATTTTTACCACAGTTCAAGGACTGCATCATGCGCACAGCATGGCTTGAAGAGATTGCAGCTGCCATATCGTATCCTTTCAACTTGGCAATATCAAAGGGCCCAGAAATCGACGATATCCGTACCAAATGAAAATGATATTTTCAAATGAATTCTAAACTTTAATAAGAATACCAGCACGTAGTAGGGATGGACCAATAAGGCTTTGGAACAGGAGGCACATCTTCTTCTCGTCGGTCGGATCGTCCTTATCCTGTTATCCTCTTGCTGGTTTAGGGTATAGACGCGTTTAGGGTAATTCATGACGAGCCCGGGCCCGGGCTACAGGTGATCCTGGACGCGCCATACTTTGTCTGGTCAACAGCAGTGGCGTCGATATTCCAGCTTTGTGCATGAAGTGTAACACATTAATCAATGAAATTATTGTACTTTATTGTCTGATTCAGTAGCAACTGTAAAGCGCGTTGTGTTGCAATTGTTTTGTTTCTCGAGCCATGTGGAGTAGTCTGTGACTGGAACTCTGCCTTGGGTTTGGTCTGAACTGGGAATGTATGGTTGTAAATTGTTGAATAATATATACATAGGTGCATGTTGATGTGGTCTATAAAGGGAGAATGTTGATAGGGTTTGAAGGAAAAATTGTATTTATTGCAGAACGTTTTGCAATCGATCGTGTTACTGACGTGCAGTATAAGAGTACAAAGAATAAAATCAAATATATTCGTAGTGCATAGTGTTGATAATAAGGCTGTATAAGACTAGACTAATATGAGCGGTGGTGAGGAGGAACCCGGCACTGGGAATGCCAGTGCTGATACCAACAATGACTGGGTGAAAATTGCAGAGAAGGCTGTATTTGATCAAAAAACGGATGATCGGTATCATACAAAAGTAGGAGGGCGATATGTGAGTGTGATTCGGTATAAAGATGCGCTATACTGTCTGGATTCTGTATGTTTTCATGCTGGTGGTCCGCTGGGGCTGGGTGATATCGAAGATGTTGCTGGAGATACGCCGTGCCTGGTGTGTCCGTGGCATTTTTATCATGTTAGCTTGAAGACGGGTGAAAAATGGTATCAAGCTGCTGATCCTGGAAGGGATGGTAAGCTGCAGCCAGGGGAATGGAAGTCCGTAGGTGTTAGGCAAAGGAGGCATTCGGTTGAAATGAGAGAGGATGGGTTGTACGTAAAGTTGAGTGACGGCGGGGAAGTTGCGAGTGATTCGTACGCAACCAAGGCTGATTGTGGTGAAAGGATTAAATATAAATGTCTGAGAATGAGGACGTCGGATGGGAGTCGGTCTCCCCAAAGGTCCAGTTCCCCTTGTAGAGGCAGCACGCCACCAATGTCCCCCAGGAAATCGTGTATGACGACAGAGAGCGAAGACGTCTGGCCAGAGGATTTTGAAGTCGAGTCTGGGGTGCTGGCACAGAACAAGAAAATATGACGTGTTGTTTTCCTGTTATTATTGTGGGCCAAGGTTTTATTATTTGCGTGCTTGTCACTATGAACATGTGCCTTTTTTTTTTTCCAATTCCAAAATTTGGATTGATAATTTGATTAGAAGGACTCGTGCACATTAGTCTTACAGAATTTAGAAGAGACTAGAGATTTAAATAGTTAAATAAATAGTTAATACTTGTTGATGCCCATAATTCTAACCTTGTGCATGCTGGAAAGCTTTGCAACAACAAGCACGACCACGACAAAAAAGTTGACCCCTAATGGCTGTCTCCTAAAATCAGATGTATGAGATGCTAAGAGAAACAAAGCAACCGGAACAGCAATGAAGAACTTCCTGGTCGACGTGAACTGCACCCCATTGTCAATCTGCTCCCAAAACGTTAAACTGCATCAAATTGAAACACGTTACGTAAAATTACTCTCTGAGCCATACAATCCCCCCCAACAAAGTATTTTACATACCTATCATATTTTCCCTGATCATCTTGAATCGGAGAACCTTTGTTCCAATGAAGTAAATAGTACGTGATCACGCCATGAGCAATGTGAACGTACGTCCAAGCTAAGCCTGGGTCTGTCCAGTTGGAAACGACTAACCACGATACGACTATAAGCAGCAAATAAAATAGCCAGCTTGCTTTATTATCCAACCAGTTGGTGTTCTTATTCGTCGCAACTTTAGGCACGGGCAAACCTCGAGGCGAGGTGACCTCAATCATGATTTATGTGTATGTGTGTCTGTATTTTATTATATTCATATACTCACGGTTTATAATTATTTTATATTCCTACAGATTTTATACTGTCGGCGGGGACGCGGCAAAGAGTTATGTATCCAACCAACAGTAACAGAACTAGTTCATGGCCATGGGTAATTTACTTGACATCCTCCCATTTGTCTTCATCCTGTCTTGTCCATTCTTTTGCTGGAGTTGGAATGGAACCCGAATCCCCATGCTCCATTTTTGCTACTGCTGAGTATGCAGGAGCAGCGTGCCCTGGAATACCTGCCTGATTGATAAACTTGGGGGGGGCTGCTCTCTGAGCCCGAACATAATAAAACACCCCGAGGGTCACAATGGAGAGCACTGCGATAAGAGAAATTGTTCCAATGGACCAGAAAGACTCTTCTTCGTCGTCCTCAGTTTTACCTTCATTCTCTTCTTCCCCCTTGAACAAGGAATCTGCCTCTTTTGTGGATTTCTCAGAAACCTCTTCTCCTTTAGTGAAAGCATTGTCTTCATCGTCATCATCATCACCGTCGTCGTCGACATCATCATCATGACCATCATTAACCTCTGCCTGTCCGATATCCGTACTAACCTCAGGCTCTTCTTGCTTTTGCTCAGGTTCAACAACCTCTTTTGGCTGTGTGACCTGCTCTCGGTCAAACTCTGTCTTCGTCTTAGGAATCACTTGTTCGGGTTCTTCTTCCTTTACTTCAGCTTCTTGCTTTTTCTCCGGCTCTTCCTTCGCTTCATCTTCTTCATCTTTCTCGGGCTCTTCCTTCGCTTCTTCCTTTTCCTCCGTTTGGAATGCTAGTTTCGAAATATCTGGTTTCACATCATCATCTTCTTCCTTGCTTTTTTCCTCATCATCTTTACCATCTTTTTCCTCTTCCACTTTCTTCTCCTCGGCATCATCATCTTTTTCCTCCTCCTCTTTCTTCTTGTCTGCATGTGAACCACACGAGTATGAGACTGCCACATGTCTAGATTCGCATGTAGATTCGCATGTCTAGACCGACAAAAAACACAAGTGATCAAGATAACATCCTTGCACACCTTTTTCTTCCCCATTCAACTCTTCCCTTTCCTCGTCTTCTTTTTCATCCTTCGCACTGGCAGCCTTCTTCACTTCCTTTTTCCCATCATCTTCTGGAGCATAATCATAATCTTCCTCCTCATCGGAAGCCTTTTCCTTCTTCTCTTCTTCATAATCATAATCATCGTCACTTGGCTTGATCACTTTCTTCTTCTTGTCATCATAGTCATTTTCCTCCTGATAATCATAATCCTCTTCTTCTTCTTGCTTTTCTTTCTTCACTCCTGCAGCCTTCTTCTTTTCCTTTGCATTCACCTCCTCATAATCTTCATCCGCTGCATGCACCAGGCCACACTAGTATTCATGCACCACCATCCGCATTATCTTAAACCCATGATTACTCACCATAATCATAATCCACGTCTTTGGCCTTGTCTTCTTTTTTATTCTTGTTCAAATCCTTCTCCACTGCATCGTCATTATTTTCCCCTCAGACAACCAGTCAAATAAAAAGAACAAAAAAAAAGAAATAATATTAATAATTAATTATTTTGCTAATAGAGCATGACAACAATCAGCATACCATCGTCATCTGCATAATCATAGTCTCCCTCTTCTTCAACCTTCTTGTCCTCTTTTTCCTCTTCTCCAGAGTAGTCTGCGAGCAAACCAATCTCATTACTCCTTTCCTCTACCACGTTAAAATCAATCCATTAGCATAATAATATCGCCATTATTACCCACCATAATCTTCAGCTTCCTCCTTCTTCTCAGGCTTTTCAACTGCACCACCATGCTTTTTTTCTTCACATCATCTCTTTTCAATAGAAACAGAACATCCAACCCTCCTGTCCCTCTAACAACCGCCATCCCCCAAACACCAACTATACATCCCTTCATGATTACTAGGCAATACAATACGTCTCAACAACATACTAACACTACACTCGACAAGATTAGATTCCACCACCAGACCCAAACCACCTGTGGCCACGCCAACAGCAACGACGCACCCGCATAGTCATAATCATCCTTCATAAGACTCCTTCCAGCTACAAAGTCCCCTTCTTTGACTCCTATTGTCGATATTTCTGCAACACATTCCACCAGCACCGTTTCGAACGTGGGTCGCGAGCACCGTCTCCCTCCATTAGCGACATGCTGCCAGATGGACGGGTGACCGAGAAGAGCAATCAAAACGTGTCACAAGAATAAAAATCAATACAGTTCAAAAGAAAATGACGCACTTGATTGCAATTGTCTCCCATGTGTGGGGTTCACTAGAAACCAAGTCAACAGGAGGATCACGCACAGAATAGATCTCTGCACGCTATTGCGTACTGCAGGAAACCTCATTCTCACCATCTCACTTTTTCACCAAAACTATTCAATTCGATTGAATTAATTTCATTATGTTGATATTTCTGCCGAGAAGTTATGCCGATTTATTTGCCCATCTTGTAGGACCAATTGGTCCGACTCGGTATACCGAGTGACCGTAACTCAGTAGTACGCGATTACTTCCTGGATGAGTTCCTGGAAATTTCCAACACTGCTTTATTGACTTGTGCTGCCCTTGCCTGCATTGATAGATATAATGGCAAACTCGACGCAGATTGTTGCTCTCTCTCACTAGGAATTGTTTCTTCCCTCTTTCTCCGTCTTTCATTCCATGGATAATAAAGGTTCTTAAAATGATGCACTGTTAAAGTGCCCACCATGGTGGCCGGCCAGTAGTCTTTGTCTGCCCAGATTAGACCGTGACTCTGATCGATCGACGGATCGATGGATCAGACGGCTATAGCGCTATATATATCCCGCATGCAGATTCATCTGGTCCAGTCCTTGCAAATATCATCCAATTGGAGGTAGTAACAAAGATCATTAGTCCAGGACAGTGTATCACAGTGGTAATTCATTTCTAGTACCGAATATTTTCAAGATGGCGACATCGTACAGTTCGGATAGCGAAGAAGATGTCCGAGGGCAGAATCCATCGGTACAGCGGGGGAAGCAAGGACGGGCCATTGCCGACGGCGGAAATGGCCCTTTGGTAGCAGGTGCCATAGCTGGGGCGATTGGAGTAGCCCTTGTTGCTGTTGGATCTGCGATCTTTATTAAGAGGAAGAAAAAAAGCGACAAGAAGTCGACGCCGAGCAAGGACAGGAGGCGAGTGCGTGAAGGTGGGCCTCGGAAAGTCCCTCCGCGCAGGCCACGGAGCGTGGCGAGCTCCACCGATGTTGGTTTCTCAAGAATGTCTCAAAGGTACGATGTAATATGATGAGTTATTGTGGGTAGAGCGCTGGCTGAGAAAAGGAATTGTTGGAAAGAACAGATGAGTGGACCAACCAACCGATAAATACATTCGGAATACCTGAGAAGAGCGGAGAGAGAGGGTCCAATTGATTTATGTGGTCTGTATGATGGGAATTGGTGGCTGATTGCGAAGGAATGGGATAAGTTGCACCATTTTGTGTCTTGCAGTAGTCCGAGTGCCGAGAAAGTGGTAGGTACGCCGGAATCCGGTCAACGTACCAAGTCGAGCGGAGCAGAGGTTCCTGTTTCGAAACCAAAGCCCGCGACGGTCACTGTTGCCAGTAGCGGTCCGGTGCTTCCTCCCAGGAAGAAAAAGGCTCCTGCGGCGAAGGGCGAGTCGCCGGCTGTTTCTTTGAATGCATCGAATGGGTCGGCCGAGATGTCCGATGAAGCTGCGCGACTGAAGGAAGAGGGGAAAACTGCAGTGTCTGAGATTGAACAGGCTGCCAAGGAAGGGGATGCCGCTGGGACGATCAAGGGTGCAGAGCATGTGAGCGACGTGGTGGATGATCAGCTCAATCTGATGAGGAAAGGGGCGATCGACTCTGTGGCGGAGATCATGGATGCAGTAGTTACTGCACAAGAGGCAGAAGAGGATGCTGAAGCTGTGCTGAAAGAGCACCAAGAGCGGGTGGTTGCGGAAGAAGGAAAAGCACCAACTGATAATGGGCATGTGCAAGAGGTGGAGGAATCAGAGGTTGAAATAATAAAGACTGATGCCACTGTGGAGCCAAAAGAAGAAGAGCCAAAAGAGAAAGAAGAATTGACGGAACAAGAAGGGGGGCATGAACTGGCGCAAGTTACATTTACACTGGAAGAATTCAAAGACAAGTCCATTGGTGGTACAGTGAAAGGAGAGGATAGATCGAATGCCTTAGTTGCGGATGAGCCTGACGAGCAATACGAACAACTGCAGGATATTCCTCATCCCGAGCTGTCTTTTGAAGAAGCACCTGGAGCTGATGATGAAATGAGTCCACTGGAGGATAAGATTCGCAATATGTCTGTTCATGCACACAAACTCATCAAAGAGAACAAGTACGTCTGTTTGAATTTGATTATCTACATCTATATTTGTATATACGTATGATAAGAAAATAGAAAATCAATAATAAGCTGGTATCTTCTGCAGTAAATTGAAACAAGGGCTGAAAGAACAACAAGCAGCATTAGATCTTGCACTTGGTCCAGAGGGCAATGGGAAAGTTCGTCCTACGCTTGTTGCAGCTTGTGCGTTTTCACTGGCAGATATGCTTATTGCGGAGAGGAGGATGAATGAGACAAAAGTGTCTTTAGCAACGGCATTTGATGCTATTGGGAGAGCAGAGTCAAAAGGAGGCCAAATTAGAGCGCTCATGAATTATGCATATGTTTTGCGTAATGAAGGAAAAACACGTTCCACTAGAGACACATACAAGTTGGCGATGCAGCTGGCTCAGCAAGAGTTTGGGCCCAGTTCCCCAAATGTAGAGCAAGTAAAATACGAATATACCGCGTATTTAGCCAAAACAGGAAGAACGGATGAATGCGCAACCCTGCTAATGGATTCTGCAGAGGCTTTAATGAAGGAGGCAACGAAACTTGACAAGGAAGGTGACGAGAAAAAGGAGAAGCCCGAGGAAAAAGATGAAGAAACAAGTGAGGACCAAAAACAAGATGAAGAAGGACAGAATCTTCCTGGGCTTACTCCAACAGAACCTGAAGCTGGAGCTGAAACGGCTACCCTGAGTCCTGGCCAATTGGGAAGGCATTTTGCAATGCGAAACTTGATGAATGCTGCTGGGGTGTTTGATTCTAGGGGAGAACATGAAAAGGCACAAGCAGCCCTTGCGCAAGCATTAGAGCTTGCGATAGAGGTTCACGGAGAGAATAGTGTACAACACATGAATGCATTGTATGCAATTGGTGTCCACTGCAAGAACAGAGATGCCATTGACCAGGCGATTCAAGCCCACGAGGCTGTGTTAAATATTATGGACAATACCATATCTGTTTATGAGCCAGATCTGTTACAAAACAGGATTGCCATCTTGCGTGATACTGCTCTCCTATATGACAAGAAAGGACATCCTGAAATCGCTGTCGACTATGCAGAGGGGGCTCTTGTCAATGCCCAGACTCTTGCAAAGGTCATGGCCTCAGGAGGTGCCAGCCTTGCCTCTCGTGCAAGTATGCTGGAGCCATTCTACCTTCTTATGGCAGATATTAAGACCAAACTTGGGGACACAGAAGGAGCAGCGGAAGCAAAGCGAGAAGCTCTTCGTGATAAGCTTAACTTGGGACTGGCATCACGAGGAGGTAGATCTGGAGCTCCAGGAGGAAGATCTGCTCCTCCAAAGAAGAGAGCCACCGGTACTGCTACTAGAGCCGGTGGAAGGAGAGTATGAATAATTGACGTTGCAATACTCATGTTTTTTATTATTTAACTAGAGACGTTATTTCTAACACCAATTAAGCAATGCGTACTTCTTCTTTCCGATTTTCTCAAGTCTGAAAACCAACCCATTGTAAGCATCAAGAGTCTGCCTGCTATTGCTGAAACTACGCACGACTCCATTCAGCAATGCGATTCTAGATTAAGAAATCGAATTTATCCCGAGTCAAGCTGCATCAATTCCTGATGTACCTGATGAAGGGATTTTTTCTTTGTTTCAATCATGTATGACCAGCAAAAAATGCCAGACACTGCACAGAAAAGTGCATACAGACCAAAAACTCCTGCCAAGTGCCCCATAGACCCCAGCAAGAATGTAAAAGATGTTCCCACTAAAATATTGGCAGCCCAATTCACTGCAGTGCACAATGCCTGTGCGGTCCCTTTGATTTCATCTGGTAATATTTCAGCCAAGTAGACCCATGGGACACCTCCACAACCTTCTCCAAAGAATGAAATATACATCAAAAGAGACGTAAATGCCCATATACTTGCATTAAACGACAAAGATACACTCAAAAGTACCAATGACACTGCCATTCCGAAAAAACTCGTCACTAACACTGGCTTCCTGCCAGCTCGATCCAAAATAAATGCAGACAGAATGGTAAACGCTGTGTTCACGACTCCTAGTATCAGATTCGATGCTAACGGGTTGGAGAAGCCACACAGCTTCATAACTTCAGCGCCGTATAAAATTACAATGTTGATGCCACTAAGTTGTTGTGAAACAGGAATCACACTGGCCAAAAGCATAATCCTTCTATACCTCTTTTCCAAGAGAACTCTATACCCTACTTCATCTGCTTTATTTTTAACTCGCCGATTATTGTAATCACCATGCGTATTCTCTACTCCGTCGGTCAATAAATTCAAAGCCTCCTGAGCCTGTTCATCTCCACCCACACGATTCCCTTGCATGATAGATGCACTTTCTGGCACACTCCCATGAAGCAATCTGTACGACATGCTCGCCTGAAGATGCAAACCATTCCAAAGCAGCCACACTGGCGTCTCAGGACACACGCTCATCACAACTAGCTGCACAATACTCGGTACATTACCGATCAAGAGCATTACTCTCCACCATTCCATCGACCATACATGTGCATCCTCATCTCTATTATACACAAGACCAAGAGCAAAAGCCATCAGAATACCAAAGTTGATGAACAATTGATTACAGCTGCCAAGAAACCCCCTCAGCCTAACTGGAGAAATTTCATTCAAGTATCTGGACACAAGCACGCTGCTACTGCCCACGCCAATTCCTGCAACTACTCTTCCAACCACTAAGATCCAAACATTTGAGGCAACTGAACTCACTGTTGTCCCCAGCATGAATGGAATCGTTGCGAGCATTGTAGATTTCTTTGGACCTATTTGATCTGCCATATTTCCAGCCTTTAGCGAACCAACCAGTGCACCAGCCAACACGGATGATACAACAAACGAGCCATAGAAACTCTTTGCTTCTTGTGACAGGCCAAGTCTCTCTAGAGCTTGATGCAGAGATGGATTGAGCACAGCGAGCTGATATCCAAACTGCAGACTACCCAAAAGACCTCCTAGAGTCGAAATCCACAATATAATAGGATACGACAGCATAATGTAAACACGCTTTACCGGTATATAAATTGTCGGCACAGGGTTGAACCTCCACGTGCAGCTCTCTGACTGCACTGGAGCCACGACATGGAAACCTCTCAGCAAATAGAAAAAAGAGCAAATAAAAAAAATATTCGTTGAACACCGTTCCAACCCTATTTCAACTAAAGTCAATGTATCAGTCATGGTGCACATCTCCAGATACAGGCGCCCACCTGCTCTTTGAAATTTCTGACTTGAGACCACTCAGCAGATCGACTCGATTTGGACGATGAACTAAATTTATGTAAACTAATTTAATTAGGAGCATTAAGTAAGGATAATTTTGGCCTAATCATTGTTATTGGACCAAATACGATAGAGGCAATGGCAGAAGCTTGGGATCCTGCTACTCGTTCCGCTGTGCAGAAAATACCATTGCTGTCGACAAAATGCGGGCCTAGAGATAAAGAAGAATGGCAAAATAAGCGTCTGAAAGAGGTACGAAATCAAATACATGGTCAATCTTGATGTGGGTTTCTCATTCTGAAAGGCGGACAAATCTCTTTTAGTTTTTCCTTCGTGAAGCTACATTCCGAAAGAATCTGGATGATCTGAACGTCTAATTTGTTAAAATAGAGAATAGCGTGGCTTGACGATGATAAAGCAAAGTTTTGCAGGAATTGAGTGCCCTGATCAAGTACATTGAAATGGGCAAGGCAACTGATCTTGACTGGTTTACGATCAAGCCCAGCAATAAGGAAGGGACACACTGGAAAGGGAAATGCTGGTATATTCATGATCTGATTAAATATGAGTTTGATTTTCAATTCGATATCCCGGCGACGTATCCTGCAGCTGCGCCGGAAATTGAAATTCCTGAACTGGAAGGGAAGACGGCAAAAATGTATAGAGGTGGCAAAATTTGCCTGACAGTACACTTTAAGCCATTGTGGGCCAAAAATAGTCCCCACTTTGGCATTGCACACGCATTATGCTTGGGTCTGGCCCCATGGTTGGCTGCCGAAGTTCCATATTTAGTCGAGTCTGGGGTTGTTTCTTCCAAGACATAGAAATGATTTTATCATTTGTCTTAAATTCTAGAAATGCGTACGTATAAAGTTCAAAAAAAGCTGAGATGTAAGAAAATAGTAAGAGATGGTTCAGATATTTTATGTCATGTCATCTCTAGAGAAAAAAGTTGTCTGTCAGGTGTCAGTCTTGTCGTTGTTCATATCTGCATCTGGTTCTTGCTTTGTCTCTACCGGTGTGAGTTCCGCATTGCTCTGCTTCTTACTGGGAGACTGCTGAGACGGCATCCATCCACTGAGGCTGGGAACTCTGGCAACCATGTCTCTATCATCCTTGTTGACAGCATTGATGTCAGGAATGGCTTGCGTGCCATGTGCTTGGGTGGAACCGACAACGTTATTTTCAGTAAGTCCCGGATTTGCGTCTCGGCTTAGGTCAGCGACCTTTGTGTCTGGCAATATTTCCAAGTCGGGGTCGAAATCTTCCATCAGAGTTTCCATCAAAGATTTCTCCCTTGGGACTTCATCCTTGCTTTGTGGCTCTCCTAAATGATTGTCTTGGCTGGGATGAAGATTGCTCTTATTTTGTCCTTGATTTCCATTTGATGGCCACCCATCGTTAGATGGATTCTCCACCTGCTTCTGTCCGGCACCCTCAGAACCATGACCTGATGTCATGTGTTGCTCATCAGACCTATCATCAAGACCTATATTGTCTCTGGTATCTGCATTAGCAAGTATCTCAGGATGTCTGGGAGGAATTCCAGGATTCAAAACTCCGGCAGTCAGGGTCACGGAGGGCATCGCAACTGATGGTGCTGCAGAATCATTCATTCCAGCTTGCATCATGGCAGCCGATACAGGTTCTGTTCCAAGACCTGTGGACTTTGATAACGCTTCCAGTTGTTCCAATTGGGCCTTCATATCTGCTTCCGTCACTTGTCCAAACATCTGCGCAAATGGGTACGTTTGGGTTGCAAATGCAGCTGCCAAGTTTGCTTGCTGTGCAGCAGTTGGTCGTCCCCCACCAGCAGCAGCTGCTGCGGCTGCCATATTTGCCTGCATCGCCAAAATTTGGGAAGCCATACTATGGGACAACATATTCATGGGATTCATAGTTTCTCCTGTTGGTAAGTCTTGGCTCTGTCCTGGGGCTATTTGAGCTTCTGAGGTAGTAATAGGTGCTGAATTAGGAATAGGCACTTGCTTCGCTTTGACAGGATGATCTTTGCTGATAGCATTTACCAATGAATCAAATCGTGACATGAGTACACTTCTCTGCTGACTGTACGTTGTATTGGCATGATCAATTGCAGACTGTGCTTTTGCCCTTACCCTCTCCATGAATCTTTGGTATTCATCTTGAATGTTCTTAACTCTGATATTCTGAATCCGGTCCAACATGGCTACCTGTTCTTGGATATTTTTAATCTTGGCAAAAGAAGAATCCAATTCTGCTGCAGATGCCGCATCCAGATGCCCTATCACACTAATTGGCTGAATCTCCAAAGGACCAGCAGCAACAGCAGCTGCATGCAAGTCTGCCTGCAGAATGGCATTCAGCTTGGCTGCAAAACCGTCCAAATCCGACATTGCATCCATCAAACCTCTTGTTGGGTGGCTTCTTCGGCTGCTCTCTAATGGAGACTTCTCCCAAGAATCATCATCATCAAGTGCACCTTCTTCTTGTAGTGCTTGCATTCTCATGTAGGTCTCCCTGTAATTATTCACTGATGCAATAATGTACTCAAACACTTGCTCCAGGGCACTTGCGTCTTGACCATATCGCCTAGCTAGTGTCGGAACGCCATGCTGCTCACCCATTGGATATTGACCTAGGTATGTTGCAACAGCAACAACTGCAACCAGGGTGTAATCCTGGAAATCAGATGGGGCCTCTTCCGATGGTCTCATTACAAGAAGTATCTGGGCACACTGCAAGAAGATTAAATGATAAAATATTATCTTTATATTCCCGACTCGGAATACTCAAATTAGCAAAGATCATACCTGGTGTGCAAGATCAGCAATATGCTTTGGCAAGGCCAACTCGTTACCCATATCATCAAGCCTATCAAAAGCATTCCGTGCGATCAGTGCTTCAGCTGTAGATGGATCGGCAATTGCATTCATTACAGCTGTCTGTCTGTTCCATTCTGCGATATATTCAAGAGCCTCTGGGGTCAATGCTGGATGTTGCTGCTCCCTACGTCTCCTCTTCCTGAGATAAGGGTCATCGTCATCATCGAGTCGCCTTCTTCCACCCCGACCGCGTCCTCTTCCTCGACCTCTTCCTCTTCGACGACTCCAAAGTTCGTCTTCCTCGTCATACGAGCCCGCTCCAATGGACGAGGAGACACGTCTGCCAAGACCCTCCTCCTCCTCATCTTCCTCCTCATAATCTGGGCTGGCATTCTGTGCAGCCACCTTGTCCTTTTGTTCTTGCCAAGAGGGACCCAAAAGTTCTGACCAGAATTTTGAAGCCATGATGGCAGCTTCTGCCCGAGACTGTGCATCAGGATCTGCAACATCTTCCCCAGATCCACCCTCCTCATTTTCATGTCTCACTACTGCGCTCAAAACAGGTGTATGATAAGAAAGCAGTAAATGAGGTCAAATGAGTAAAAATTAAACAACGTACCAGATGGTGTACATGGCTTCAGAGGAGTAAGATCAAATATAGTCGCTCCAGAAATACCTGAGGACAAAGGACAGGATGTCATGGTTTCTTCAGATTTCTTTGCTTTTGCAAATGTTTCTGCTGGGTCAATGCTAATGAGTATGTCGATATTTTCTCCTTGAAAAAACGCATTGTGTATTGGATCTGCACTGGCGCCTTGAACATCTCTCTCTATCTGGGAATAACCCTCCCCCTTTGTCTCAGTATCTTCAGGTTTCACATCAGTATCCTGCATCTCAACATCCCCTTGGGCACCTGAAGTCGACATATTAAACATTTCCTCGACTCCAGCTCGTAGAATTTCGTCGAGAACTTTTGCACCTTGAGAATAGGCTCGCCCATGGCTCTGTCGCAGGGCCACTTCCATTCCCTTTGTTTTTTCTGCCAGAGCAATGAGTTTTTCCTCTATTGTACCCTGGCAATAAAGTCGATATACTCTAAGAGATTCTGCATTACCTAGCTTGCGAGCTCGACACAAGGCAACTATATCTGAAGTAACGCTCCAGTCAGAGTCAAAGAACACAACGCTGTCCAAGTGCTCTAGACTGGTTCCCAGCCCACACGCTTTGGGGTGCATTACAATTAAGTTAGCAGCAGACTCTGCTTGGTTGAATAGTGTGATAGCGTCATGTCTTTCCAGTGATGGAGTAGCCGAATCGATGACCACACAGCTACTATCTCCAAACCTGAGCTTGATGCATTTGCTTAGCAGATCCAGCACGGAAGTAGAGTGGGCAAAAATAGCGATTCGTTTCTGTGCCTTCCGTTCCGCTCTTAATAGCAAATCCAGTGCTTCTAATTTCTCACTTAATTTTAACTCATTCTCTAAGTCTTCCATAGATTTCGGCAAAATATTACTTTGCTCTGTTGTCTCAGTACCTTCTAGCTGGGGGTGTGCACAGACAGCCCTCAAATCAGATACAACGCCCCTTAATTGGACTGCTCTATATCCAGAGAATCGACTGGCTTTTGGATCAGCAAGCAGCTCATACGACTTTGTCATGACCATCTTATACGACTCGATCTGAGCATTGCGAAGCTTGACAGGAATTCGAACCTCCAAAGATGGTGCAAAGATTTTGCCAATAATGGACCTTGGACGCTTCATCATAACTGGCTCCAACTCATTCTGTAAAATTTCTAACTGCTTCTCTTCCTCTTCTTCATCTATGTCCCCAGGCAGATCCTCAAGAGATTGATATTTTGGCTTGAGAAATGAGACTTCTGCCATCACTTCTTGGACATTTGTAGCCAATGGTGGCCATGACAGCAAAATGCGATGACTGCACGGCATAAGTGGTATGATTATAACTCGATCCAAAAACGAAAAATATATATTGTCCATATACACGTAAATGCCTACCTAGATTCGAAATCAGTCAGGCACTGATAAGCTTTCAAAGATGCACTCTGAATCCTATGTCTTTCATCAAAAACAATTTCGCCCCATTGAATACTGCTCAGGTCCGCTGAGTCTGATGCAAAAGCCTCATGGCTCGTCAGAACAACATCTGCCTTTGGGATTTTATCTTTGATTATCGAATTATGGACTCCTCTACCATCTAAAGCAGATGGATGGAGCCAAAGCTCATTCTCCAGCAAGATTGCCCTTGAGATTGCCGAACCTGTGTAAGTTACAACATCTCTGTCTTTCCCCAGCCATTGCCTACATTCGCCTTCCCAAAAGCTTAGAGAAGAAGATGGAGCAATAATCAAGAGAGGGGTGGGGCAGAGAAATTCAATTCGTAAGCATCTCAAAAATGCTAAAATAGTTGCTGTTTTCCCAAGCCCCTGCTCGTCTGCCAAAAGGCAGTTTTCCTTCTGAGCCCACTCCTTTCTAAGCCAATTCAAGGCTTTAACTTGATGAGGCATAAGTTTCCACTCCATGTAATCTGGAGTCCCCGTCAGTTCAGGTAAGTTTGCAATGATTTCCTCAGACTTTGCCTTTGCTGAATCTATTGCAGCAGGGAGAGACTTTTTCAAAGCACTTGCTTGCCGCTCCCAAAGCTGACTGCCCAAATCAAGACAGACTTTATCCGTCATAAACGGCTCTGTTTCAGATTCCCAAGTAGCATTTTCAATTCCAAGACCCTTCCATTTGACCAAAATCTCCCAACCGGGACCATGAGGAGCTGCACGCCTTGAAATGAATCGTTCTGGGGTGCTCCAAGATGACTCGGTCAAATTAATGGGAGAAAGGCCGGCATCGCACCCATATCGTTTTCTGAAGTTCAAAACCTTTCTCTTTGCAATTTGCATCAGGGTGGACTCTGCAACCCATTCGTTATGGATGTGACTCCTGCCAATGTACTTGACCAAGAACTCCATCTCTCTTGCAGAATCGTCATCAGCAGCAGCCAACAAGGCATCCACTGCGTTTTCCATCTCGCTATTTTCATTTGGAGCTATATTTTGGAATTCCTCCTTGGGGCCTGACCCTTCGCTGCCTGATGCTTTCCATCTCCAGCCAAGAATTGATTCAACAATGATTTTCTGACTAGATCCATACTGTTCTCCAGCATTTGTAGAGGGGTAATAGCCAGGTTCATAATCTTCGTCGGACCCTTCATCGTCCTCAAACCTCCCCCAGCGTCCACCTCGTCCTCTCCCTCGTCTACCTGGCCTGCTTTTTCTCCCTCGACCACCTCGACCTCCTCGTCGGCCACCTCTATATGAAACATTGTTGCTATTAGATTGGGGGCCCCATCCTCCATCTGAGTCACTATCGTAATGTTTTTCACCATGTTCTTCTATTTCTTCTTTCAAACTAGCTGCTGCTTTGTTCGCAGCTTCTATGCATTGCACAAGAAGCTCGTCATTGGGAGGCTCAGCTCCATCTCCACTAGTGTCGCCCAGAACAAATGGCTTCAATGCATCTGCTACCAGCCATGCATATTCGGCTTCATCATCGGCACTTAGTTCCTCGGCAGAAAGTGGCTTTAATGCTTCTAAGGCAGCATCTAGTCTTCCATACGACGCAGGCCCTTCACCGGGGATACCGCTTGGTGTGAAGAAGACTACGGGTATTTGATACTTGGTGGCTGAAGCACCACCAGGTGGCAGTCCTACCTCTCTTGGAACAGCTCTTCGTCTCACTACTTTCCCAGGCCACCAATCATGACCTTCGACTTTGGCCCATACGAGGCATCCTGGGTAGTAACGTTCTGTGGGAGGTTTAGACACTCCAGGAACCATGTCAGTATCTGCCCCAACCACCATACCAAGCAACGCTTCCGCTGCTTCATCTTGGGCTAGTTTTGCACCTTGAGACTTACCTCCTCGACTTCGAGCAGATTCTCCTCGAGATCCACGCCCTCGTGTCCCTGACTTTCCCCTTTGTCTGCCTCTTCCACGGCCCCAGCGCCCACCTCTGCGGCCTCTGCGAGCCCCATCATCAAAGTCATCATCGAAGGGATCATCAAATCCCCCCGGGTAATCTTGCTTCGGAGGCAACATCAAATTATGTTGCTCTTGCTGAGCAAATGCTAACTCTTGCTCCCCTTGCAATTGTAGAATAGCATCAATCTTGTCATCCGACAATTCCTGCTCAGTTCCACAAGAATTATAATAGGGATCCCAAACGTTGTCATGGCAAGTCCAATCATCTGGGATCTGATCATCTTCTACAGAATACGGAATCTTTCGCCATTTTTCGCATTTACAGCACTGGATCCATTTCTGCAAGTCTCTTCCAAGAGGATCAACCGGATGCCTCATCTGATCCATGCCATGACCTGCTGGACCATCTCTTTCTTCCATAGCATTCCGTTCTTCCCTACACACATCATTACCACAAACATGCACTAATTGTATGCTAATCCAATGTTGGAATCAGATTTCAAGAGAAAATGAAATGAAAAACAGAAGTCGTCATCACATATATTCCCCAAGTATATTCCCCAAACATACACAACATTTATCATTTCCATTTAAGCCGAACCACATGCAAATGAATTATAAATCATTTGTAGTTAAGTATCAAATTTGATAACGTACGATGCAAAGCTTGCAAGAGCCCCGAGAGCAGCCAACGCGTCCAGCTCTGCATCCGCTTCTGCCCTTTCGTGCGCCATGGATTCTGCTTTTCGCCGAATACTTAATCAACCACTTCTATATATTTATACTAAAGATCTAAATTCTTCTACGAGAAGTGTACTTCTACGCGATTCCTTTCCTAACCTCGCAAAAGTATCACCACGCCCGGTTCAAATCACCGTCAAGGATTGCAAATATCTTCTAGTATTCAAATTCCAGGCCATCACGCGTATTGCGCATGGCCTCAACAGAGTCTCCCTACTCTTTCCAGTTGCCTTGGCCTATTTCCCTCCTCCTGAACACATACAACACGGCACGCGTCAACCGGGGCAAACTTCATTCCAATCCCATCCGAACCTCTCTTTGACCGAACTGCTACAGTCTACTACCAGCCAGCGGCAGGCTTTCGAGGCGAGACCAATAGGTTCAGGCCATGTTCCCAGAAATCCACCTCTCTCTTCTAGAAGATACAATATAGTCGAGATATTATTAAAATACATCTCATTTACCTAGCAAACCCCCCATCAATCCACACGTTACCCCCTCTTATCGCTGCACGGCTGTCGCACGCCTCATCGACAATCAAAAACCCCTTCGATCACTGGTCCCGAATCCCAACCAACATCGTAAATAAAACGAACAAAATAAATTCAAGACTTTCGTTCCCTTCCAATCCCCTGTTCTTTGAACAAACCCACGTCTCCCATCCTATTCCTTCCCACGGCATTCGAGCATACATCAAACCAAGTTTTTCTCATTTTCTGTTTCCAAACAAATTAAAATCCACACGATAATACACTTCATACCTCGAGAAAAAGAATTAGGAACAAAATATTCGAATACCCCCTATCCCTATGGGGCCGAGATTTTGAAGGCGGAATCGTCATCCCAGCGCTGGGATGCTGCTCGAGGTCTAGTTCGACCCACAAAGCACTGGCCTGTGGCAGGCTGGCTGAAAGGCTGCTTCACGGCACTTGATAATCACGTTGTGCATCAAGTATAGTAGAGCTGCCAAGATGGGCCATACACTGAGCCAGCAAGGGGTCCAGGCAACCAAAACTTGGTCTTCTCCCTCTGTTAGAGGGAATGGGGCAAGCAAGAGTTAGATATAGATACTCTGCTTGATTGCAACAACAATTACAGTCGGAACACATCATCGCATTAAGTTACGACTTGGAACCGTCCCATGTCCTTTCAATTCGACGTGGTCGGTTGAATATATATGAAGAGTACCAAATGCGTTAGAAGATGGTGGTGCCTCAACAACGCCAGGCATGGTGATGTAGAGCTGGTCCTCTGGTTCGTATGACTTGTATCCTCCAAGATGATCGTGCCCAGCAAATAAGAAAGGTACAGCTGAACTCCTAGATAAAATACCAAATATCTCAGTAAAGTTCCAGGCGAGGTGGGTTCTTCTGGCAGCATCTAGACAGACCTGATGGTGGGCCAAGACGATCAAGTTTGTCTCAGTCTCCTCAGCCATGGACACTTGTTTTGGAGCCATTCTAGTTGGGTTGTAGTTAAGCCTCCGTTCCAGGAAACCATCTGAGGATCAACTTCGGTACAAGGATGGTTGGCGACGTATTTTTGTGACCTTTTGACTTGCCATGAATCCTCAGGAAACATGCTGTGGCCGCTCAGTTCAGTTGACATGCATAATATGGGAATAGGTACCGCACGCAATCGGCGTATTGCACGTCACTAATCAGTCCCGACGTAATTGGCTCACTGGACATGTGCTACTCGTATCAACACCTTAGGCACTGATGCTTTTTCTGGTCTGTCAAAATACTATCTTAAAATGTCTCTTTTTAACCATAAATTTCTCTTTAAAAGATCCCAAGGGTCGAGACTAAAAAGTGAAATGCATGACTCCTTGTCAAGTATAAGGTATAAGTAAAGAGCAAACTTTTACATATTCTTAATATGTTCAGAATCCCTCCTCTGAATGATAGTCGACGGATGAAATGATCCGTATTGTTTAGTTTACTCAATAGTATCATTGAGAAGCGATATCGTCCCGGAGGAATCGATATGTCCACCCTGATGGGCTGCCATCTGTTTTCATGCCATAGTCAAAGTGGATAAACTGGCTTGGTGGATCTCCATTTTCTTGCGCTATTGCTGCTGCATTTGCATTTGCACTCGCATGTTGATACCATGTTCTCTTTTCTCGGTCAAATTTCCACGCCTTTGCCTTCAAACTTCGAGCTGCTAAAAGTTGTTGCATAGTTGCTGGCTGATAGTGAAATGCGAAAAACAGAGTTTCTGGCTCAATCTTGTCGAAAAAGACTGGAGCTTCAAACAATGGCAATTTCTGCGCAGGATAGCTTTGTGGTGGAGGAACTGCGGGTGCCTTTGGTCTCTGTGTGGGTAGATTCCAAATTGAGTCGCTTGGCAGCGGGATGGATCGAGGAGCTGACATTTGCAAGATTTGCAGACGCTGAGGGGGAAACATCTCGACAGAGGAATCCTGAACCTTCATGGACTTCATCTGGCTAGCGAGCTGTTCCAATCCTCCATCTAATGCTTCATCATCAATTCTCGAGTGAGTTGAGTCAAACTGCAGTTGCTTATTTTCTGTGGCAGCCTTGTGCATTGGCGAACGGTCCAGAGCCCCTGGGCCGCTGGGCGTATTCAAAACTGGGAAATGTTCGCCATCGTGCTGACTGACTGCACCACTGGCTACAGCAGCAAATGCTGGAGTTCCTGGAGCAGATAGCCTTCCCGGCGCGAGGGGCGACTCCGGTCCCCGACTTCCCGACACAGGGGGTGGAGGAGGAGGGGGTGGAGGGGGGACAAGAGCCCCAGGCCCACTTGAAGCAGCAACACTCTGCTTTGATGGTGTGGATCCTTGTGTCTTCTTTTCTTCTTCTGTCGCATTAACAAGTCGAAGATTACCCTGTGCTGCCAAAAGAGCTTTTGCAGCAGCAGCTGCTGCTTTTTGTTTCTCTCGCTCTCGCTCTTCTCGCTCTTTCTCCAGCTGAGCCTCCTTATCCTTCCCTGCCTTTGCCTGAGTTTGTCCCAATGCTAAGTCATTCAGACTATTCATTTCTTCCAGAAAATCCAAGTATCTGCGACATCAATCGTAAACATAGTCAATGGTTTGCATTGTGCAAAAATACAACGTATCAGTATTGCTTAAATGACAAAGGTGAAGCTCCCTGTGATTCAACCTACATATCATCTGGGTTGGTAAACTCATCAGGACTCTCCTGGCATCTCTCCAGATAATCATCTACAAGCTCCTCAATATTCTCCACGTCTTCTGTCGAGATCTCATCATTGTCTAGCAACCGCAGGAGTTGCTCCAATCTTATTGTATGTTGTTGATGCCTTGACACCGTGTCTTCCAACAGACTAGTCCGTGGAGAAGATTTTCCCTTCTTTTTCGCCCTTCCACTCAATTCTTCAATTTCTGACTCAATCTCCTCAATTTGTATCTTTATGTCGTCAACCGTATTGTTCAGCCAGCCTCGAGCGTCTTGTTTGGCGCGTTCTTTCGGATCCAACCTAGCAGCTTGAAGGCCTTCTCTGCTGTAAGACTTTGTCTTGGATTCCCTCTCACACGCCTTGTACGCTTCCATACGACGCTCGATATCTCTCCTAGCATCAAGAAGATCTGATTTATCCTTCACTTCATTTCCTCCCAGCCAAATCTTTATCTGATCTCTGTAACGTTGAAGCTTTTTTAACTCTGTTTTGAGATTTGCTTCGTGCTTCTCCTTCTGATTCACATTGTCACTCGTCTTTAACTGCAATCACCAAAATATCGCCTTTAGGTTTTTAATCTCAGTCTTTACTCAATCATATAATAATCTATGGCAACGTGTGTGTGAATAATCTGAATTGACACCCATGGTTGAGCAGAGGACAAGCATGGTTTCCTTGCAATATTTCTTGAAATAAAAACCAAAACGAACAAGCAGGGTACCCTACCTGATCAAACGTCTCATCAAACTCCTCAAGACCTTCATTGACTTTCTTTAATGTCTTATCAATCTCAGTTTGCAACTTTCGCAACGTCCCCATCGTACATATATTTCACCTTGCTATTCAAAACAACAAAACTCTTCTCCTTTCCTCTATTGTTCGAACCTAACCGCGTATAATTCGACAAATCTCCTTCACTCCATATCCTAGATACTCGAAATATACTCAAATTGTTATAACCAGTCAGAAACTGAAACGATCTGCCCACTACTACTGCAGCATTAGAATTGCATACGTGATGGTGATGTCGTTCTCAAAACACTCCGTTTCTCCATCCCAAGGCAAAGCACTCACAAATCAAACATATATTCACAATTTACACAGTAATTTTCCGAATATGATATCAATAAAATCCCCAATAGCATCTCAGTGACCTCGTCCCGGTCACTCGCGGACATACCTCAGGGTGGGACTCGCTGTCATGACCCGTTGCAGGCAAAGGAGAACAAACGCAATTGCTGGAACCGTTACAAATCGATGAATCAAATTCCTAAAAATTCTGATACGTCCAATCCATTCGATATGATTCCTAGAAAATGGAGGAGCGCAGGCCCATTTTCATGCAGTACCTTGATCGATTGACAGGGACGGGTCCCAAATTCCGGTTATGTTGTTCTCATACAATTGTACCATGGATGGAACCCTTGGATTGGACAAGTATGAATCGTAGACTCGCTTAAGTTCACCCCTCCCTCTGCAGTGCATGTTCGACCGGAGGCAACCCCAGCCACTTCTTCGCCGCAGACTACCGACTCGCTCGAGGTTGCCTGCCTGGTGCATTACGTGTCAGAAGAATTGAAATAAAAATTTCATCAAGGCAGAACATGTGGGATGGGGATTATATGAGAATTATTTGTATCGAGGAAGGTTGCGGTGCGGACTTCTCGACGTGGAGCTGATTCGGATAGCGACGCTGAAACGAGTCCAGGTAAGAATGGTGACTCTAAGGCAAGAAGGAAATGTCCCCGTCTGTATCGTATTCATTTTTGTCTGGAAATACGATCGCGCGTAAAGGTTGGGATGAGAAAAGACTCGGGTTGTTTGGTATTTGGAATGACAACAACGGTCGGCTAACGGTCGGTGGGCAGAGCGCTTTGCTCATCGTTGCCTTGGGTTGACTGGCACTCAAGATGATATCGTGTGATTTAATATGAAATATATTTTACATGATAGGTTGACTGACGGTGATCCCTCGTGTGTTCTGCTGATAGGTTGGAGGCTCGCCATTGTGTTTGGTTTTAAGGAGTAGGTTGCTTATCGTACAGCAAGTGTGTGCTGTCCATAAAGGACATTTGTAATTATAATTGAAGAGAAAGAAAAAAATGGAACAAGAAGGTGGAACGACAAAAGGCCATGCCACGTTGGAAGCGCAAAGTCGGTCGTTTGTGCCAAATCTGCTGCCAAGGCCTGGGCTTTGGAATGGGGATGTGGTGGCGTTGCATATTGGCAGGGCATTTCTCGCTGCTCTTCCTGTGGGTAACAGTGAATCAAATCAAGAGGGGATGTCGTATGTTTTGATGCCTTGTGATGATGTGGATGAAGAGAGTGTATGTGTGCACCTTGATGTGGTGAGGCGAGGGGAATGGATTGGGCTGAAGAGTTTCGTCGCTGGAGGAAAATTGTTGCAAGCAAGACGGAAAGGTGCATACAGGATGGCGTTTTATAGCGAGCGGTTTGGCGTGTATGAACAATGGGAATTAGTGGAGCTAGAGTCACTAGAGTGTATAGATTGGAATGTGACAACTGTCACATTGAGAAACAGGAAGCTGCCAAGCTGTGAGATTCGAGTTCGCATGTCACGATTGGGGATGGTAAAACCAGTGGAATGCGATTTAGTATCGAGGCCATTGGGATCAGGGGTCCAGCGAAGCCTGGAGAACCAAAACATTCAAACTGTTTCTGGCATGGTGGCACAGGTATGGTTTCTATTGCTTCCCCAATAGCAATACAACTTTTTTGTCGTACATACCCGTAAAATCGTTATGTAACATATTTTTATATCTCATTGGTTGATCATCTTTACTTGTGCAGGAATGGATTAGCTTTGTAGAAAAAGAGCAAGCCAGGAGATTTGCTCTCGAAGCTCGGGTTGAAAAGGCTGTGGAAGGAGTTGACGATCTGTGTAAATGGGCAGCGGAGCAAGTACAATGCGCGCGACGAGATGTTCAAGAAGAAATCGAGTCCTTGTTATGTGCACTCAATGACAAGAGCGCTGAACTTGCTGATGTGCAAGATCGCTTGACAAGGCGTCTTCGTTGGGGAGCTGCTCTTCTTGAGGCAAAGAAAGCCACAATTCTGGGACGACGAGTTCTTTTATCATGGAAATCAATATCATCGAGAACCAAATATTGCAAAAATGCGGTTGAGAAATTACAAAAGCGCTCTCAAGTGCGTGCCGCCCTTCGAGCTTTGCAAGCATGGGGTGACAGATGCATTGAGCAAGCAGAGAGACAGAGAAAGCTGAGAGTCGGTGTGCGACGGATGGCTGTCTTAAAAATGCAGCGTGCGTTCACTCAATGGAGGAGAGAATCTCGGGAGTTGCGAATGGAAGCTCAAGCAGAAGCAATGCTGCAGGTGGAAGCGGAGCTGATTTCCCAAGCTCAACGAGCCAAGCATGCATTCCTTGCATGGAGATCCAGGTCAGCAAGAGCAAAGGAAGCCAATAGAATACTGGCATTTGCAGCTTCTAGATCACAAGAAAACATTTTATCATGCACTTTGGCGGCATGGAAGGACAGAGTGGCGTTCCTGAAGCAAAATGTGGATTCCTTTGAAAAGCGGATTGCAGCACGACATGACCATCTTCTTGAATCCAATATTATCCAATCATGGAGGACAGTTGTCGACGATTTGCATGGATTTAAAGCCAAATCATCAAAATCTATACTTTTCAACTCACAAAATCGATTGAAATCTGCATTGTTTGCCTGGAAGCGCCAGACGCTTTTTGCAGCACTTCAGGTGAAAGCTGCAAGGGAACACAACTCAGCTTCAATCACAGATCTTGCTGCAAATGTCCTAGACTTCTGGCGTGAATATACTGTCTATAAAAACAATAGAAGAGATCGTATAATTGACTTTGTCAGAACGAGATCCACCCGATGCATGGTCAAAGCTATGTGGTTTTGGAAAGAGCACACAGCAGACACTCTAAAGTCAGAGGCGTTTATTGAACACTGCATGAGCAGACGGAAAGCCCTGTCTGGGTTCGATACCTTCAGCTGGTGGAGAGACTTGACTCGTGAAAATAAGATGCATCGCCATTTTATCTCCATTTGCAATGACAGGAAGCGCCAGGGTGTACTAAAGGGAGTGTTTCATGGATGGAGGCAAGCAAGTGTCAAGTCTACCAAATCAACCATAGCTTTGATGAACTACACAGAAATTTGGGCCCGCAGAAGACTTGAAGCATCGTTCTATATACTGGAAGAAAATTCCAAGGAGAAAAAGAGAAATAAAGGCATGCTGGCGAAGGCATCAAATTGGCATGCAACAAAGTTGCTTTCAAAAGCATTTTTCAGCATGAAACATGCCAAAATGAATCATGACATGTTTATTCAAGCACTGGAAAAGGTTTATCTTGAGTCCAACAGATGTATGAAGAAGAAAGCATGGTCTGCATGGATGCATGAATATGAATTATTCACTGGACGAGAAGCTCAGTGTGCAAACTTTCAACATCGCAAAGAATGGCACACAGTAAACCAATGTTTTTCCTCCTGGAAGAAAGAAACCAACGAAGAAAGAAATCTATATAACATATTGGAAAAGTCTGTATCACGCATTTCTTCATCGCGAATTTCCTGGGTTCTGGACGTATGGAGGTTTGTTACTTATACTGAGAAGACGGACAAGTTGCAGGAGCAGAAGGCTGTGCAATGGAGGGAACAAAAGGTTAAGAAAAGCATTTTTGCTTCTTGGACCCAAGAAATAGAGCAATCACAAACCATTTCATCTTTTGTTGACTCGAGATTCAAAGAGAAACAGTTGGAAACAAAACACTCAGCCTTGCAGTTTTGGAAATCCCTTTCAAGGTACAATGCAAGGCTGGATGATGTGGCTCTCCAGGTTATGGACACTTATGCGACGAGGTTGCAGTGCATAGCCTTACGTACATGGAGAACGAAACAACAAGAGTCTTCCTTAAGAATACAACGAATGAAGGAAGCCATTTCGAGACTCGCTACAGTCCGAGCCAAGCAAATACTGTCTGGCTGGAGGCAGGTGACAAGTGACCTCAAAGGCCATGCCACATATCTTGAACGCATGGACTCTATTCTGGTGAGACATAATACAAGAAAAGAGAAGAGAACATTCTTCGATACATGGCGAGACAGAGTCGATGAAATTAAGGCAGCCATGCACCATTTCGAAGCCAGGAGCAAAGTAAGGATGCTCATGAGAATGCAGCATGCACTGCATTCCTGGAGACATACTACGCACATTTGCGCCTCGCGGAGAGAAACCGTAAACAGAACAATAACAGAAAAGCGGAAAATATCATTGGTTATCCGTTCCTGGATTTCATGGCGCCATGAGGCACAAATGCAAAGCAGGCATAGCCTGGTGATGCTTCATGCAGTCGAACGTTTGTCATACAGAACCATCAAAGAATCCTTCTATGCATGGAAATCTGCTGCAAAGGAAAGGAAGGAAAGGAGAAATTCCATAATCAGACTGATAAGCGGATCGTTTAAAAAGAGGATTCGTGAAACATTTGATGGTTGGAGAGACCATACAAAGGAGGCTATCCTTGTCAGGAAAAACCTTGAACGGTGTATTCTGCAGAAAAAAGTCGCATTTGACATCTTTTCCCAGTGGTATTGGGATTCCATGGACGATCAGCTTCAGCAGACCCTGAGTTCCATGTTTAAAGATGTGAATGAGGGGTTGGAGATTGAGGAAAATAAGGCATACAGAGCCCCATCTGTTCATTGCACAGATTCAATATATTCGGCAGGCAATGATATGTCCATTGATCTTGATGCCATCTCTGATTCATTCACTCTTAAAGGAAATGAACTCATGTCTCGTGTGAAAGAGGCGATCCAAAGAGCACAGGAGTCCCCAGGCAGACCTTTAAGCCCACCAAGACGAGAATTGAACATGTTCAAGCCACTTACATCCGTCTTTAACAATACGGCTACAAACAGTGATGCACTAAGCCTTTCGGATGCAAGATCTCTTTCGTCGTTCGATGAAGATTATTTGTTCGAAGAGTCTATCGATTTTGGATCGGATGTATCCTCTTTCAGTGGATTGACTGGAACAATGTCAATGGATCCATGCATTGAGAAGAGCAAAGGCTCAATCATTTCAAGAATAAAAAAATACCAAGACGAATCTGAAACCAAGTCGTGGATGAAGGGCAGAAGTGTGTACGATGACACAGGACCTGACAGCCCTTTAATCCTTGCTGCACCTCTGCCTCATGTACATGCAAACGAAGATTTTTAAATAATCATTATACCACTTGGTTTGTTGTCACACATGTAATAAATAATTTACTGCTGGACATTATGCATATTAGTTCGAGTAGAGTCGAATCGTTTTCCTTCCTCAATCAAGTCTTTTATAATTCTCCCCAGCCTGTCCCTGTTACCCTGTCTAGACTCTTCACTGTCACTCACCAGCTGGACTTTTCCAGTCTTTTCACTATACCTCTTACCACACACTAGAGCAATATGCTTCAAAGCCGATTCCGTCAAACCATGCTTCTTCCCCATATCATCTAAAAGAAAACTACATTTAACTTTTGCATTCACAGGATGCTCTTCTCCCACAGACATTGGAGTCATCACCGTTCTATAGTACCAAGTAATCACGGGCTGACTTGTATCCACCTCTGTTGCTGGGCCCACTTCCAGATGAACCGCCTTTGCGATCTCCAACAATGGCATTTCGGGATTTTCCTCTCTTATCATCTGCATCATATCGAATTCAAAACACTTTACATCCATAATCTCTGGGACCGCCGTATCCAAGTTGTACATGGACCTGTCTTCTGGCAACTGGGGAAAGTACTCCAACTCTTTCATAAATTGCGCCGCTATTTCAGGCCTACCATAACTTCCAGCCTCTTTCCTACTCAGTTTTGGACGATATTTTTTATCTGGATCCGGACTCAGCCATTCTGCTTGCTTTCTGCTGAACCCCTTTGCCATCAGCTCTTCCACTCTCTGCGCTGCCTGCTCTTTCGCTGACGCTTTGCTCTCTTCCTCGGTACTGACAGCGCTTTTTTCCGATTCATTATGTAAGACTTTGCTACCCTCATCTTTTAATTCCCCATCGTCATCCAATTCTGTACCACCAGTGTGGTCATTCCCTCCTCCAACAGTTCCTTCCGCCCACAGCGGAAAATTGGTTCCGGATATCCGACGAACTGCCGCACTACTCAAAGTATAGCCATAGAGTGTTGTTTCCGCATGCAATCCACAGCATCGCGTATAATCCAAAATAAACCGGGCCAGGGACCCAGCCACGCCCTTTGCCTGCATCCTTCCTCTTCTTCTTACAAAGTATGAGTATGTACGTTTCTTTATACCCGAGTTACAAGGGAGTATTTTTTTTTTTTTCGTTTGGCAGATACACAAGTATGTTGTTGGTATTCCACTCATCTTGACACCCCTGCTTTACACACTTCTGATGGAATCTGCTCATGATCAACAGAGCTAGAACTGAGTGCAATATTTTCAACATTCTTTTTAAACAAGAGAGAAGCATTTTAAGTCTGATCCAGACACTTATCAATCCTTCATTATATAAGCAACCACCCTATGCACAATAATGCAACAATACAATACAACTTCTGAACTGCTCTACTGGAACCAACTTGGCAACTTGGCAAGTTGGACATCTCAAGCCTGCATCCTTCAAATCCTTTAAAGATTCTTCAGCATTTGGAACATTCCGATCCAGACCCGTGATTCCACCATACATTAGCACCAATACGTTTTCTGAGAGACGGTGTTTCAATGCAGTCGTCATAAAACGACCAAGTTTCCGTGAAGCAGGTGTGACACCGTCACCCAGTTTGATCCCTGCAGTATTGCATGAATGCATCAGCAACAGTTCTCTACGATGCACGTTGCTACCATACCATACACTGTACCGTGTTCATATCATCATCATGCCATTGTATTCATTCGACAGAGCTGTCAGTTTTTTCACGTCGTACTCTTCATCTTAAGGATCAACGTTACACCAACGAACCTCAACCATCTCTTGATCGTCTTGATAGTATTCATATTCTGGTTCTTCATCGTTATGGCAGATATTACTGTTATTAATAAAGTCTTCATCTGGGATTATCCGGTTTGATGTATTGCACGCACAGCCGTCTTTCCTTTCTAATTCTGTTGAACATTCATCGTTCTCTTTGTTACTTGCTGCACCACTCTGTTGGCTCTTCATTTTTGTAGTA
Organism: Picochlorum sp. 'soloecismus'; assembly: GCA_002818215.1. NCBI lineage: Eukaryota > Viridiplantae > Chlorophyta > Trebouxiophyceae > Picochlorum > Picochlorum sp. 'soloecismus'. Next base: position 1,323,761 of record PJAJ01000031.1, on the reverse strand, counting down.
CCCTGTATACCGCCGTACTGCAGTGGGTATTGTGAGATATCGCTACTCCCAACAGAGTAGGGTAATTAGACTACCACAAATATTTTTGCGAAATTAGAAATACGCCATGTTGTCAGGCAGAGGCTGGTTGTTCGTGTACCGAACGAGACGACAGATCCGTTCGATTTGATTTTCGTTAGAACTACGAGCTAATTGGCTAACGAGTCGCTAGACCCCTGTCAAAAGGGTCTTTCGATAGGACCATTATCGTTCTCTACTTGCTAGGCCCTTTACGTTAAAAAATACATGATTGATGCCACTGGCTGCATGTACATTTTACTTTTTTTTAGGATATGTTGGTAGCAATGATAATTATTATGATGATAAGATGGTGCCATCTTGTGGCAGGCGAAATGTCGTTTGAATTTGAATGAACGATTGTTTGGTTCAATTCTTCAAGTACTATGGTGAATAGTTTGTAACGGCATGAGAGGTAAAACTGGATTCTCTATCATACTACATTGCAAGTATAAAAGAGAAAAAGAAAAGAGTGATTCAAGTTTGGATTGATAGAGAATGCGAGTGGGGCCATTCTACCTGGGGGAACCCACAAGGGAAGACATGGATGCCGTTATTCAGACTATACCCGGGTACATGCATTCTCTGTTTGTGGGTGTGCTTAGATTGAACGGTGGATTGTAAATAGAATAATAATGCTGAGAACCCCGCTATTGGGATGCAGATTGGAGTATAATTTTGAGCCGAGCAAGGTATTTAGAACGAGTGGCAACAAGGAACTGGGCATGTTTGTTCAAAGTCTGCTTTCGGGTGTGGCTGGAAAGTGTACCGTGGTGGATTCCAGCAGTATTTGTCTTGGTCAAGGGGCAGAAACCTTTAAAAGAGGAAAGAATTTGTTGAGAAAATGGAGACATTTTGAATTGGGCTGGGCCTACACGAATCGGCCACCTGTGAAGCTGGAAGAGCCTGTGGCCGTGGTGGCAAAGTCGTTGGGTCTGTGGACAATCAATCCACTGCGAATAAATCAGTGCGATATGGGGGATTCTTTGATGAGGAAGCTCGTATTTATGAATAAAAGAAGAGTCTCATTTTCTCATAGGACTCTAGAAGGGCATCAAATTTCTGGGGAAGAAACATTTGTAGTGGAATGGAAAAGGGACGGGAGTGTGTGGTATCAAGTGGAGACGGTGTCCAGGCCGGGTACTGTTCTGGCAGCTGTGACGTATCCGATATTACGGCTGTATCAACGCAAATTTAAACAAGATTCTTTGAGGCAGATGAAAGCACAAGTTGCCTGTTAATTCTACTTATGTATAACTGTTTGTATATTAAACAGGTTGCATCTATACATGAATTGTAATTATGTAAATCTTGACAAGTCAAATGCTGCTTGCTGGAGCCTTGGACCTGAAGTCGTTCTTCTCTGAGTGGAATCAAAGGTTCCTTTAGACTTGGAGGCTGCTGTGCTTGATTTCAATGCATCTTGTAAATCCTTGCGTTGGGTCTCTGGCAAGGTGAGTATGACGGTCTTGAACGAGCTAGCGCAGGGTCCACCAGCTAATTTCAATAAAGATTTCATGGCATCTTCAGCAATCGATCTATACGAATTTGATTTGGTTGAATCTGAGACTGTTAAAGGCACTTCAGAGGTCTTGGACTGGGATGTAATCAGTACTAGTAAAGGTATTAAGGCCTTCATGGCTGATTCAGTAGTAGTTTCAACTATACAAGCAGAGAGTTCTATTGCTTTGCCTATTCTTTCTTCTAATGGTATTGCCGACGGTGGTAAACATTCTCGATGAAACTGGTAAATGGGTTGCAGCGCAAATGGTAAAAGTATCGTTGTCAAGTTAGTCCTCCAAATCGACGCATCTGCTAAGTGTAACCAGTCAAGGGTGCCAAGAAACACAGCATGCATCATTTCTGGTGTTCCCTTTTTCAAAATGTGCAAGACACATTTGGCAAGCATACCTTGACTATCACTGAATGAATCTCCAAAAATACCATTTGCGGTGTTGGCAACGTTAATTGAAGCAAGTGCTCCAAGATGTAGCATTGGGGGCAAGTCAATGGCAAAACTCTTTGCATCACAGTTAGAATACTCCCTGAGCAGCACCTTGCAACCAAGCCGGGTACAAAAAGATACGATAGATTCAACAGAAGGTACACCTGGATCAATACTTGCAGCAATGTTGAGCTTGGATATGTCTGAATGCAACATCTTTGAAATAGCAATCAAATGACTCCGGGCACTGCCTTTCGATGAGTTTTCTGTATCTGCTGACATTAGGACGGCAAGGCCAAGAGTCAAAGAGTGATATAGAGTAAAAGATATATCCTCAATGGGATATGAATTCTCAATTTCAAGCTGAAGGGTTTTTTGTAAGGCAGAGAAACTCTTGTCAAGTGCAGGCTTTGCTTCATACGAATGCTCGATACATTTGAGAATTGGTTCCAATTTGCTGGGTAACTTCCCCGCATCTTGCCGTTTCAAAGAGGCTTCTAGTATATGACTTAGAATAATACTGGAAATACTTAGATAGCTGCATCCCTCATCTGATTTAAGGTCCGTTCTCTGTAGAATGGATTCAGTTATCAGTGTGGCCTCGTCCATCATCTGTTGGCTTAGCCAGCCCTCCTTGATGTATCTTGATTCTGTGAGTCTTGAAAGAGACTTCAAAACTGCCGCATCGCCTGAAGAGTCGTTTTGAATATGGGAGAAAGCTACAGTGATTTCAAATAGAGATGCATGTCTTTCACGACCTGTATTTCCATGTGACACGGTTCGGTCCCTCAGCAACACGGTTGTTGCTGCATCCAAAATTTTAGGCCAAGTTCTCTGAAGTGATGCATCGATGCCCCTGAAGGCATCCTTAAGGCGAGGAGATTTAGCAGATCCAAGCCTTCCGTACAGTCTTAGAGTATAATTGGTGCGATGTGATGGATCTTCTAGGAGAAGAACAATTGTGTCCTCCATAAGACCAGTCCAGCATTCGACAAGAATTGTGAAAAAAGGTCCTTGAGCACGCTTCACAATATCCTGAGAGCTTGAATGTGATGATTTATCTTCAGAATTTCCCAAACATGCGCATATTGCATGTGATTCGAGCAGCGCTACACGTGCTCCTGCAGCGACCCATTCTGCATATGCACTTTGAGTAGAATCAGGGGCACCAGATGCCCAAAGGCTGAGGGGCTCACAAAGAAGGGATAGAAGACGCTCCATCACGACAGAATCACTGCCTAGTATTCCTTTTTCGAGGAAAACTGCTGCTAACGCTGCTCCAGCAGCATTTACTGCAGGTGAAGCTCCACTGGATAAACTTGATCGAAGGGCCGAAACATACTGTGCTTGGTATTGATATAGCAACAGCTCATCGCCAAGAAACGGGTCTTTTGAATCCCCAATTACCCTTAAAACGTTGAGCAGAAGTTGAACGCCACAAGCTCGAAGTCCATCCATGTCCCCGGAAGCCATTTTGAAGCCTGTATCTATTAGAAGCTTAGCAGACTTCACAAGTAAATCGTCATTGCTGTTCTGAGCTACAAGAGCATCTGTATGTCTGCTATCTGAGCTTGCAGCAAGTTTGGGGATTTCATTCAAACATTGTGCAGCAAAAATTCGTGTCTTTAATCTTGGTGTAAGATTTTCATCTGGCATTTTGCGATTTTTGGGATCAGAGACTGCCTCTTCTTCCTGGCTCATTAGATCCTCTGCGAGTTCTTCCCCCCGCTCGTTTGAGACTAAACCATTGGATTGTTCTGCGCGTACAGAAGTCGAAGCTGCAACTCCACCAAGGAGTTTGATCCAGCGTGTTGGTTCCTTAGCTGCACCTTGCCTCAGCAAAACAAGCAAAGAGGCTCTCAACTGCATCTCAGTTGCAGAATCAGTTTCCCCATCTAATGCTGCCAGCAAAGCTGGCTCTATTCGCTCATTCAGAACTTTGGATGTATCTCTCTCTGACAGATGACGCAGAGTACGTGCAGCTGCTCTTCGTAACTGTGGCTGTCTTGAAGGTAAAGTTGCAACCAAGACTTGGATATGCTGGAAAGTAGGCAGTGCCAGGGGAGCAAAGAGGACGAGCATCTGAGCATATAAAACTGATTCAAGAGCAGCAGATAAGATGTCTTCCTTCAGTCGCACCCCACTGGAGTCTGGCGCTCGTAACTCGAATACTATCGACCGGCAAATATCATAAGCTTGACTGCCCAAGACAAAATCAGGACCAAGGCAAGCGACCATTGCATTTCCAAGCCGTCCTATACCTGGCAAAAGACCAGAAGCAGAGTATATTTCATCACTCAAAAGCATACTCTGCGATAGAGCCAAAAATAATTAACTGAGCTCTGGGTTGAATGTAGCCACAAGAAGCAACAAAAAAAAAAACATACCTCGGCTATCTCAAGAGTCTGTGCTACGTAAGTGACATACGAAGGCCCTGCTGAAATCCCAATAATAGTCAACGAATTAGCAATAGACCATGAGATAGAGCTACTCGATGCTTTTGCAAGTGCTTTCAAGGTATCAACTAAAACTGGAAGGACTGAGGCAAGTCCAATACCTCCCAAAACCCTGCTAATGCTGCCCAGTGCTAATATAAATGTTGCCCTCTCTGAGAGCGAAGAGGTGCTCACAGATTTTTGACACAATTCTGTGATAAGATGATGAGCCGCCATATCGCTAGATGCTCGAGATATCATCGCAAACAAATCAGATGCTGCTCTCTGGAACAAAATACCATGGGAAGATTCTGCCACTAAAGCCAACGCAAGGGTTTTTATCCTATCACAAGAATCTTTGTCATCCAAAAATCTCGAGTTTCCTGAGAGGTTTGAAATAAGAAATGGCATAGAAGCAATCAAAATGATGGTCCGTCTCTTGTCACCATGTTTGTCCTTCTTAACCAACAGCGTTGGCCATTCACAAAGTGTATTAACTATAAGTTCTTGCCGACTTTGTTCCCCATTCAATATAAATTTGCTCAAAAGAGATAATCTAGCACTAAATAGTGCTTCTTGAATAGAAATGGCTTGAGGATATGGTGAAATGTTGTTCTGCTTCTTTTCCCCAGGCATCATGCTGCATTTCACTCTCATTGTCCAAATTGAGTCTTCAATCCCTCCAGAACTCCCCCGAAAATAAAGCAGCTCTCGTTCAAACACATCTTTACCAATTTTCCATGGACCTAACTTTTCGTCTGCAACGTCAAGAGATACCATCAGGGCATTCTCTAAACCAGAGAAGGATGAAAGTCCTTGGGCAGAAATACTCAAGCCCTCCATGCACATCTCAAGCAAAAAAGAAAACTTTTCATTCGAGATCCAATGTTTTGCAGGTATTAAATTGAACAACCGAAGTATTCTAGTTTGATATAAAGCAGCTGTAGACTGAAGGGCAGTGTACCCTGACCGAGATAGCTGCAACCCTGGTTGCGACAATACTTTGCAATTTTTCATGTTCTCCAAAATGTGTTCAAACATAGAGATAGGATGTGGATCAAGAGAATCGATATCGACATGCTGTATATATGAACTAAATGAATGAAGCGCTTCACAACGCCACCACAACTCTGCTGCCAAGATATATTCCTGTAGCATCAAAAATTCATCTTGAGCCTGCATTTGTCATCCATGCAATCGAGCAAAAGTTAACATACCTCCTTTGCTGCATAAAGCATTTCCATACTTTGAATCGAATTCTCCTCAAAGAGAGGTTTCCATAATCCTAAAATAGACTCTCCATAGACTTCCTCCATCAAGACAAGCGAATGGGTGCACAAAGACCCAAGAATGTTGTATCCTGCCTCTCTTTCAGTGCTTTGAGCCCCTTGATGTTCGGATCTTGGGGCCTCAATAAGAGCAAAACATATTTGGCTCGCAACTTTCAGGTAATGAGATGGAATTCCCAAAGGAAGGCAAGTAAGAGCTGATAACATGCACGAGACAGCAAGGGACCAGCCATTCAGTGCATTCATCTCTGGCCTTATCTTGTTTGATCCAGGTCCCCTTGGGGTGCCAGGAAGAGGCCTGCTTCTATCGGAAACAGAGGAAACGTCTGCTAAGGCATCGGCAGCATTTTTTAAAGCATTTAATGCAGATCCAATTAATCTCGCTGCTTTACCAGCCTCAGCTACGGACAATGCAGCCAAAGTTGCTGCAGCCTGACGGCGAACGCACCCACATCTATGGACTAGGCTCTTTGCTATTCCTTTCTCCAAGGTATCTGCTGCTTCTGGGCCAATTTCCCCAAGCGCATCGATCAAGAGAGATATTGATTCAAGCTTAGTAATCAAAACAGACGCAGGTGCATCCTCGTGAAGGTCATTCGAGAGGTTATGCAGCAGCTCCTTTTGCCCAAACTCCCCCAGCTGCTCAACAATACCAGCTCGAACAATATAGAGAGTGCATGCCTGCGCATAAGGTCTCTCGCCACTGCTGATGCTTGTACCTAAGCCATGATCAGGTCCAGAAGTTCCTTTCTCAGGATTCAAGGCCGTCGCTGTCAGGCTAGCCACACCAAGTGTGCTATAAGGCAACTGTGCCAATTCAACCAACTCTGGATCATCAAAGCCCCCAAACAGTTTGACATGAGTGAGATAGCAAACCCAGGCTTGGGACAAAGCAAAACACGCCTTCCTATCTTCGACAGCCATTGCTTCAGCCAATGGTTCGGAAAGAAACTCTTCCGGAGCGTCTTGTATGCTTTCTTCAAAGGTTTTGGATGTTTTTGACTCATCTTTATCAGTGCTTGTGCAAGTTACCAAAGCAGCCACAAGCTCCCCAAGTGCCCTTGCAAAAGCCGCCCTTATCGCCGTCGATTCATCCCTAATACCATTGAGACATGCGGATCGGATAGTGCAATGTGCAGACGAAGAAGACCAGAACTGGGCCGTCCCAGTCGCCGATACTGCTCTCAATAAATCAGCAACACCCAGCCTGCACAAAACAAGACACAATTTTGAATTCCTTTCTCCCACAAGACCCAATCACATAGTTCTCATCACGAATACAAGAAATACGCACTTTACCGGTTTTCCGATATTCTTTTCCTTGAGAATCCTCTCAGCGCACTTGACAGCCTCACTCAGAACAAGAGTAGTTTCGCGGTGTTGATCACCAACTCCTTCCACAGTTGCTGCCAGTAACCTCAAAGCAGCCTGACGGGTCGCATCAGAGCACGACTTGGAACAGTATTTGGACCCAATAGAAGCTGTTTCCAGTACTCCAACAGACAATGATCTCCCGTGACAGTAGTACAACGAAGTCATCAGCTCCATTGCCCCAAGCCTGACATCTTCAGCCGTCTGAGACCCAAATGCCTCCCTGGTCCCAAGGAACAATTGAAGCGAACTCACTCTAGAAAAAAGAGGTAACGTATCACCTTTCCCATACATTTTCGCTAAGCTTGAACAAATTAGTCGCCGGATCTGTATACATTATCGAGACTATCTTAAACGCAACAGAAAAAAAAATCATGCATCACTCGACAACTTATTCATCTGAGAGACAACAAGACAAACGACCACCTTTGACGGTCCCATAACTCACCGGAGGAGGCATTCCTCTCAAGAGTATATCAACCAGAGCATCTTCACACCGCCGTTGATATTCCTTCAACTCCGGCACGGCTGTACGATCCAACGTCGCATGCAACTTTTGCAACAACCTGTAGCATGCCCCTGCATCTTCTTTATAATTCCTCTTCGATTTCCCGACCAGCAGTTCCAACTCAGCCACCCAAATCTTAAATCCAAGAAGATCCTCTTCATCAAAGTATGTAGACGTAGATTCATATTGAGTTGTATCCCCTCCAGCATTCGCATATCGCGGATCACTTCCTAGCACGAGTTCCACTGAACTCCTCCGCCTTTCTACCGCCTGTCCGTAATCCATCCTGCGAACATCATTCAAAGGACTCAGCATCCAATTTATAACAGCTTTATCGGCAGCAATAGATTATCTTTGACCGCATCACGCTTTCCAAGTGCCCAATGCAACAAGTAGACTCATTCATTCAAGGATACACAAGAAGCAACAAAAGACCAGATCACAGTAGTCTTTTACCTGATCTAATTACAGGAACAGATTTATTTCATGAGTGATACAAATACTACCAAAAAAGTATAGACAGTGATCCTTGTTTCCGTCTTTTTGTTGGGACCTGGTCACAGGAGTCTGGTTGCTATGCAGTGACCATCAAGAAGTTTGTTCATATGGACAAGATTGCACTTCAGAGAGTCTTAGAAAAGTCACCAAAATTTTGTCAATATTTGAAGTGCAAATTCTTGATGACCAAAACTGTTTCTAATGAATAAAAGATTTTCCTCTTGTTGGTGCAGTACATCGAATCTGAGCAGCAGTACACAATTTCAGGCACACCAATCATCATATTAGGGAGAATATTGTACCTTATGGGACGCAAAATTCATTACATATACATATTCATGTAGTGATTTCTCGAGCAATCGCTTGGATCCATGAAGCAGAGTGGATAGCGCTGAACGACATGCATGGCACGATTACAAACCTTTGTTATATGCAGTCGGCGAGTCTTTAATCGTTCGATACATTTAGATTGTAATAATGAATTTAAAGTTTAAAGGGATCTAGAGTAGATTGACTCGGAGAGGGAGGGAAAGAGTGAAACTGTTGGCTGCTTGGAATTGGTGAAAATTAGAAGAATAAAATGGGGAATGATTTATATGTAAACCCGTCATATGGGTCAGGAAAACTCCCAGTTAAGGAAATTTCTGCGCCTCGACGAATGTAGGTTGATGCTGCTTTGGTTTTGCTGTTGTTTATGGAAAGGCGGAATTTTGAATGCTTCTTAATTCGTGGTGAATAACGCGAAATAAGATCGATTCTTCTGCGTGATTGATGATGCAGAGAAAAAATATCTTTTGGTATTATGAATAATGTGGAAATTATGGGCGCGGCGGAATTTCAAGTGTTTGAACGAGCACTGTACAAGGTATGGTTTACTATCTGCTTGTTGCAACAGTTTTTCTGCTGATCAGGGATTCTGGATGGATTGGAAGCTAATCAAAAACTTGAAAATTGAATAAAATTTTACCACTGATGTGCAGATGCCAGAAAGGCGGCCGCAGAAGAATGGGGTGCTTGATCCACGGTTGGGTGTAAGCAGCAAAAGAGCCACCTGTGAGACATGTGGTCAAATGTTGGCAGAATGTACAGGTCATTTTGGTTACATAAAATTGGAATTGCCAGTGTTTCATATTGGGTATTTTAGGAGCACGATGCAAATACTTCAATGTGTTTGCAAAAGCTGTGCCCGTGTTTTGCTTACGGACGATGAAAGGCGACTGGCAGCCAGAAAATTCAGAAACAGTTCCATGGAGAGGGTGCGCAGGGAGAATCTGTTCAGGAAAGTGCTTGACAGGTGCAAACGTGTCAGGGCATGTCCTCATTGTGGTGAGATGAATGGTCCTGTAAAAAAGGCACCGTCGTCCTTGAAAATCATACATGATCAGTTTTTAAAGAGTGAAGGTGCTTCAGCAGATTATCGGAAAGAATTTGAAAAGGCATCTTTAAAGAACGAGTCATTAAAAGTGTACTTGAAGAATGTTATGGATGATTTAAACCCATTGAGAGTACAAGGACTCTTTCGAGCTATTCCTGATGAAGATTGTGAGCTCTTGGATCTTGCTGGGAGGCCTGAAGATTTGCTGCTGACCGTCATTCCTGTTCCTCCAGTCTGCTTGCGACCCAGCGTGGAAATGGATGCTGGAGCAGGATCCAATGAAGACGATTTGACAGTAAAACTGATGCAAATTGTAGAAGTAAATAACATACTGAGGCAAGGGCTGGAAAGAGGACTTCCAATATCAAATGTTGCTGAAAATTGGGACTTTTTGCAAGTTCAATGTGCTGTCTATATCAATTCAGATTTACCTGGTGTGACTTCAATGTATCAGGTGCCAGGAAAGCCTACCAGAGGGTTTGTTCAGCGCCTAAAAGGAAAGCAAGGTCGATTTAGGGGGAATCTTAGTGGAAAAAGAGTCGATTTCTCCGGTAGAACTGTCATTTCACCAAATCCTATTCTAGGGGTGGAAGAAGTAGGTGTGCCTAGGTTGATGGCTATGACGTTGACGTATCCAGAAAGAGTGTCCGACAATAACATTGCCAAGTTGCGTCAGAGAGTTATTGCTGGGGCGACGACTCATCCTGGTGCTAACTTTGTAGTGTTTCCATCTGGAGATAAAGTTTTTCTGAAATTTGGAGATCGAAAAAGAATTGCAAAGGAGTTAAAGACTGGTGACATAGTAGAGAGGCATCTGGAGGATGGAGATATTGTATTATTCAACAGACAACCATCACTCCATAGACTTTCCATCATGTCACACCGAGTTCGGGTTCTTGAAGGAAGGACTCTCCGTTTCAATGAGTGCGTTTGTGCTCCATATAATGCGGATTTTGATGGTGATGAGATGAACTTGCATGTTCCACAAACTGAAGAGGCAAGGGCTGAGGCACGGGAACTTTTAGGAGTAGCGTCAAATTTGTCCACTCCCAAGAGTGGGGAGATTTTGGTTGCTGCCACACAGGATTTCTTAACGTGCTCTTTCCTATTGACATCAAAAGATGTTTTCTTGAGCCGGCCAGAGATCTGCAGGATTGCCTCGTATTTTTTGGATTTTGAAAGTGCTGAAATAAATGCTTCCTTACTCGATCTACCTGCACCATCTATTTTGAAGCCAGTAGAGTTATGGACAGGAAAGCAAGCATTTTCATTGCTTGTGCGCCCATGCCTTAGGGAAAAGATCTTTGTGTCTCTGGAAACAAAGGAGAGGATATTTGGGTCTCAGGATTCAGTAATTCAATATTCTGCGCCCCATATGGATCTTGCAGACGGATACGTTGCATTTCGGTATTCGGAGTTACTCTGTGGTAGATTAGGCAAGGCCACGCTTGGGGGAGGAAACAAGTCTGGCCTCTTCCAAGTCTTGGTTTCTGATTATAGTCCCGAAGCTGCAGTGAAGGTTATGAACCGTCTTGCAAAATTGAGCGCAAGAATGATTGGTGAGAAGGGTTTCAGCATTGGAATTGATGATGTAACGCCTGCAGTTGAGCTGAAAACGGAGAAAGATAAGGCTGTGTCTCAGGGCTACCAGCAGTGCCAATTGTACATCAGGGACTACCAGAAGGGTTTGCTGGATCTGGCCCCAGGATGTGATGCGATCACCTCCTTGGAGAATTCAATTACTGGGGAGCTTAATTCTATCCGCGAAAAAGCGGCCTCGGCTTGCATGAAGACATTGCATCGCACAAACTCTCCTTTCATCATGTCTCAATGTGGATCTAAAGGATCTCCCATTAACATTGCCCAGATGGTTGCATGTGTGGGTCAGCAATCAGTTGGAGGAAACCGGGCGCCCAATGGCTTCAAAGAAAGGACGCTGCCCCGATTCAAGCGTGGGGATCGCACACCAGAAGGAAAGGGCTTCGTCGCCAACTCATTTTACTCTGGCTTGCAGCCCACAGAATTTTTCTTCCACACAATGGCTGGAAGAGAAGGCCTTGTGGACACGGCGGTGAAAACAGCAGAGACAGGATATATGTCGCGAAGACTTATGAAGGCGTTAGAAGATCTTTATGTTCATTACGATGGAAGTGTCAGAAATGCAGCTGGGGCCATTCTACAAATACAGTATGGTGATGATAGTTTGGACCCAGTTGAAATGGAGGGTAAAGAGGGAACTCCTCTTGAGTTCACAAGACTCATTTCGCTTTCTTCTTCTAAATACTATATTGAATCACTCTCAGGCCACAAGAAAGAAATACCCAGTAACGATATTGATACTGAAGAATCGTTTGCTCTTCTTCCTAAAGACCTTCTAAACGCAATTCACGAGGAGATGGCATTCAACTTTGTGCGCACAAATTCAAGTTCTCAAGACATTTTACCCCTCAGAGACCCTAGTATGGAATTTAATGGAGCAGTGCGCTGCAGTGAAAAGTTTTACTCCGATCTCGTCGCATTTCTTGAAGGTGAACAACAAAATTTGGTGTCTGCAAGAAAAAGTTTGGGGCTGCCAGTAAACTCCTATGGGAAACCAGAGCTAGAGCGTCTTTTGCGCCCCACAAGTTTCACAAGATCTCAAATAAAATTATTTATTAAACTTTGTTGCGAGAGGCATCGAGGGAAAATTGTTGATCCTGGATCCACTGTGGGGGCTTTTGGTGCCCAGTCTATTGGTGAACCTGGTACACAGATGACTTTGAAGACATTTCACTTTGCTGGCGTTGCATCCATGAATGTGACTTTAGGAGTGCCGAGAATAAAAGAAATTATCAACGCAACCAGAAATATAGCTACACCGCTAATGATGGTAGAGCTTGAAGGGAGCAGAGTTAGGGGTGATGTGGTCAAAGAAAATATTGAAGATGTTGAGGTTCGAGCTCGTCTTGTGAAAGGCCGTTTGGAGAAAACGTGCTTGGGAGAGATTTCATCCGCTATAGTTCAGAAGTGTAAAGTTGATGATGCCTACATAGACGGTATGTTGCTTTTGTGTTTCCCTCTTGATTTGGGTGAAATGTTTTTCTTTCTCAAATTACCCAGTGGCATTGACATTGTTTGGCATTGCCCTCTGCAGTGTTCTTGGATATGCAGACAATTGAGTCTCTGCAGCTAGAGTTCAATTCATTTGACATTCGATTCACGCTGCTGGCCAATTCTAAGCTGAAACTCAAACCAAACCAAGTATTTGTTCAAGGAAAGAATCATTTGAGAATCTATCCTCAGCCAGTTGATGACAAGGAGAATGCGAAGCGCCGATCGGTAACCATTGTCTTGCAGCAACTAATGATACATCTTCCTGAAGTTGTGATTTCTGGTATTCCATCAATCTCAAGGGCTGTCATTTCCCATCCACCACCAGGGCATGATACGTCGTCGCAACTTATCCTTTACGTAGAAGGCACAGGCATGTTGGATGTCATGGGAACTGCAGGAATTGATGGAACACGAGTCAAAAATAACAATATTATGGAACTAGCATCTGTTCTTGGCATAGAAGCCGCTAGGGCTACTATAATAGACCAAATACAGTACACCATGAGCCAGCATGGGATGACAATAGACTCGAGACACACAATGCTCCTGGCAGATTGCATGACAAATAGAGGAGAAGTCTTGGGCATCACAAGGTTTGGTATCGCAAAGATGAAGGAATCTGTACTCATGCTGGCATCGTTTGAGAAGACTACAGATCATTTGTTCGACGCTGCTCTTCATGGCCGAGTAGATGAAATAACAGGAGTGAGCGAAAGCATCATTATGGGTATTCCCATGCCTACAGGAACAGGCATGTTTAAGCTTTTACAAAAGCCTCATGAGGTATTTGACCATAATGACAAGTCATGTCAGCAACAGAAACCTAATGGAGCAACAATCGGGAGTAAAATCGGCAAACTCAAAAGGCGACCTGATCCAGTTTTATCCAGTTGCATGTAGTCAATGTACATAGTATATGATATCGATGGATATTTTTTGCTGCAATACATCAAGATTAACGATCGACTGCAACGTGCTATACTTTTGAGGATCCATTTGCATTGCATAATTGCTTGTTCCTGTTGAATGTAAGTAGACTCTTTCCGGCAGGACAATAGCTTTATGACTCTTCCGTGACTGTTTTCCATGCAATATCCAATGTCTTCAGTGCACATATAAAGTCAAAATCTTCATACATTTTGGAAGCGAATGGACCCGCTAGGGCTCTGCATGCAGAATTCATCCTCAACTTTTCCGGATGATCATTAGATGACCAGATCTGGTCATGACCTCGGTTGACTTTCGGCGGTTGACAGTTGGCCAATCAGGTAGCCTTTACGTGGGGCATTCATGAAGAGATATCCATGATATAAATATTATTATTTTTACTATAGTGATCATTGCCTTTCTAAGGGCATTAAGTAAATATATTCATGCTGGAAACGCGACTGCCGTCCCATCAAAGTGCAGAATCTCCGCAGGTTGTCTGGTAGGAAAAGATCTATTCAGAGCGACATTTCTCTCTGTACCTCCTTGTTGATATGTCTATATGTTTTCTTATTGAACAAAAAGTAAACACGAAACCGAACGTATGGGACTAGCAGGGGCGATTCGCCGTCTCTTGTGTGTCGGGACCCCTCGGGTGGAAGGGACCGTTGCAGCGTCCTCGATTGGAGAACGACAGAAAGCACGAGATGGGGAAGCCCAGGCTTGCAGCCACGTTGGCATCAAGGCGATCAAAGCCAAGCAAGGAAAGACAGCTGGGGGCATAGAGAGCAAAAAAAATGTTCTACAGGGAGGCGAAGAGAGATTTGATGACAGTTCATTCGGTATTGCATGTCGTCTGGCACCTCTGAGGCTGCAGAGCCAGGAGTCTTCGTGTGGGAAGGTGGCCAGTAGGCATCTTCCTCTGTCCAGCACAAGTGCGAGTTCCTGTTCTTTCGCAATTACAGCAGGAGATAATCGAAGATCAGATCAAATCCATGGAAATACAAGGGATGTTGAGGAAAAGCGTGAACAGGCTGAGGTGCCAAAAGGCTGTCACACCAGGTCAGAACCTGATGTCCTGCAGGTGCAGCAAGCAGGGAATAACAATATGACCATGGTATCCACCAGCAGCAGTGGTAGTAACAGCATGTCTCGTTCTCGCCGTGGATTTGGGAATGATATTCAAGTATTAAGAGAGCAGTATGAAATCCTTCGAAAGTCGTTCAACGAAATGAATGATAGGTTGATCTGTTCCAACTCTGTGAATACTTGCTCTGTGAAGGATCAAGAACCCACAAGACAGAGATTGACAAGAAAGGAATCGGCTCAGTCATCATATGTGAGTGAATTAGTAAGTGGTCAAAGTTGGAAAGAGGGGGTAGAAGAGGATCCGTCGCGAGGAATCGAACTACCAGACACAGAACAATGCAATTGTAGCTCCTCACGCATGGTAGCAAGGCCGGCAGGGGAAAGAACAACAGCACAGACTGTCCCCAGGATGTCATATCCCACGATAAGAGTTGCCACATTCGATGCTACACAATATGTGCATCGGGATTCTCGGCCCGAGTCAAACATGCTTAGGGAAAGGGCACACATCAGACCAAGAGCACCTTTGAGGATGGCTTCTCAAAGTCAACACCATGCCATCCCCCGATCATCTGCAGCGGAATCAGCCCATAGATCTGTTAGACAATCGGATAATCGTATAGTTGCAGGAGGATCGTCCAGACGCTGGTCCCAGTAATATATTGGACAATAAAAGTAGTAATAAAAAGTTTCCATTGCTGTTTCAATGCATATTCAATGTACATGCGTGGTATTTGATAGCATATACCGCGTCTATTTAAAATCAATAGTTCATTATGTTGAGTATACGACGAATTATGAGGACAAATCTATGGAGAGATAATAAGACAATTGACAGGCCCAACTGCACATGTGCCTGCCATGGACCGGTCCAAGACAAGGTGGGTACCCTGAAAGGGCTCTTGGACTTGACTAATAGAAAGCGCGTAGTCCAGCAAATCATATATTGCATGGTTGAACGAGTATTTGTCGTTCATAGTTAATATATTGATCAAGTTTGCGTGGAATTCATCGCTCCTGAGAAGCATTTTTTGAGCAGCCATGCGCTTGTCAATCAAAGTTGTATCAGTGCTCCTGGCTCTTGCTGCCACAGCCGTACCTCGTATCGCGGTGAGAGCAGGAAGAAAGGATTACTGGGGAGTAGGCACGCTCGTCAATCTCCCATCAGGAAGATCTCGACAAGTTCCAGACAATCCTCCAGAATTCGGAGCACCAGAGCCAATTGAAGTTCCTTGCCAGTGCTCGGATGCTGTACCCCGTGATTACAACACTGGCTTGACTTATGTTGATTCGTGCCTGGCGGCCAAAGATCAGGGCCTTTGTGATGCAGATCTCATGTTTTTTGGTGCCTCAGATTTAGTTCCAGAGCACTATTGTCAAATTACATGCAATCGGTGCAATTGCTGCCTAAATCTTAGGGAAATCATATCTTCTAATGGTGGACAACAGTTCCTGTCTCTTGTTGACCAAGACTCTGAGGTTAGAAACTTTTTGGAGAATCCTGGCTCCGAAGCAACCGTACTCGTTCCAAATGACCAAGCAATTCAGGCAGCTATTCAGAAATACGGTAACGATATCTCTGTATCAGACGTTATAAAGTATCACATCTTGCCTCCAAATGAATATAATGCGCTGTGGACCACCCCATTCATGAGCCTGGGCCCAGAAATGCAGACATGGAACCAGAATGCAGGCCCTCTGAAATCTGCAAAGTTTAATTTACCACAAAATACAACCTGGCGTGGAGGTTTGACTGGCTTTGACATCATTGGTGCCAACAACAAAGCAAAGGTTGTCCAGTCTGACATCCCAGCTTGCAAAGGATATGTGAACATAATTGACACTGTCCTCCTGCCATGATTCTATGCTACCGTATATATATTATAATATTACTATTCAAGCCTTGGGTGTTTGCTGTAACTTTTTGTTTGAAAATACTAGTTATATGTCTCTATACGTATACGTATGTGTGTCATGATCCAGGGAATATCATCCTTGATGCAAGGAATGCTGCAAAACCAACACCAAGAGGAGAGGTGGCAAGAGCTTGAAACCACGATTTCCGTCTGATTTCCTCTACAGCACGGGTAACAGACTCTTTCAAAAAATCTGTCGATGACGTTGCATCATTATCTATTATAATGTCAGCCTTCTCCCTCTTCAGTTCTATGGGCATTTGAGACTCAATTCTAGCACTAGCATCTCTCTTCTGTAACCCATCTCTCGCAACCAGTCTCGACAGCTGCGTTTCTTTGCTGCAAGCTATAAGTATGCTATTTGGTTTCGTTACATGATAGAATCCAGTCTCGAACAACAAGGGCATGTCCAGAACCACAACTCTTCTCATGCAAACCCAGTTGAACAGTAGTTGTCGAAGGATACCGAACAGCACGGGAATATGCGTAGCCCGATTCATTTTACGCCTAGCATTAACATCTTTGAATATGATTCTTCCTATTGCATCTCTGTCTAATTCTCCGCTTGGCAACAGGATATCTGTCCCAGGAAATGTAGCAACCACCCTCCTATAACCCCAAGTGCCCTGCGGAAGAGAAAGTCAGTATCACCATAGCATATCGGTCAATAGAATTTGCATATACACTCACCTTTCTTACAACATCGCGTGCAACTACATCGCAATCGATTACAGCAATTCCTCGTTCCACGAGAAATTTGGCAGCAGTACTCTTACCGCTAGCAATACCTCCACTAAGACCAATGATTTTCATAACTGCGGCATATGTTCTTCGTATTGGGTTTTTAAATTTATAACGTATTATGCATGCTGTAGAACGGGGTCTTGTCCCCCTCAGAGGATGATGCTACAGTCCATTTAAAGACCCATGTCTCACTGAGGAAGTAATGTGTTTGAAGTCACAAATCCGGTCGTATAGATACCTCACTCTGTATGAGTATATATAGTAAGTCAAGTTATAGACAAAGTATGAAAGTCTAGTCCATAATGGCGAGCTTCATAGGCTTGTCAGTTGCAAGCTTAAAGCCTTGCAGGCCAGCTACAGCTGCTGATGCGCCTGCCTCATTATCATATTCTATATATGCCACACCAGACTTTCCAGAATCCATTTTAACTTCTTTTAAACCAGGAAATCTTTGGAAAACAAGAAGAAGCATGCCTTCGTTTGCCTCTTTGGGAATATTCTCCACCAGTATTGTCTTCTTGTTCCCCAGTGCCGCATCAGGAGCAGCCTCAGCATCCATTGCCTCTTGCTCCTCAGCAGCCTTTTCTGCTGTTCGTTTCTTTTCCCAAGCGTCCCTCCTTTCCTGTTTCCTAGCTTCTACCGCATCTTCATCATAAGTTCCATCTAACAGTGCAGCCGCGTCTGACTTGGTCTTTGCAAAGTCTATTCTCTGCAACGGGCACATCAAGCAACAAGCAATCATCAGATTCGCGTTATCCATGTGCCATGATTTTATCAAAAAAACACAATCATTTCATTTCCTACCATTGGTTTATTCATAAACGGGAATCCTTCCAGTTCTTCTTTTGCAATTGCTGCATCTTCAGCACGTTCAAACACAATCCAAGCTTGTCCCCTCAGTTTATATGTTCTCCGTGATACTATATCAACAATATTCCCATATCTGCTAAACATCAATCGCAAAGCATTTTTCAAATCTGCGGAACAGTTGTATCTTAGGAGCGAGTGAGAGGTTGATTTGTTGAAAACGTCATCATGTTCACGGCAATAGGAAGCAGTGCACTCACCATCTTGGGCAACTTTTTCGTACAAGTTATTCACATAGAGTGTATTTTTCTCACTTGCTTCGATCTTCTTCTTCGATCGTGCCCCCCTCGCTGCTCGCTTTGCAGGCATGATGGGTGCCCGTTTTCGAACAAAAGGGAACGAACCGCAGGCAAAACTGTAGTTCTGATTCAATAAATGTGCAAAGAATACACAAAATATGTCTGCAATTATTAAATATGAAAACTATAAAAATATTTACCCCTGCTTGCCTAAATCCACCTTCTTTTTTATGGTGTTCACCTGGTACACCATGCCATCTAAAATGCCTGCTACTGTGAAAATGCCTCCAATGACTGCACATACAGCTGTAATAAAGTGGAAGAACGGTTTTTCCTTCTCCGAAACCACAATTTGAATCGGTGACATTTTGTAGGTGAACTTGGTGGAAGCGTAGTCCGTGTCATATGCATGACTTTGGATTGTGTACTCGTATGCATCAAACTTGGCATACTTGTCCTTTGAGGGCTGGATGGACGTCAGTACCACCTGCATATAGTGTTCATATGTTGCCCCTGCTGAAGGAGATGCAAACGCCTTACCTTTGAGCTTGTCGGACCAGTCTGATGTAACTCCTAGAGGATGGTAGCGAGCGAGAGCCTTTCTTCTCCTAAGAGATGGATTGTTCCCAAAGAAGAAATGGTGCACATGGTGGGACATGTTCATCGACATGTAGTCGAACGAATGTCCTGGAGCTCGGGCTGTAAAATGCAAAGTCCCAGGCACCTTTTTGACCAAGAGCATCCCTGAGAAGTTGCATCCAGAGGCCTTTGAATTGATTCTTCCAGCATTCTCTATGCCGTGCGCATAATGGGGCTTTCCGTGAGCATTGGCTGCCTGCTCTGCCAACTTGAACAATGCCTCAACAGTTCTGTCACCATAGTACGCCAGGTGCTGGTGCTGACCATAATTGTTCTGCATTGATTTATACATAAAAAACATGATTATCGTTTTGTCACGTACATTGTTGTATAGTATGGTGGTGGCCAACACATAAACCACTGGAAATTGCTGACAATATCTTCAGTCAATTTATTTAAGACCGTACCACAACATCATCTGTCCCATGAATGAAAATTCTAACAGATGGGTATCCTGTGATTTGATGTTTTCTGCAAAGATCTGCATTCTGCACACAGTCAACCTTTGCTAAACGAATCCTCCTGTCGCTTTCCGGGTATTTTGCATGGACCTCCTTGGTAACTGCTTCCCAGGTTGGGGCCAACTTTTGGCACCATGAGCACCAAGGCGCAAAGAAGTTTACAATCACGACATCATAATGCTTCATGTGTAAATCCCATGATCTCTCATCAAGAGATTTCTCGAAATCCGCGTCAGCAAAATCTTCATCTTCAAAATCTTCAGGATCGTCGTATTTTGGCTCTTGCCTCTTGATATCTTCAAACGCATACCCAACACGTCGCAGTGACTCTTCATCGATTGGAGCTTTTCGCACAGTCTTGGTCAAATTTAACTTTTTCGATCCAATTGCGTCACTCACGTCGAGAGTCGCGTATTCGCATGAAAGTGCCGGGAAAGAAATGTTGAAATTGACCCTAAGGAACTCCCCTTGAGAGCTTCTATCCACCACCATATCGCTTTTCGTCTCCAGTATCATGTAAGACCGAAACTCCTGCAATTATACGACATTTTATAAATTCATGTATAATAGAGATGTTTATATATAGACTGCGTGCACAATGACAGTCACAGAACAACCAAACCAGAGATATATTTACAAACAAAACATACCGCAACCAAGAGAAACACAATCATAAAAGCTGCAGTGAGAGACAGAGATCCCCCTGTCAATGTAGCTTCCGTCAAATCACTGCACAATAGATGCGAAGTATGGACAAAAATCAGTTTGTGCATAGGCACTAGCAGATTGAGAAAATATCAAATCAAAATGACAAGACGAAATAAACTACTGCCAGGCCTTGCTGCACACCCTATGCCATCCCGGTCTGGATCAGGGCAAACAACAATCTAATCATATTAATTTTCAATAGGATCAGTTTCATAAGAAATACGCACGACGGAATCTTGCGATAAAAGTCTACGCTTTTTAACTTGGACAAAAACTTCGCCATGATGGGAACCAAAATTAATTGCTCAACAATTTCCTTCTCAGCAGCCCGAACGTCAAAATAAATACAACAACGTCTATTGTGATAATAAAAAAAATAGTTTATCGTCAATGAAAGAATCACAAACGAATCCCACGTTTGTTCTGTTGTAGTCAACGGGGTATGATCCAACTCGCACAACCAATTTTTACTTTGACAGTTCCACTATTGGAGCCATTAATTATGCATCAAAGTACCCCAAAATCTATTTTTCAGCCTGGTTTGGCAAGTAACTATGGCTGATATGCATCGGCCTTCCCCAGCAAATCTGCCCCTACTGGAGGTCTGGGCAGACTGCTGCTCAGATCTGAGTCTAGCTCCCTGCATCTAGATGCCAAGTGCATGTCTTACAAAAATTAAAGTAAATGCTGGTATTCAATATGAGAATTTGTAGAATTATATTCGACGATAAAGATTATGCAACAGCATCTCTCACTGACGCTAACTCATTAATTCTCCAAGAAATAAAAACAACAGCAGTCAGTCAGCGCCTCCATACTGGAGAAGCCATATTCGTCGACTGGATATCATCGATCGTGTACACCTTTGTGGGCTTCCATTGTGATTCTTCTAGCGATGCTGGTGCTGGAACTCTTTCAGGTGCAGATGTCACGACTGGTTGTTCCGAAGGAGCTTCTTCTTCTTCTTCCTGTGGACCCACACTGTCTATTGCTCCTGTCGTCAAATGCGGAGAAGAAACAACATTCTGCTGTACAGTAGCATTCGGAGCAGGCAGCGAAAATATTTCGAGGCTTACTTTCATATTTTTAACAAAAATGGGAGTCTTGAGGATACACCGTATCTCATACTGGCACTGTATATACTTGCCCATGTAGGTTGGGGGCAGCTGAGCAGGAATGTCCAACAACACACTCTTTCTCAATTGCTGACCAACCGCCAACCGCACCGGCTCTTGCGTCTTGGATAGTGTTCTTGTGCTCTTTGTAGAATACATAGAGCTTCCAAAGTCGTCTGCCGATACGACCAGCCTTCTTCTCAGCTCAACAATAATCTGTTTGAATACTTTTGTTGAAGAACTTTCAGCTGTGATATCGACTGGCAGTTTTTCACCTCCTCTGACTATATCCTTCTCTATAGAAGCCTTTATACTGGCGTCTCCACTAGCACAACACCAGCACTGGTTGATCATAGTCTGTGCCGATGAATCAGCTGGTTTTGGCCGATACAGAGCATCGGATGGCTCTACGATGAGGTCCTGTCTCGCTTTCAAAGACCTCGACAGGCCAGTCCTCTGACCCACAACTCGAAGTTTATACTTCACCTCACCACGATTTCCATCGATTCCACGTACTTCGAATGAAGGTGGTATTCCATCAGGAAGCTTGAATTTGAAATCGAATTGATACTGGCCAGGTTCGTACCTCTGGCGCCCACCATCAGTATTCCCAAGCATTACGTGCAGATTGAACAAGTCGTGTCTACCAGTCAGTGTATGAGTGGAAGTCGACGTGCCGTTATTGTAATATCGCCGCACTACCGTTTTCTCTTTACCATACATCTGCAGTGTAAAGAATTGGCTACTTGTCACTCGATCCCTACGTTACACTGGTCGTGTATACTGCTTGAACACTGTTGCAGTAGTAACACACACTATGCAGTGTTTGTCCAAACAGGAACATACTATAGAACCATACCTCGAGTTTCAAACCCGACAACTCGATCGCATCGACACAATTCAAAGCTACACTTCCTTCTACAATATCACCTGGCACAAATGCCGTTTTGATTGTACGAATAGCGACTCCATTTTGAGAACTGAAACCGGCTCCCATAATAAACAGACTGACTGAGAAAGCAGGCTCAGTCTACAATGTCTGGGATGGACCGGAATATAAATATATATTTTTATATAATGTATCTCCACTGTGTTCATCGATACGTCTTTCATACCCGACATTCGAAATATTTCATTAATGACGTGCATAGGCCAGCTAGCTGGATCTGCAGATCTCACAAGCGAATCTGACGGAATTTCATGCGATGTAGTGCATTTCTAAATCACATTTTTTTGATTGATTTTAAGATCAATATGTGTAGTAGTGGTTTTGACATGGTGAGAAAGGGTAAAGGAGTAGAACACTTTCTGTAGGCAATTTTAAAGAATGCTGCAATGCAAAAAGAAGAACAAGTAGAGACTAAAGGCCAGGCGTTAGGCGAGTATGGTAATTATTGGTATTATTTGGATGTTAATCGACAAAGTCAAGGGCCATTTTCAATAACATATCTTCAAGGTGCGTGCGGAAATACACTGCTCATGTCGTACATCATAATCTCTGAAAAGCAAACAAGGGAAGTTTGGAGCTGCTAGAAATACTCTAGAGGGTGGATTGTAGTGCTGTTTGTCTGATTTTGTACAATGAATTGTGATACTAGCTTTATCGTCAATATATATATATATATACCGCAGAGTTGCAAGATAAGGCCAAGTACTTTACGGAATCCACCTTGTTCTGGAAACAGGGTTTGTCTGGTTGGAGCAAGTTGGGCGATGTCCCTGAGCTTCGCTCGGCTCTGTTGGTGCAATATAGAAGTCAGGATGATGATCAGGCACCAGATGAAGAACGGTTTGTGGATGATGACGGGACGGAATACGAGTGGGATCGCGCAGCTCGCAAATATGTGCCAAAAGAGAGTGAAGGGCTAGAAACTGGTAGTGGTTCAATACCATCATCAGATATGGTGTTTGATCCTGCAGTGGTGGGGAATTCTGCTGAAGATATTGATAAAAAGAGGGCGGCTTTCGAAGAGGCGAAAGAGCGAGCGGCTAAAGGGAAAGCTGCAAGGGAAAAGGAGCAAACGTGGTTTGAGCTGAAACACAACACCAATGTGTATGTGACTGGGTTGCCAGAGGATGTGACAATTGCGGAGATGGAAGAAGTATTTGGTAAATGTGGGATTATCAAAGTAGATGCGGAGACGAATGGTCCGCGGATAAAACTGTATACTGACAAAGCGACAGGGAAATTAAAAGGGGATGGTTTGGTGACATATTTGAAAGAGCCTAGTGTTCAATTGGCGATTGATCTGCTGGATAATGCGCCGTTTCGGTATGGATTGGAAAAACGTATGAGTGTATCAAAAGCTACATTTGAGCAAAAAGGGGCCAATTACCATGCAAGGGATGTGGATAGTAAAAAGAGGAAGAAGAAAGTGGTTCAATTGCAAGAGAGAAAAGCATTGGGTTGGAAAGGTTTTGATGATAAAATAAAGCCAGAATTGGTCACTGTGGTATTAAAGGGGATGTTCTCAATTGACGAAATGATGGAAAATCCCGGTCTAAAAGAGGAATTAGAAGATGATGTGGAGACTGAGTGTGAAAAGCTTGGTAGCATTGACAAAGTGAGGGTATTCCCAACAAATCCAGAAGGAGTGATCGTGGTCAAGTATAAAGAACCAAAGCATGCAAATCTCTGTGCTGATACAATGAACGGGAGATGGTTTGGAGGGAGAAAAATTAGCGCAGAGAAGTGGGATGGCATCACAGACTTTCAAGTCAAATACCAAGAGACAGAGGAGGAGCAGCAAGCAAGGCTTGACATGTATGCAGCAGAGCTCGAGCAACAACAATAAATTTCGTCTTTTTGCAACGACTTAAGTTATTAAAAATATGTACCGAAAAAATAACATGCAAAATGTGTACCAACTAGTAGGTTTGCTATGATAGCTGAATCATGCATTTTCCAGTCTTGAGGTTGCAATGTTTCTTCAAATTTTGCTCCCAAACATCTTTCCAGTTAGTCAGCCACTCGTCTGCATCTGCCAGGCCATGTTCATCCAGCAAGTTGGCAACTCTGTATCGATCAGCAAACATGTACACATATTTAGTTTCGTTTTTGGATCAACATTATAAAATAAATAAATAAATCGCACCTTTCCACGTCTGGTGATACCCTATCTATCAAGTCTTGATACTCCTCCACTTTCATGGGCCATCCTTTTGGATTAATCTGCTCTTTTCTCGAGTTATGGAGCCTTAGGTGATTATCAGGCAGCGAAGAATCCAGATTCAAGAATGACTTGAGTTTTTGAAGTGACTTGCTGCTGCTCTTGGATTCCTGATCTACCAGCCTCTCGTATTGAATGACATGTAGATGATTGGAGTCAAAGTTTTCAATCCAAGCTTCCAGTGCTGTAGAATAGTTCCCATGGGGTGAATCGAGCATGTTATATGGCCCAGGATGGCCGGTCAGCTGAGAAGCAGTTGTCAGACAGTAGTACAGCGAGTTTTTACCGTTCTCTGCCAGACAGCCTGCCCCCTCCTTGTCATACATGTGAACTAACATTGATGCAGCTCTTGAAATAGGTTCTCGAAGGGAAGCAACAACTTTTATCCATGGCATTGCTTTCGCCATACCAGCTGCTAGGACATCACCATTCATTGCGTAGTGGGTTGAGGCTTCAAAAGCCATGAGGCGTCCACCAGATCCTATGTACCGATCGCGCTGCAAGTTTTCAAGAATATAATCTTTTTGATCTTCAGACCTGCATCCAGAGAATGGATTTCCTCTGCATTTCAGTGTAAAGAACTCTGGCTCCTTTTCAACACTTGCCAACACTGATGGATGACCACTAAAATGCTGGTATAAGGAAGTGGTTGCACTTTTTTGCCACCCCAATAGGATAGCATGAGGAAAGTTAAATGTTGTGCTACCCTTTTCTCGCAGCGCATGCGCCTCTCGTAAGCATTCAAGGGATTCACAAGTCCCAACCTTTTCCAAAAATAAGCTTTTTGGCATTACCATTTCCAGCGACGACTCTACGTGTACCTTATCTCCCATACTATATTTCCAGGCATCGCCATTGAAGACGCTATTTTTTCCTCGCAAACCTGGCGTAAACTCAATTTTCCTCTGTGTCGCCAGGAATGAGCGTAGCAACTCTCCCAGTTGCTGTGCTCGACGAGCGGCTCCCAAATCGAGCCTAGAAAGCATCGACTCCCTCGTTTTATATTGATTAAATTCTAATTCTATCATTTCATCAGGGCTCAAATCCTCCTCGGCAATAAGCATCGGCCTGCGCATTGTCAACCAACAATTCCGTTGAAGATCTCCGCTGAGGACCCATCACGTTCATCACCCATTTCCTCGATACCATACAGTCAATATTATGATAATGGATATTTTTTTAAATCATATTATGACCGCAAAACAAGAATACGTGACCTACCGTTTGGGTCTCCGAAATATGGCTAAGGGATCCAGCAGCATGGGAAACCCGTCCTTCTCCCTTTTCTCGGGAGCATTTGGTCGATCATTCCCATAATTTCCTGACGTAATGTCAATAAGAGAGTATAGAATAGTGAAGGAGGTCAAAACAAGAGCGCAGCCGACCAACCACCAAGTCGTAGTAAAGGCCTTCCTGGTGCGCGGTGTGTACGCTCCGCCACGAGGAGTTCCCGATCTACTTCCCAATCTTTCGTATTCTGCCATGGCTAAAACATAGAAATCCAAAAGATCAAATCTTTATTTGTAATTTATCAATGGTACGTTGCTCGTGTCCACCATCATTTTGCAAACGCGGAATGGGGCCTCAGGTCACGGGCGCCCGTGCTCACGTCACGTGAGTCACATGAAATCACTCGTACGTACAAGTGAGGCTATGATAACCAAAGCTTTTCTTCCCTTCTTTGGTTTCCCCAAATTACAACTATCTATGCATTGATTTCCTAGTACAAGATGCAAGATCTATGGGGAAAAGATCATAGAATCTCAACCCATCTCATAAACTACTACTCCAAACAAGGAGGGAATACATCACCCTTGTCATTTGTCACCTTATTCTTTGTCTCTAACAAATATTTCTCCAGCATTAGACGTGTACTGGCATTGAAGTCCTCTGAAATAGTAGATGATTGATCTGCCCTCACACGGATCAATTCTTTTCTTACTTTTCCTGCCAGCACCTTGCCTAGTTCTACGCCCCACTGATCAAAAGAGTTTATTTCCCAAATGAATCCTGATACTGCGATTCTGTGCTCATACAGTGCCAACAATTGTCCAATCGTAAATGCATTGAGATTAGATAAAATTAATGATAAAGAGGGCCTGTTTCCTGTAAACATCTTGTGGGGGATGAGAGCTGGTGGAACCCCCTCTGCTTCAAGCTCCTCCTTTGACTTCCCAGTCGCAAGAGCATCAGGCTGGGCAAAAAAGTTACAGAGCAGCTCTTCGTGACTTGAAGACTGTTCTTCTTGTAAAAAAACATCCTGTTGACTGTGAATAATCCCAATGAACTCTGCAGGCACTACTCTTCCTTGATGTACAAGCTGATAGAAAGAGTGCTGGCCATTTGTACCAGGCTCTCCAAAGTCAATCTCCCCAGCAGCAAAATTCAATTCTTTTCCATGGATGTTCACTCCTTTCCCGTTGCTCTCCATCGACAACTGTTGAATATGTGCTGGAAATTGTGATAGAGCCTGTGCATAAGGCAGGATTGCACAAGTGGAGCGATCCATAAATGTAGCATTCCAAACATTAAACAGACCCATGAGAACTGGTATGTTCTTTTCCAAGGGAGCTGTAGAAAAGTGTTCATCCACATCCCTCATTCCTCTAAGAAATGATTCAAATGTCTCAAAACCGTATTGAAGAGATAATGGGAGTGCACCTACAGCAGAAGATGCCGAGAATCTCCCACCAACCCAGTCCCAAAACCCAAAGGTATTGGCTGGGTCAATCCCGAATTCCTCCACAGCCTTCAGGTTGGTCGACACAGCCACCATATGTCGTGCAATCGATTCCTCGCCGAGTTTCTTTTTCAACCACGCTCTTACCGTCCTTGCATTCCTCATTGTCTCTGCAGTAGTGAACGTCTTGCTCACAATAATGACAAGGGTTGTTTCTGGGTCAAGAGACTTTAGAGCATCTACACAGTCAACTGGATCCACATTGGCCAAAAACGTCAGTTTCCTATCTTTTGCCTTTTCTGCTGCACTTGGATCATTTGCAAGCGCAGTGTGAATAAATGCAGGACCAAGATACGACCCCCCAATGCCAATGGCAACAAAATGAGTGAGCGCTTTACCAGTAATTCCAGTCCACTGTCCATCTCTCACCTTGCCTGCAGACATATGCATTTACTATTTTTTAACACGTTCTTCCTAGACATTATCACTGTATAATATATTGTCCATGCTAGCGAATTTCACTGTAGCAAAGAAGCAATGAGACTATTCTTCTTCTTTTATGCTAACCAGCAGTGGACAGTGGCACACTCAATATAATCTAAAGACATAACGCACTGGAAAACGCCTTGATCTTATCCAACACCTCCCATACACCCGGAACAACATCTTCGCCCTTATCAAAGATGGAACAATCTCTCGGAGCTCGCAGCGCCACGTGAAGAACGGCTCGATCTTCGGTCAAATTCACGTGCTTCCCACTAAACATATCGCTGATTTTCGACTCAATCTCTGCTTCTCTTGCCAGATCCAGCAACATCTGTTTACGAAACAACATTAAAATTTCAAGAAATCAATTCGCGCATTCATCACGAGAAAAAAAAAGTCAATCAAATACCAATTCAACCAACCTTGACAGTCTCGATGGTAGCATTCTGCCTGGAGAAGTCCACGTATATACCATCATGAGTGTGTATGAGATTTTCCGTTCTTTTAGAATCCTCCAATAACTCTCGCAAATGGGTTTGTTGTATATCACCAACGTGAGCTTTCAATTTGCTCCATGTTTCAGATTTCTGATCAATTGTTGTCATTGGTTTTCACGTTCAATAACAGCAACTTTCCACTCAGATTGTTTTCAATATTTACTACTTCATTCATAAATTCATTAATGAAGAAACCAAGTCGCATTTGCGATACGCATTATCAACATAATCATAAGCAAAGTGACTTTCTTGTCATCACACCAGAACAAGACCCATGAATCAAAAATAAACACATGCTGGCATCACTTGGACACAGACTATGCAATAGTTACAGAATACTAAGAACAATAATGATTGAATACTAAGATATACGAATAGGAGGAGATGCAAGAAGTGGAATTGGCGGCGAATCTACTATATATTTTTTGCCTTGAGCTGATGTTTTGACTCGTAGTCTAGGACCCAACAGAAAGGCAATCAGGGCTCCACCTGCAAGACCTCCAAAGTGTCCCCTGCATACAAGGTACATTTCTTTTAGTTCAGAGTATATCTCTGCGCTTTATTAGGTGTTGAGTACTTGTAATGCGCTTCGTACTCCATGCATGATGGTTTAATACCACAAAGTGCAAAGATGCTGGAGAACTACTCCTACTCCTACTAAAGAAACATGAGAAATAGACATACCAGTTGTCAATCCTTGGATTGGCAAAGCCATACGCCATGTTCAATAGCAGCGTTTGCCATAACTGTTTCAGTACAAAATCAGACCGTTTTCCATACAAGTCCTTATTACGATAAAAATACATTGCCAGAGCACCGCCGAGTCCAAATACAGCGCCAGAGGCTCCCAGAGATGGTGCTGCACTTCCATAAAAACTAGCCACATTTCCGGCAACAGCGGCAGCAAGATATGTTACTATGAGTCTCTTTCCCCCACACAAGCCTTCTAAAGCGGGAGCTATGTTGTATAAAGAATAGCAATTTACTACAAGATGCATAACATTGCCATGGAAGAATGCAGGAGTGACCAAACGCCACCACTGCCCTGCCAGAATCAGTTGGTTTACTTTGGCACCCCATGCCGTTATGGCATCCTTGCTGACTACCTGAGCCCCGTACATCAGAATGTTGATTCCTAGTAGCCCTTGGCTTACAGTTATTTTGGTTGGGTCCGACGGGGATTGTTGTGCTTGAGGCACGCGTCTTCCTCTCCTTTGTGACCTGTGCACACCACAGGTTACTCTCCTGTCTGGTCAATTCTTACACATGCAAGCAGTATTGGATGCAAGCAAATCAGATCGACAACAATGGGCATACGAAACAGTTGGAAACATTGAGTCTTACTTTAGCGATTGCGTCGAATACGGCGACGATGTATAGCTGTTATAAGCACCACCACCAAGTGAAAATGGAGATGCACTCCAACAAAGGACAGCTGTACCCAGAGCGGCGCGATGGAAGTGTCCCGATCTATTCATCGTATTATACCAACAAATCAGTGGTTTAGACATCATACTACATTGAATACGAAAAGATCGAGCCCCATTCTGTGAGGAATGGTGTACAACCATGCTGGTCGCAATTGTTCTAATTCAAAAGATATCTGCTCTTTTAGCAAGCAACACAGAAACCCACTTGTATTTTTTTATTTTATTTTTCTAATTTTTATTATTGCAATGTAAAGTTTAATCGGTGAAGCAGCATTGCTGCAGGTTGAGTTCCATCATCAAAACAGCAGCAACAGGGCAGTACATTTCAATACTGCGATTAAAAATAATCGATTTCAAAGACATCGTGATACTAAATCTTTACAATTTATATATTTACATTGTAGTAGTTTAGAGAGGATGACAAGTGTGAGACGTAGGCTGCTTGAAACCCTTGTGCAAAAAACTAATGCTTGTTGTAAGCCAGTATTCGAACTGTCTTCTCGGACATGCATGGTGTCGATTTGCCGCGACATGGCAACAAGTTCGAATACAAATCTTCAAATTAATGGGTCAATAGAAGTAGATGTGGAGACTATTGTGGTCGGTGGTGGCGTCTTGGGCCTGGCTGTTGCCAGACACTTGCTGACTTGCTGTGGTACAAAGCAAAAACAGAACAGGTCGAATTCTGTCGTATTAGTAGAAGCTGCAGAGACATATGGGACGGAGACGAGCTCTAGAAATAGTGAAGTAGTGCATGCTGGGCTGTATTATCCCAAAGGATCTCTGAAAGCTGAGATGTGTGTGCGCGGGAAACACATGTTGTACGACTATTGCCAAGAGAAACAGGTCAGGTACAAGAAGATTGGCAAGCTGCTCGTTGCTCCGGGGGAGAAGGATGTTATAGCTTTGAGAGAAATAGAATGTAAATCAAGAGATAATGGAGTAAATGATCTTATTCGAGTGAGTAAAGAAAGTGTAAAGTCTTTAGAACCTGAAGTAGAGTGTGAGGCAGCTGTACTGTCTCCATCATCTGGGATTGTCGACAGCCATGGATTGATGGCTGCTCTGGAAACGGATATCATTTCAGAGGGAGGAATAGTTGCGTACAATAGTAAAGTAGTCGGCGGAAGCGTGAGTGATCAGGTGAAGCGTTTGCATGTCAGAGATGTAGGGTCAGGAAACGTGACTGAAATAACTGCTAGAAATTTGGTTCTGTGTGGTGGCTTGTGGTCCCAGAAAATTGCCTCTAGTCTGAAAGGTTTGAGTGAACAATACATTCCAGAGTTAAAACTTGTGAAAGGATCATATTTTGGAATAAAAGCCGGGACGAAAGGTCCATCATTTGAACATCTCGTGTATCCAGTGCCATCAGGAGATGGTGGTCTAGGTGTGCATGCAACTGTAGACCTCTCTGGATCCCTCCGTTTTGGGCCCGACGTAGAATGGCTAGAAACAAACGATCCAGCTGATGTAGACTACACAGTTGATCCGGGAAGGGCTACACTCTTTGAAAAAGCGCTGGAAAATTACTGCCCTGGTCTTCCTTCCAAGTGTTTGGAACCATCATACAGTGGTGTTCGTCCAAAAGTCGTTCAACCCGGCTCCAAATACGGCGATTTTGTTATTTCGACCTACAATCAGCATGGAATACAAGGCCTTGTGTGTACTTATGGCATTGAATCACCTGGCCTCACGAGCTGCCTCGCTCTTGCTGACTATATTTCCAACCGTCTGTAGGGTATGAATACTACTAGTATTAGAAATCTGTGCATTTGAAATTTACATGCTACTCGACAAATAAATACTTGACATGTATATAAACATATTATTGACATAAAATATGAAGCACTCAAAAACAGAGATATGCTTGAAGCAAAAACCTTGCAGAGTCTCCTCTCAAATTCAGAAATGCTTCTGGAAAAGAGTGCATTCAGATAGTGGATGCATAATTTTTTTTTTCTGGACGAGTTTATCCAAAATCGTGGACCGCCAAAACATTGTTTATAAACTGCGACTAGGGTACCATTTTACCTTTAGACATTCTTGGAGCCTTGCATGCGAACAGTCCTGATAGGCCGCTCAGCGCTCCATACTGAATTCGTATCCTTTCCTACATTCTTCTCACCCTGTTTCTTCATTTCAATTTCATTTTTTTTTTCTTCTTTAGACTTTTCAAAGTCGTGTATTTCTTCAAATTCCTGTCGCAGTACGCTCTTTTCATTCATAACATCCTTCTCCACTTCCTCGTTTTTCTGCAGCTGCTGTTTGACAGA
Source organism: Picochlorum sp. 'soloecismus' (assembly GCA_002818215.1). Lineage (NCBI taxonomy): Eukaryota > Viridiplantae > Chlorophyta > Trebouxiophyceae > Picochlorum > Picochlorum sp. 'soloecismus'. Next base: position 1,291,949 of record PJAJ01000031.1, on the reverse strand, counting down.
CAAGGCAGAAAGTTTCTGGCTCAACAAAGATTGCTGGCATGCCAGCGTATGGCGCGGACCATTAGGACCATCGAAGCACCCACAAGGAAGTCTTGGGTAGGTCGATGCGGCATTTTCAGGAAATCCTTGCTGTTTTCCATGTTCTGGCACCAGCTGGCCAGTCTTGGCATCAGCACCTGAAAGCACCCTTGACATGCCCGTCGTAGGAGAAGGCCCCCTGGTCGAGGGTGGCACCCTGGGAGTCATAAAACCTTTTGGGGAGCTCCCACGAGGAGACAATCCTCCAGGAGTTTCTCCAGGGGTGCTCATATCAACATCATGCAGCTTTGCAGGCAGCCATTTTGACAAGAGGCTCTTTGGATGCCTCCATGGAGGAAGAGATAAGCCCTGGGTATCAAAGGCCAGAGATATTTCATAGCAAAGCAGTTGAACTAGAGGCTTTATTGCCGACGCCGGTGCCACGATTTCCTCTGGAACCACATTCATCACCCCAGCATATCTCTCGGTCGGATGAGATATTGTAAAGTGGTCCTTAAAACGAGCCTCTACAACGTAGTCTTCTCCAAACACGTCCTCAGCCTCGACAATCAAAAACACATTCCTCAGATTCCTAAAGCAGTTGGATCCGTTACCCCCTCCGATGGCGTTCCGTAGATGCACCCTGTGTCCCACCGTGCTCAACCTTGTAGCCAAAATAACCACGTCCACTTCCCCTTCTTCGTGCTCAACAGCCATCTTCATCTGTTTCACATCCTCCATCAATCTCAAATGAAACGCAGAGATTGGCTGCAGACAATGATCCACATACTCCTTCACCAGATCCAGCTGTTCATGTAGCTTCCTTCTAGATCTTTCTGCCTCAAACGCAGACACATCAACCTCCAAGTCAAAATGCAGCGAGTAGGCAGCATCAGAGTAGGTCGATTTCGCCAACTCTTCTACCGACCCACCACCTTGCACGTTCTTGCTAGTCTCCCGGCTGCCACCCCCCCTCCGAGTACCAATCCCACCTTCCTCCGTCTGCTCCGCCGCTTTCTGCTGTTGAACTACCCCACCCAGCACCGCAACACGGGCATTCTTCTCTTCCTCCGACTTGCTAGCTTTCTTTTTGGCTTGCTTTTGCTGTACAGCAGTATGCATACTGTCCCCAACAGGCCTCACACCCCCAGAGGAGACCAGATGTGCCGCTGTGTGATACACAAAGCTACCACCGTGGTCCACCACCCCGGTCGTCGGTGTCGCCGTCCTCCCGCCCAGCCCAAGTACTGTAGCCCCTACATTCATCATATTATCACTCTATAGTATTCACCACTCCTACTGCGTGGTATTACACGATACTATTGCAGCAGAGTGTCTGGACAACCACAGTCGTTCGAATCCTTCGTTGACAACAATATACAAATGCTCCTGTCGGTCTATCAACGAAATCTTCAGGTCGACAGAATATATTTCCTTCTTTCTTTTAATATTTACTATATGTATTCCTTTCTCTGCACTGTTTCACACCAGGCAGTACAGGAGGAATCAAGGACCGAATGTGTACCTCGGATGCCCGCTTTCCTCGACGCACTATGTGGTATATGTATAGATACGGTATATCAATCAATACATCCACTATGCCGCTACTATTTTTTTGTTATTGTATAGTCTCAGACAATGCATGTACACAGAACTAAGAGCGTGTGTCAGGCGTGCGATTGGAGCATCAATCGGTCCAAGGCATATTCGAATATCTGGAATTCCAGACGTCCTCTTTATATAAAGATGCTTCGTTGCTGCTGTGTCTGTTTGTTGGTCTTGTTGGATTGTTCGCCTGCTTTTCATTCATCTTTCATTCCTGACGATCGGGCACATGGGCTGGGTGTATGATGAGTACACTTGCATGCAATCGTGTAGGCTTGGACTTTGAAAAAATAAAATAAAAGAGTACTTACGACCGCTACTAGCGGTACAGGGTATATTCTGCCATTGTAATCTTATTACAGTACTGGTAGGCATGTGCTATTTTTCATTGCCTGTTAGGTATATATTATGTAGGGATTTTACATACTTTGATAGCATTGTATGATCATACCGTATACGGTGCTGTCCTGCTGCTGCTGCTGCTGCTGCTGCTGCTGCTGCTGCTGCTGCTGCTGCTGCTGGTACCGGTACCGGTACCGGTACCACTAGTAGCACCACTACACTATTGTAGTTAGTCAGGTCTAACCCAATGCCCACTCTTTCCTCCCTTCTTCTCTTCTAGTCTCACGTCAGTGATCACAATCCCTTTTGAACTCGCTTTACACATGTCGTACACCGTTAGAGCAGCAACCGATGCTGCAGTAAGGGCCTCCATCTCTACCCCTGTTGGACCAACAGTACTCGCCACGGCAACCACCTCTACCGCATTGTCGGTCGAGTCTAGCCTCAGAGACACATTTACATCGGATAAAAGGATTGGATGGCACAGAGGGATGAGCGCCGACGTGTGTTTGGCGCCCATGATGCCTGCCACCTTGGATAGAGTAAGCACGTCCCCTTTGCTCAACTGGTTCTTTGCCACCAACTCGTACGTCTCTGGTCCCAGCAGCACGCGAGCGCTGGCGGTGGCTGATCTGGACGAGCATGCTTTATTAGAAACGTCCACCATGCGGGCCTTGCCTTGGCTGTCCGCGTGCGTGAGCTGACCCGCATGCTGTCGGTTCGCGCTGATGGTGCCATGATGCATCACTTCTTGGTGCGAGTCGGAGCAGTCTGCCACTCGTGTGGCACGTTCATCGCTGATGTTCTCCGTCTTTTCTTCTGAAATTACTCCATCGATAGAATGTTGCAGATCCGATCCGAATACCTGGCGCATTTCCCGGTGCATTTCCGAGACCTGATGTACAACTTGTGAGGGACGACACGCCGTCTCGTCGCCCTGAAAGGTTGCCATGCCTCTGCCATGAACTTCTCGTGGTGGTTCCCTATTGCTCGTTGCTGTTTGTTCAATACTGACACTGCTGTGACAATAACCCTGACAACACTGTCGCCGGTCGTTGACAGAAAAGGAACCCCCAAAGAGGTTCAAGAGCCGCTGTTGTTCTGCGGTCCAGACGAGACGAGGCCAGAGAGCAGCAGCTGCTGCCTCGGCCAGGGCAGTCGCTGAGGAACTTGGAGAAGCAAGAACTACGGAGCATTGCCGTCTCAGACTCATCATTTGTTATCTCTTCGATGCAGGTCATCGTCTTCTGCTAGTCCGTAGAGAATTGTTGTTGATCAAACAGACTCTGCGGGTTCTGCTCTTTGCCTGAAAACAGGGCCCAGATCCCGGCCGGGAGTACACTGGCTGTGGGATCACCGATCGGCGTCAGTGACCAAATTTCGTGACAAAATGAAGAGCGTGCCGGAGTTTGAAAGAATCGAAAAGTCTTCTAAAGATAAAAGGAATTGAATTATCTGGTAGAATAGAAGAAGTGAGAGAGGGAAGAAAGAGAAAATATGGCTGGTCGATCGATGATGCGCCGTGCATCGGTGCAATTTGTTGCTCAAAGAGGAGCGACGACGATGATTGGGAGATCTTCGTTCGTCAACAACAGTGTGTGCGGGGTGTCTAAGCGTCGTCCTGTGAGTCAATTATCGATTGATATATGTGTAGTGATGGAACGTGATGAGGGAGTGTGGTGCAGGTTGCGAGTCGCGGGAGGGTCCAAGCGAGCGTGAGTGCGCTGGCAGTGGGGGATAAGGTGGGTGCAGGAAGGGATGATGCATATAGTCGTCGTATAAGTATATATGACCGTGTATGTTTGATATGTGGGGTTGGAGAGTGTCGATTGATCGATTGATCGATCGATCGATCGATCGATTGTATATATGTGTGTGCGTGTGTGTGTGCGTGCTCAGCGATTGTCCCCAGAGCAACTGGAAGGAGAAGAAAGACACAAGCAAAATCATCGTACTATATTACGACTGTTAGCAAATAATAATATGATAGTAATGGTATCGATTAATGATGCAGTTGCCGACGGATGTGACTCTAAACTACTTTGATGGGGAAGGTAATATGCAAGAAATAACAGTAGGGGATCTGACAAAAGGGAAGAAGGTGGTGCTCTTTGCTGTGCCCGGAGCTTTTACGCCTACATGCTCTCTGAAGCATTTGCCAGGGTTTATTGAGAATGCTGATGAGCTGAAGAGTAAAGGGGTGGACACGATTGCATGCGTGTCTGTGAATGATGCGTTCGTGATGGATGCGTGGGGTAAAGCTGTAGGTGCAGATGGTAAAGTGCTCATGTTGGCTGATGGGAGCGCTGTGTTTGCAAAAGCCATCGGTACTGAATTGGATCTGAATGATAAAGGGCTGGGTATGAGGTCCAGGAGGTATGCGATGCTGGTGGATGATTCCGTGGTGAAGGTGCTCAACCTGGAAGAAGGTGGTGCATTCACGGTTAGCAGTGCTGACGACATTTTGGGTGCTCTTTGAATTCTTTATTTTGTATATGAGCATTGGAATGCGCGCGTGTGGAGAGGTTGAATGTGGTAGAAAAGTTGTCATTCATGGGTAACAATAATGAAAACTGTAGAGGACATTTTTAGATTAACTATCAACGCATTTGTATTTGATAGGATGAAGATGTAATGATTCAAGAAATGAATGTGGCACTCAATGCAGTGCGCAATTCTATATTTTCAATGTCCTGACATATGCCCCATGCCCTCTGCTTGATTGTGGACGCCAAGGATGGCACAAAATTGCGGTCGCTGACCTGAGCAGATTTTGTTGTGCCCGTGACCAGTGCCTTGGCAAAAAAGGAAATGCTGCCTTCTAGCCCACTGGACGGCATGATTGAGCAAAGCGCATTGTAACAAGAAATTAGTTCGCTAAAGATCCGAAGGGATAACATAATAGCATTCGTTCGGTGGTCAGCGACGATACGATCTTCGGTTGACGAAACCATGTCCACGCAATAGGCACATACATCTGACAAGACACTTGTCCACCTGTGCACCTGCGTTGCCGATTCTGATTGCTTTTTGCATCCAGAAATGATGCATCGTATGCTAAATTCTAACGACATTGCTTTGCAGCTTGCAGATAGAAACTGTTCGTCCATAATTCCTTCTTCAATAATGATGCGGTGAACGTCATGAAGCTCAAGGGACTGGGAGAAGAGCATCTCGCTCATGATCAATTGGATGCATGTCATAATATTGTAGAGCTCATGCTTTGTCGAAATATACAGTAGGCATGTCAGTGATTGGGACATGTTAATCCTCAATTTCCCTAATTCTTCTTCTGATACGATTTCTTTGAAAATTGAGGGCTGCATTGACCCCAGGGCTGCAAGCTCCATGGCTTGATGAAGAAATGCATGCTCAATGCCGAATACCTGCTTGCTCTCTGTGCCCGATTTTGGATTCGTTTTGAGAATATAATTGACGTCGTAGTCGGAAAATTCGACCCCAAAATGCAGACGACACCAAGGAAAGCCGCGATATTCCAAGACTGTAAATATATGATGGGCCAGTGATGCGTCCTGCTTGAACAAGAGCATACAGACCCAGCGAACAATGTCTGAAATATGGCCTAGCGCAGCTCGTTCGTAGAATTGACATAAACTATCATCGTTTCCTGATTTTTCGTAGCCATAATAAGCATATCTGTTGTCGAATTCCATGTAGATGAAGCATTGTGAGAGAAATTGCAAAATCCATGGATCGTCTAGCTGTGCTTCATCGCAGTTGGTACCAACTTGGACATCTTTGACCCGCTCCATTTCGAATAGAGTGACCAATTCGTCTTCAGAGCATGCCTCTAGCAATGATTTAATAGTCAGAGACGATATCTCACCGTGGCTCGAGCTTGAAGACAATACGGGAAGTGTCAAAGATTGAAGCATGTCACTGGGAGTAATGATTGGGCTAGCAACTGACTTTGAAATATATTCAGGAATTCCATCTGATATGGACTTTCCTTCCCCGTGTAAACCAGAAAGCTTGCATATGCATCTAGAGAGAGCTTGGCGCTCAGGTTCAGTAATGTTTGCCGAGTTGCATAGCAATTCCGTCAGATGCCTCTGCAGTTCGGTATCATGGACAGGAGTCCTCTTGTCATTAGAATTACCAATAGGTTTAAGGCTGCTAAGAGATGCAAATCTTCGGCAAGCCATGATGAGCAACCATGATCCCGATTCATCAAGCGCTCCTAAAGAAATCAGTTTAGACAAGAGATCATATGGACAGATGATCAGGGCAGGAAAAATCATTCTAGCAGCCTGGATTGTTATGGTCTCCAACGAGTCGCCAATGACCTTTGTCCCATTCCTTTCGTCAATAGAGACTTTATTTCCCAGAGAAGTCAGTTCAGCATCAACCCATAACCGTATTGAATCTGATTTGATAGCACTGTCGCCATGTAATCGAGCCAGACCAGACGAATCATAGTGTGAATGAATCCAGTGTACCGCTTTCAGCCGTTCCTCTTCGTCATTGAATCTGGATGCCACCTCCCACAGAAGCTTCAACACCGTCAGAATCACATCGTTATTTATCATATCTTTGTGGAAATGTTCCATACATCTATTATACAGACATAGTACTGAACATAGAAGCTTTGAATAGTTAAAGGGACTCGGTACAGCAGTCGTCTTCCAACAATTCGACCTCGTTTCCATGAATAAGCAACTGGCAGTACACCATGCAACCATTGCCAAAATGCCATCTCCTTCGCAATACGATGTCCTTTGAATGGACTGTCGTTCATGACTGCGATAAATCATTTCGTCTACGATATTCCCTATCAAACTTCGCTCTGTCCCCATGGTTGCTGCCATCTCCACATTCTCCACCTTGACAGCATACATTTGGTATAGTGCTACACGGCCACGAAGCTTGCACAACGACGCATACACCTCTGAGTCTGACTCATTATTTATCGCTTCTTGGACCATCTCAATCCTGTCCAGCAATTCGAATGATTTAGAAAGAACCCTTTGATGCCACGACCGGCCATTCAGCCCATCATAATCATCCAAACTTTCTGTATTATCAAGCATCATGAGACCTCTCTGTATACATTCAAATAGCGATAGAATCCCTTTTCTATCATGTGCTATCATCGAACCATTGCATTCAGTTTCCGAAAGCTGCAATAAAGCGCTCTGTTGCGACCAGACGCCCAGACTCACGCACAGATCATCCATTACCACCCAGAGGCATGGGAGCAGGACAGGTCTCAGCAAAGGCGACTGCGACATATTCAAATCCGCCCCCAAAATACCTTCGCACACAAAACTTGAAAGATGCCCAGGCATCCAAGGGACCATTTTTGATACCCACTGTATCATCCCTGTCTTAGCAAGCACTCGGACACAAGCTTCTGCAGTCACCCAGCAACGAGAAAGTCAGACCGACACAGTCCCAGAAAGCACACACACAAATGCATAAATTATTATTATTTATAAATGTGTATGCTATATTGTAAAAGTATTGAACAAATCTAACTTACCAATTGGACAGTCCCAAGAGTTCCAAATGCCACAGTCAACTCCTGTCACCTCTGTACTCCTCTGCACCCCATCTTTGGCCCCATCTAAACACTCTTTCGTCTCTGATCTTCGCTCCACAACGTGCTCATCATACTTTCTACAGCTTGCATGAACCATCAGCGCAACAACCAACGCCTGATCTATCTTGTTCAGAACACCATCACCTGCTCCATCCACCTTGCTGTGTCTGTCATTAGATGCACGCCCAACCAACCCTTTGAGCTCCAAGACCCCCCCTTGCCCGACATCCATGAGCACCCGTTTCATATTCGACGTCATCCACATCGCCATGGAATCTTTATGCTTTGGTATCGATCTAGCAAGATGACAAGCCTTGGCAGCCCTAGCCTTTTCATCCCACGCATCTCGAGCTGAACTATATGCATGGAATTCACCCTGTCTCTCGTTCCTCATTCCGATTTCTTCGTCATGGCATCCTTTGTATTGTCGAAATAACTTATTTTCACTACATTGAAAAATTTCTTGATTAACATTACCGCTACGCTAACTACCAGAACGAATAGAACGATATCAGAAGCAGACAGTGACAATGCCTCCAAACCATCACTGTTGGCAGCAATTGGAGCCATGTTTAACTGCGCATTTAATACATTCAAGCATCTAATACGAAACAAATTTTATTTTGTTTTACTGTACAGTGTGCTATTCTGCATCCATTGTGTCACAAGTAACTGGTTGCAATCACATTGCCAAACGCCAAATGGACCTTTGAAAAACAATCATCAGACAGGCCTCAGGGAGATGCAATTTTTATAAAAAAAAATTGCGTGATAAAGTAATGCCGTGTATTTGTAAATAAAAATATGTTGTGAGGAAGGATGAATGATTTATCGGATGCGGAGGCCTGGAAATGTGCAATATGCCAAGAGCTATTGTACAAACCAGTGGCCAACGTGTGTGGACATTTGTTCTGTTTCTGGTGTGCTCACAAAGCGATGAGCCCATTTTCGAGTAGTAAATGCCCTCTATGTCGAACTCAATATGGTCACTTCCCTGCTGTACGTGTTCTTGGCCTGGGTTTTTTTTATTCTGATGCGACTAGTGCTTAATCAACAAGTGTTTCGGTTGAATGTGGGCAAATGCGGCTACCCTAGGTGGTGTATTGGGATTAAATTATGTACAATAGCATTAATTCATTGGAGAAAGCGGTGTTGATGGCGCAGATGGTGTCCAAGTTGCACGCGTTTCTTAGAGCCTCGTTTCCTGATCTGTACGCGATTCGAGCAGCTGAAGTATTGGAAGAGGAGGAACTAAGGGATATTGAGTCACCAGAAATACCAAACTCGTACCAATGCTATAGTAGACCAGGTCATCCGTCTCCAAAGGACTTTGCGTGCGACAACTGTAACGAGCTCGTGTTTATGCCTGTTATTCTGAACTGCGGGCATGTCGTGTGTAGAGCTCCTTGCAGAGGTCATGGCAATGACTCTTGTCCGTGCTGCGACGGGCTGCCAGTTGCTGATCATAGCATTGTATGTAATAATTTGTGGGAACTGATGAAGAAGGCGTTCCCGAGGGAGTGCGCAGCTAGAGAGAAACAAGTGATTGAGAGTGGAGTCGATGTAGACGCGCTGTTGTGTTCGCCCAGGGAGACAGTCAGTCAGTCTCGGCCCGAAGATGATGGGAGTGCGGGAGATCAGAGCATTAGCGGGACAAATCAGGATGAAGAAATGAGTCCCTGGGGTGAGCATGTGAGTAACGGGACAGTGCCATTAACCACAAATGGAATAATTTCATGGCTTCAGAGGAATGACTATCCTCACTTTGGCGTGGGTTGCGACGCATGCGGCCAGTATCCGATACTTGGTAGAAGATATAGATGTAAAGATTGTCCGGAGGCGGTCGGATTCGATATTTGCGGTTCCTGTCATGATAGGGGTGTGGGGTCTATTGTCGGAAGATTCAACCAGAAGCACAGTCCAGAGCATGTGCTGGAGCTGGTCTCGCCAATTATGACAAAACTGCATATTTTGAAAGCAATGCATCCAGAACTTGATTTTGATAGGTTGTTAGCACTAATTGAAATGTCCTGGGAAGACGAGGAGGCTGCACAGCCGAATCCGCAGCAAGGTGCCACGGCAGCAACTATTAGCCCTCAAGAAGAGGCTCACGAATCTGATATTGATCCAATGTCTCAGGAACAAATAACATTACAAGATGAAAATGCAGAGGAAGTGGCCCCCATGATGCGAGCCCGTGGTCCAAGGCCTGCATTTGATCACCAAGCCGAGTGGCCAAGTCCTGGATCCACTGCAGCTGGAAGCTCAGCTCCCAGGAATTGTGATTGAAAATTGATGTACACTAATGTTCCAGTTTTATATCAACCTAGTTACCTAAGGCAAATGCTTATATAACCACCATTTTCCTATACTTTTCCAAAGACGCCATGGATAAATACCCGCCGCATGATTTGGCCATCCTTCTTGTTTGCGATGCTTGTGCACACATACTTGCACTCTTGGCACTTGAGGCCAATCCCTGCCGCAAGCGATTCGAGTCGTTCGCGACTGAAAAAACAAGACAGAGTACCATCCGCCCTTTGATACACCATGTTATCAGGATCAATCAATTGACTACCGGGAAATCGCAATTGCGCCATATCGTACTGTCCATAGTCACGAATCAGTAACAGTCCGCCCTTCTTCAGCGCTCGCTTGGCTTCAGACAGTACACCTGTCATCTCGGATGGGCTCATGGCCGACAAGGTAAATATAATCATCATTATATCGCAGCTATCAGTTTGGAAGGGGATGCATTTGTTTTTTCCAGCAGCATGTACATGCAGTTCAACTCTATCATTCTCAATTCCAGCCTTTTGGCACATTTCTCTAAAGACTCCGGTGGCGGTCTCGGACACGTCACAAGCCACGGCTGTCGCTCTTTTATTTGCTCTCAACACCGGAATCAGGGCAGATCCACAGCCGCAACCAATCTCGCCGACTCGTAGTCCACTCGTACCGTCACCATCATCCAGCAGGCAAGGGAACTCCAGGGAGAGATATCTCTTCTCTTTAAAAAATCTCCCAGCTGAGTGCAGTCGATGAAACTGTTCCCACTCGTCAGAGTACGTCTTATTATTGTTATTCATATTAATCTGGTATCGTTCAGTATCTGGTACATTTTCCTTGGCAAATAACACTTCATGTCGCCCAGCCTCTGGCCCTCCAGCACTGCCCTGGAGCTGGATTCGTTCTAACTTTTGCTTCGCCACTGCCCGCCGCCCTTCTTCCACGCAAACGGACCAGTCAAAATCATCATCGTGATACTGGCCAGCGTTTGGACCCCTTTCCCCTACGTACCGTGAACAAACTCTCGCTACCCCCCGTCTCCTTCCTGGCCTTGCTTGTCTGGCCTCCAGAGGCGACACGGCCTTTTTTAACAAGGCACGTTTATACTGATACCGCAGGGAATCGTAATTTCCGAATTTCATTTTTAAGCGAATACAAGGCATGCATGATATACAGTCATGAATAATATACCGGTACCGGTATGTATGTTTTCAGAGAGCCGTGAGGTAAAAGCGACGAAATACCACTCACAGAGTCGCCCACAAGCATGCACGCATATATGCGTATATACGACCATACGGTTCTATCTTCACCCAAATCGACTCTTTGGCACATGCCGATTCGTGTGAAGTTGCATGCCCTCGTTCTCCATTGGACACCGTGTCGTACCTGGGATCCAGTGGCAATCAGACGCTTGCACAAACTTTCCTAAGCGACCATCTAATCAGCCTTGTGAAGGCGCGGCTCCCATGGCCTCTTTTCTTTCATTGTTGTCACACTAGAGCCACACTAGAGCCACACTAGAGCCACACTAGAGCCACACTAGAGCCACACTAGAGCCACACTAGAGCCACCGGATCTTGGCCAAGCGTCTTGGACCATCGGTCCAGCTGGACCATCGGTCGATGGTGTGCATTTGCATCGATGCAAATTTAGATTTGGTGTCAAATACGTACGAGCTGGTACCTACCGCTGTTGTTGTTGTGCTCTAAACGAATTAAGCAATGGTTGCCTTGTCTGTTGCTGTAAAAACTTCATCAGCTTTGAGACTGGGAATTAGGGATCGATCGATAGCAGCAGCCACCATGGAGAGAGCGGAAGAGTATCCTCGGCCCCCGAGGGTCGAGGAGACCCGGAGACGACTCCAGGTGTTCGCCAAAGGGTCTGGGGAATGCATCGTCGACACCCAGCGTTCCCGTGAGATCGAGTCCCCGGGCGTATCGTATAGAGTTTTGGAGACATTTCATCCACCTGCATACTACATTCCCTCCATGTATTGCAGCGAAGATCGGTTGAAGCCCTCCCGAGCCAGGAGGACATTTTGTGAATGGAAGGGCAAAGCTACGTATTTTGATGTTGAGCTGGATGATGGAAACCTTGTTCAAGGTAAAGTATGGAAATATGGTGACCCTACACGAGCATTTAGTCTTATCAAGGAGTCGTATGCGTTCTATCCCAGTGCCTTTGACTGCTATGTTGACGGAGAACGTGTGGAGCCCCAGCCAGGTGATTTCTATGGGGGGTGGAAGACAAAGGATGTCACGGGGAAAATCAAAGGAGCTCCTGGGACAATGTTCTGGTAAAACAGTTAAAACGACCACTTTCTCCTTGCTTGCAAAAGAACATACAGTAGTATGAGCTATCACAAAAAAAGAAGAGCAACCTGCCTAATCGTCTTCGTTACAAGTGCAAACGACAACCCTCGCCAAATGAGCTCCTGTATAGTCCCGCTTCTTCACTCATTTCTTCTCTCGTCCTCGGTTTTCTATCTTCGTCAAGATTTTTTTTTCGTTCTGCGCCGCTGGATGCCCCTTTCAACTGTTTCACCCCATCCTCGGAGGCCTGATCAATTGCATCATAAATCTCATCATTGTTCTCAAAGTCTCCCTCTTTGCGAGGTAAAATATGAATGTGGACATGTGGCACGGTTTGTCCTGCTTCAGGACCATCTTGGATGGTCAGAGTTAGAGACGTAGCCTTGTGAAATCTTTCCAATTTCTGTCCCACCTCTTGTGCCAGGGTCCACAGGTCTGCCACTTCTTCTGACTCAAGACTGGTAAACCTGGGGACGACACGTTTCGTGGAGACTAGAACATGGCCTGGAAGAATAGGTTTCAGATTTACAAACGCAAAGCAATGCTTTGATTCTGCAAACACTTCGCTCGGTTCTATCGGCCAGGGCCCAAACTTGTAAGTACCACCCGAGGAGTCCTGCAGGACGGTACGCAGTGCCTAGGTATTATCTGTACATCGATGCTCGATAGCCCATATCGGTGGCTTTATTCTATTTCCTTAATAAATATATTTAGATAACATCGCACCTTATCCATAGCTTTTGTAAGAAAGTTGCAGGATCCCTTGAACCTCCACCCTGACGTTGACCCACCAGAGGCAATAGCGATACGAGAGCACCAATACGCTCTCGCGACACTAATCATGACATGTAATACAATAATTAGTATGTAACATTAGGTACGCAAGTCGTTGCTGTGCAATAAAGAGGCACATTTGCAGATGTCACTTGCAGGCTGAGAGTTAAAATTTGAATGAAACGGCACCAAGAACGCCACATCATGTCGTCTGGGCTATTGAGTACTTTTCATTTGTCCCCGTTAATATAAATATAAATATATATATATTAACACTATTATCGTTATTTAAAACATATAATTGTTAGTAAGCGGTGAATTGGGTCCATGAGAAGGTTGTCAACATGCAACGTGGCATGCCACAATGTTGTTTCGATTCTGGAATGCAGAATGAATATCATCATCTGAAAATACCATCATGGATAAAAAGAAGATTCAAAATAGGAATAAAAGGATTCGCAAAAAAATAGCAAAGCTACACCGCGCAAAGGAAACTTGCAAAGTGTTAATTCAGGACTGTGCAGAAAAGGGCGAATCGTCAGAGGTTGCCACGTCCTCGCCTCGCTGTTCCGAAAATAGAACAGATATTATTTCTTCTTTACATGTAGTTAACCAACGATGCGGTAGTTTAAAGCGTGACTGGGAAAGCTTGAACACGAACGGTGGTGACAAGGTACCCGAGGCATCTCTATCTGCGTCTCATGTGAGTAGCCACATTCGGTTCTGTCAGGACGACGCATTTTCTGGTGTACTCGTAAGCAAAATAGGAATGATGGATAGATCAAAATCTCAACACGCTGCTGAATCCGTGCTACAAGGAAAGGTCGGCGAGCTACGTCAGTGTGTAGTTGTTGTTCAACAAGAGGAGCGAATAGTGTCAACTGCAGCAGCAGCAGAACAAGCCAGTTGCCCAATGGCAAAAGCCGTGGTAACGGAACGACTGCAGCACGAGGAAGAAGTGCATTTTGATTATGGCGTGGTATCATCGAATGGTGTTGCAAATAAAGTTTTCGTTCATGGAAATTACCACAGGTACTATGGGTACAGACTAGGTAAAGCGTTTGAACAAGATCCTCGACTGGGCTTGATGGAGAAGCAGTGGTTTCACAAGAAGCGATGTTTGGACATTGGTTGCAATGAAGGGGTAGTGACATTAAGTATCGCAAAAGCTTTTGGGACAAAGAGTATGACCGGGATTGATTTGGATGAACATTTGATCAGGAGAGCATGCTCGTACGTTATCTTGCACACTTTTTTTGTCCGTATGAATTAAAAACTGATATCGCTGTCGTTGTCCTAGTACAGTGTTAGGTTGCCCATTACAAAGAAACATTCAATTCAATACCATTATTATTTGATATATTATTGCCGCAGACATTTGAAAGATGCACGATCGGAAGCAATAGACACGTTTGTGCTGTCTCAGAAGTCGGGAGTAGATTCAAAGAGCCGCAGAGATGCCAAGAGGACAATGCAAAGTTTAGCTCAGACGTGGTTTGTTCATGGCAACTTTTTGTCAGGTCGTGTAGATAAAGGTAGTTTTGATTGTATAACGGCTTTCAGTGTGACCAAATGGATACATTTACATGGAGGTGACCCTGGGATTCGATACTTCTTCAAGAAGATTAGCGATTTGCTTGGTCCAGGTGGTAAATTCATCTTGGAACCTCAGGGTTGGAAATCATACAAATCTGCTGCGGCGAAAATGCGGAGAAGCCTTGGAGAAAAATCACAAATTCCAGAGTATACATACTTTTTCCGCCTTCAAGATTTGCACATTCGCCCCGAAGATTTTTGTACAATCTTGCCGTTGGAGTTTGGTCTAAAGTTCATCCGTCGCTTGGATCCACCCTCCCATGCAGCAGAGGGATTTGATCGACACATGTACATGTTTCAAAAATGCTAATTTGTTGATAGTACCATCAATCTATAATTTAATCTTCATAATAGTTAAACAGCAAATTCTGGATCCTTCATCTTCAAGACCTCTCTCGCTTTAGGAAGAACAATATCTGTGTATCTTTTTGTAAGCATCCTAAAAAAGTCCCGCCACAACAGTTCAAAGCGAATCCAATTCATCGACTCACCCTCTTGAATGTTCATCACGCTTTCTAGCATTTTTCTAGGTGATAGACATCCAGAGGCTAGCCAGGGCGCAATACTTCCCGAAAAACTCCTAGTTCCGTTGCAACTCCACGACTTGTCGCTGTCCTTGCTTTCTGCAATTCCACGATTGAACGAAGCAACGAACGATTTCAGCTGCCTTAAAGCTTCGGTTTCTCCTCCAATACAGCGTGAATCTTTATGAGAACCCATACCACCATTCTTGTCGTATTCAACTTCTTTCAAACCCAAGTCTTTCAGGGTAGGAATGTCCCCTGCACCAACAGCAGCATACATCCCCAGTGGAGTCCCTTTCAGACAATCTCCTTCCGACTCGAGACACCCACGGGCAGCCACAGCTTGCATTTTCTTTTTAAATTCATCAAAGCTTTGTGGCAAATCAGCCAGAGAAAACGGAAGATCCTCCACGTGGTGCAGCGTATTTGTCCAAAACGATTTGAAAGCACCACCACACTGCGACACAAAGGCATCTTTTGTCCTCTTTTCCACCCGCGTCTCTTCGTATGTCACTTCAGTATGACAGTACACCGCGTCAGCACCGATCTTGCGTCCTATTTCGGGCACAATCTCTTCTGGATGACCAATCCTTACTATCAACTCGCTTCCAGCCTGTCGCAGTCTCTCTCGCAGGTCAGTCACGGCATCGATCAGAAACGATGCTCTGAATGGCCCAGTTTTATCGTACCCTTGAGGACTCACCCCAAACTCTCGAGGATCGAAACAGTACACGGGCACTAGACTGGAGCACTCTGCGTGTGCCCTCTGCAGCGCTTCGTGATCATGCAGCCTCAAGTCGCCTCTGAACCATACAATCCCAGTCTTCCTCCCTGCTATCCCACCGGACGGCTCCTTGCGCTTGTCACCCTCTCGCGAGGGAGTCACCACAGTATTGCAGCCCGCCAAAGTCGATTGACCATCCACATTCCTCTTGCATTCACCACTCGCGCCATAACTCCATGGTATCAACTGCCGACTTTTGAGTATCTGCCGTGTGCGACATCCTGACAGTCGCACCGTTCTCCTCATCCTCTCCATGACACCGACATGAACACTCACCGGTTTATTTTGCAGCAACCATCCATAACCAAGCCCAGAGCACCCGGGCATTGCCAATTTCATATTAGTTGGTACAATTGTAAACCTGGATCCCTTCAACCAAGCCCTGTTTACTTGCGAAACCATATGACTTTCGTTGCCAGTGCCTCTGTGCACACTGCCATGCACAGTGTCTGTCACAATGCCAATGTTCATTATCGATCAAATTGCGTGTTTATTATTTTTACGCACGTGTAATGATGGAGCGATTCGTATAGAAACGAATTTCAATGGATCAAGAAGCGATCAGAACACCTTTGTACTTTCTCCTGGTTCTTGCATCTTAGGGTTTACATATGGTTAGGGTATAGCCACCTCATAAGGTCCAGTTGCAGCTGTAAGAAGAAAAAAGTGCACGTCGTCGACCATTCGAACGACCCAACCTTTTGCGGCCAACCCTCTGCGGGGATGAAATGGTAAGATGAACACTTTCGGTGCTTAATCAAATTCATGGTTTTACGCTATTTTTCATTGTCAGGCTTTGTACTGGACCTGCAAAGCGTTTAAGACAAAGTCTGTCCTGGTGGTTGTCTGTTTTCGGCGAAGGACATCATCAGGCACTGACCAAAGGCAGTGGTGTACTCGACTGTCTTCGGTTGTACTGCGTATTATCCACGTCCCATAGATCATTACTTTATCTTTGACAAGCGGCTTCGTTACGTCCCGCATAGATCTACCGGTACAAGAGTTGCGTAGGTCGCTTCTGACGACCGGTGGTTTCAGTAGGTCACGAGTTGCATTCAAAACGAGCATCGTTCTTGTAAGTGGTGATCCTAGGAAAGGAAGAGTATATATTACAGTGATCTGAAGAACAGAATATTGCTGGTTATGGTGAGACTGAGGAACTCCAGGTCGTCGCAGGCCGATGGTGATGGTGATCCAACTGCTCGTACGCGGAGGAAAGGGGCCTCGTGCAGTGGTGCAAAGATAATGAAGACGCCTCCTATAACAGATGTACAAAATATCATGTCGGAGGCGGTGGGAATAGAAGAAAATAAGGTTGAAAGGCGGAAGCTAAGAGCGGATAGTAACGCTGAGTGGCTGTGCTCTTCTCAGCTCTTCTGCCTGACGCTTAGGCCGACGAAAGAAGAATTTCGGAAACCGTTTGTGGATTATGTTGGCAAGGTGTTCAAAGAGCACCCTAACTGTGGGTGCTTTAAAGTTGTGCCTCCGAAAGGGTGGAGGCCGAGGAAAAAAGGCTATGACTTTTCGGATGTTCACATAGGGGCTCCAATAAAGCAGCATGTGTTTGGGAAAAGTGGGGCGTATATGTGTATTCTAGAAGAGCAGAGGTCAATGAATGGTGCTATGTATCAATCAATGGCGTCGCATGTGAATAGGGAGCCTCCGAAAAAGAGGCTGGCAGGTGACGATATGATGGAGCGTTCCTTTTGGAGCAGCATCATGGTGAATCCTCCTGTGTATGGAGCTGATACGCCGCTGAGTTTGTTTGATGACAAACTTCCCTGGGGATGGAATCTAAGGGAACTCAACTGTCTTTTCAAAGAGTATAATGTGCCGGAAATTCCGGGAGTGACGAGTCCAATGACGTATTTTGGTATGTGGAAGGCCTTCTTTGCCTGGCATAAAGAGGATTTGGATTTGTACTCTATTAATTATCTGCATACGGGGGCGCCTAAAGTTTGGTACTGTGTTTCACCAAGCGAGTCTGAGAAATTCGATGCTATGGCGGAAAACTTATTTCCGGAAGCTGCAGCCAACTGCTCAGAGTTTATGAGGCACAAGGACATTTTGATATCGCCATCCCTGCTCAAGGCACATAACATCAAGTATGAAAAGGCGATTCAGTATCCTGGAGAGTTTATTGTGCTGAATAAATCTGCGTATCACTCTGGGTTTAATCTTGGATTCAACTGTGCGGAAGCTGTGAACTTCGCGTTGCCTCAGTGGCTTGAAATTGGTAGGGATTGCTCTCAGTGTGAGTGTGGGGCCTTGGCGGATGGTGTGAGCCTGGATATGTCGATTTTTTTCCCTGGACTCTATGATTCATCCTCCTCAGGATCAGAAGAATCATCATTTGAAGAGAACGAGACGTCGGAGGAAGAAGAGTCGAGTTCAGAAGATGAGCTGAGTTCAGAAGACAACACCTCTAGTGGCGAGGTGGAGTCTGACGATGATGTGAGCAGGGATTCGTGCGATGATAAGGGTCAAAGCACCAGCAGGAGTGATCTGAAGGACAATATTCTTTCTTTCAGTGATGAAGAGAGTGAATCTGAAGCCGAATTGTTCATACAAAAGAAGGGAAAATCTGCAGGGATGAAGAGAAGAGGCCGGCCTCCTGGCTCGAGGAACAAGACACGACGCCTTACTTTTTCGGGAGACAGACCAAACCGCGCTCGAGCAGGGCTTCGAGACAGTACGAATGTGATGAATATCTCTGGAAATGATTTTGCAAGTCTGAAAGTCATTCAGCAGGATTCGCCGAACCTCCCTAGGGAAGCTGTGCATATTACGTGGGGGCCAGTGGCTGACCCAATCCCTGTGGCTTTGGTGAGTAAGTCAGGCAAGTCAAGAAGATTCACCTTGGTCCACCGTTTGGATAGACAAGCATCCAGACCGGATTCTGCTTGGTTTGGAGTCCTCGAGAAAGATGGGGATGGCCTGTATTGCCCCAAACCTGACACAATCTTGGTACAGTT
Source organism: Picochlorum sp. 'soloecismus' (assembly GCA_002818215.1). Lineage (NCBI taxonomy): Eukaryota > Viridiplantae > Chlorophyta > Trebouxiophyceae > Picochlorum > Picochlorum sp. 'soloecismus'. The sequence continues at coordinate 1,273,164 of PJAJ01000031.1, read as the reverse complement.
TGGTTCTGCAGCATTGCCAAAACTGGTCAGCGTGAGAACAGAGTGGTCATGCCCTGAAAGCAGGAGACGAGGGGGCTGGAAATTATTGTCCAAAGAGGCTAGAATAGTCATGTAGTGTGCTTTTTTCACCCTTGTTTCGGAACAATTTATATTTAAAGCTTCTACCTTGAAAGTAATGTGCTGGTGCTGTAAAGAATGATGAAAGGAATTGTTGAGGTTTGAAAATTTGTTCAAGTTGAGCTGCTATTCCCCGAAATAGATATGCACGGTTGCCATGAAATTTGCCATGAATTGTCACAAGGCTATCATCACATCGTCGCTCAACTGACGAAATATGTTATTGAATGTTGCATAGAATGAATTCAATTCGTTGCAAAAAAAAAAAAAACCCGAAAGACAAGACTTTCAAACCCATTTACTATCAACTCTTCAACCCTTCTTCCATTATATATGCTACGCTTGAGATGAAGATCTCTGCCAGGATCAACGTCTTTGCTGACTGAATCAAGTACGACCATCCTGGGACGGAGACCAGGACAGCCGTACCGTGGTAAGGCATGTCCCTTACTGTCGACCCCACAAGGCAGGTGTTCTAATTGCTAGGTCGTCCCCCTTATGAAAATTTTTAATCCGCATCTCCTCCACAAGGTGTCTCGAAGCACGGGGCTCATTAAATATAATTATAATATCAAAATGGATTATATAAAGCCCCCGTAGAAATTTGATCGTACCAGATGGCGACACACTTGGGCAATTTGTCATCCGTGCGCATGGACGGTTCGGCTTATACGTACGCTTCTCGTCGCTTTGCATCCTCTTTTACGCAACGAATATTCTTTTCTATGTGTATAGTTTAATCTAAGGGGGATGGAATCGGTTGAAAGATTGTGAGATGGTCATTTTGGGAGGGCCTGCTTTGCACCTGTTTCAAACAGAGCAACTCACCTTTGTTCTTGCCCTTTTTTTACAGGGAAGCCGAGCGGTTCGACCAGTACATGGAGCGCATTAGCAATCATGTTAATGATGTTATCACGAAATACAACGGAACCTTCGGCTTGGTGGCCTGGTTGAGTGCTGATGACAAGGTCAAAATTTGCTCCAGCATGAACCTAGGTACTGGAGTCGACTTTATTCCGCCACTTTTGCAAGCGTTCAGGGCGCATGCCCCCAGGCTTGAAACTAAAAGTAATTTTATGCTGATGCCGGAGATTGTGGGGCCTATTTGGGGCCAAGGGCACTCTGACTCAGCAAGGAAGGACAGTCAAGGATTTTGGAACAAGAAGGCTGCTATCAGTCGCATTATTGACGGCATACACGGAAAATACTCACTAGCTGCTGTCATCGTACTTCAAGGTAGTGTTAAATCATATCATAGCTCGTATCCGAGGAACAATACAGGCCTGATGGCTGTTGCAAAGTCCCTCCAAAGGCATTTCTCCACCAGTGCCAATGTCAGGGTGAACCCCTCGCTGCCTTGTGATCCTGCGTTGAAGAGACTCGCCCAAGATTATGCAAACAGTGAATTTCCGGTGAAAAAACGTAGAAGGAGCACGCAGAGCGGGAGACGGAGAGGGAAGAATGCTGGAGAGGATATCATCCATGACACAGGGACCTATGCATGGTACTGTAACCAGCTGAAGAGCAGCAAGAACACGCCACCGCATGCTCTATTTCGAACAGAGACGTCTATGCATTTTGCTCTCCTGGATGCTCGCGCGTCTGGATCGAAAATGACCGTGCACCATCAAATGCTCGTGGAGGTGGAGTTGCACCTGGAGCAGATGAGAGCAGAGTGCTCCTGTGACGTGTTCAGGCACTGTGGTGCCGATCAAAAGTGTGTTCATGCGATGTATGTTGAGAATACAGGACATCAGGAGCGACTGAAAAGCATGCACTTCCCAGAAAGGGGGGCAGTGGTTCAAATACTGAGAAACAATGGGGAACCGTGTGCATACTATGCTGACGGCTGTTTTGTGCGAAGACAAGCGCGTAGAGGGTTTCGTTGCGATACAGACTTGGAATATGGGTGTCGACACGTGCAACGAGTCTGTGAAAGCTTGGGAATAGATCAGAGGCTCGCAGAGGAGTTGGACGAGGGGACGCCTCCGAGTGATGATGAGGATGAGGACAGTGACGATGAGGAGAATGGCTTCGCGCGAGGCAAGTGGATCGTTTCGGATCTACAGAGACTCAAAATTCCATATCCCTACACACGAGATGTAGCCCATGCCGCTGCAATGGTCTCCTTGCATGGATTTGGGAGTGACCTTGATGCCTCCCCAAGGATGTGGTTTGGGGACACATTGAAGCCTCAGATTCCCGCCGAGCCTTGCAACTGTGGCCACATGTATACTAGTAGCAACTATGTGAACGATACCGAGTGTGTTGTCTATCTGAGACACCCCACCATCGCCAGGAAGTTGCCATGCATGAGGTTGGAGTGCCCTGGCAGGAACAAGGGGTGCGACAGGCACTACATCGGCGTGCATGACGGGTTGCTGCGCATCGGACCAGCTCAAGTGGTTGAACTAGATATGCTCATGGAATGTGCACTTGATTTGCCGAGCTTGGGCGGCGTTTCACTGACTGCCCAGTGGGAAAAGCTCAAGGACAAGTTTGACTCCTTCAAGGCCCTAGGCATGACGTCCGAGCAGTTCATCGAGGTGAATGCATTTCGCTCTGCCATCTATAAAGTGGCAAGATGTGTGGAAATAAGTTTTACTCGGATGGAAGAGGCTCCTAACCGCGGCCTGGACACGAGGAACTTCATGCTCTGCCCCATCTGCAAGGATGCACCAGAGGTCATCATCATGGACGGCACCTCCACGACAATCAGGGCGGATGCTTGCAAACACGCATCGATGACACATTCTATGAGTTATATTCGAAAGAAAAGACCCCACACCATGCTGAACCGCTGCTTTGTGAATGCTCAAGGCCAGGACAGAACAAAGGCGAAGCGCTCCAAATTCATCAAACTCTTGCATTCTTTTGTGGAGTGGTTATCGCCTCGACAGGTGAATAGGACGTCTTTTCAAGGTAAAGGAGATTTATTGAGGGCTTCGGACCCGTGGAATATTGGGCCGTTCATCCGTTGGGCTCATGATACAAGCATGAATAATATCAGCGACACTAAGCGGAATGCCATTAAGCAAATATTTCGGGAAGTGGCCTCCCCAAGCCCCACGACTGCCTATTTCACATACCGTGCGGCAGAAAAACTGCAATCTTTGGTGTCGCAAGGGCTGAGAACGATTGCGGTGCGGGAGTTTCATGCTTTTGGGCCAGTCATGGCTGAGCTACTGAAAGCAGTGTGTCCACCTGGTGCATTAGAGGTCTGCTTGCCCACGTCATGGGACCCTTTCATTGCAGAACTCATTCAACGCAGTTTAGATATTCATAAGGTCGACTACGAGACCGGAGAGTACGGCTTGGGGCCCAGGATACAGCATCCCAGGGACCCATCAATTTTGAATGATGAATTCCTTCACTCTGGTATGTGCTGTGGCTTGAGGAAACTGAGGCACCGTCCCACGTACGATTGTGATTTCATTGCCAATAAAGAAGAAGAAGACATGCTGTCCAGCGATAAAGCCCCATGTAAGCATGCCTTCCACAAACCTGGGAAGAGAACTGGAGGGGTATTCACATGCTTGTGTGAGCATGGCTTCACCTATGCTTCATTCATCATCAAGAAAGCGGAGGGACGCAACGAGCCGTTCACATTTCTCACGTGCTTTTTTGAGAATGCCCCGCGTATAGTTATATACGACTTTGCTTGCTCTTTGATGGATTATTGCCTGAACCGAGCTCCAAACTTTTTCAAGGATACTCTCTTTCTGGTGGACAAATTCCATTGGTATAACCATGTTGCGTGCGCCAAAAGCTTCGACATACGAATATATAGGTGTTACAATGAAGTAAAGAGTCGGACACGTAATTCTCAGGCGTGCGAGCAGATAAATGCAGCAATGAAAAGGCTCAGGTTTGTGCTCTCCAGGATGGGCCAGGAGCCCTTCATGCTCTTCATTCGTCTCTTCGTCGCAAGATGGAATCGCAAGAAGCTGGAAAAAATACTGGAACATCGCGAGAGGGCTGAAAGGGCGCTGAATTATGCGGGGCACGTCGCGCAGGGGGAGCAACTCGTCATCATGTGAGGGTCTGCAGCACGAAGCACAGGTTGCTATTGGATTGCTCACCAGAGACCGCCATACCCGGCTCATGGCGTGCTCCAAGCATCGATCCATTTTTAAATGATTATATAGAGCCTTTTGAGTCTTGCAGATATGCCCAAGCTGCGTCCAGTTCGTGTAAGCCTCCCTAGACATTTCAACAGCGAGCCACCTGGGAAGGCGTATCTCGTTTAGCCTGCGCTACATTGCGATATACGAAATATGTACCATTTATAATAAATATTTATGAATATTGGGAGCAGTGGAAGGGGTTGAATTGCTCAGGAGAATGAGATAGGGTGTTCGTTGGAGTTGGTTCGAATCGGGCCCGTTTTTGAAATGATTCTTGCAGATCTGATCGCATGTCCTATACCCTTTTATTTGAAAGAATTACAACCATTAAATAATTATAGTATGTCTTTATCTACAAACCTACCGGTATGATTGATGCCAGACGGGTGGCACGTGAACCGACTTTCTCATCTAATTTACGATATCTCATTTTCTTTCACAATTGAGCTTAGACACTGTCCCTGCTCTCTATATACGTATATAATATAAACTCGTATGAATATATGTTACTCTTCGATGCTACGTTTGCACGTGTCGTATAGATCGTCCACGGCTGTGATGACCTCTCCCTTGGTCTGTTCAGAGAGGGATCGTTTGGCCTGCACTTGTGCACGAATGCGAGCGCACATCTCCTCCAGATGCGAGAAGTGGATGAAACGAATTCCTCGAGGATTCTTTGACGTTGCAAAATTCTCAAAATCCTGCAACCACCCTTCGTCGGCAGCATCATTGCAGAAACAATGGACTTCCTCCAGGTTGGGCAAGTTGAACTTCATGCCATCTCTTTTGATGACATCTGACAGGTCACTCTTCTTCATCGTCTTTGGCAATATGGTATTCAAAGCATGTACCATATCTTTCTGCATAAAATACTTGCCTTTCTCGATACAAACGTTGTCCTTGTCTACTGCACCCTCTTGCATTGGTTCCACACCAATGGCGTGCACATGTGCCCCATGAGATATGGGGATTCTCTGCACGTCAAATACTATGGTTGCCCTAGGAACAACACTTATAGTTGGTGGGGAATAGGATGCTCGGCGGACATGTGCAGATGCTCCGGAGGGCGTGTGCAATGGTAAGGTGCCATCGTCATAATCTTCCCCAACATTCAATTCAGCTATCAGCCCATGCCAATCCATTATTTCCTCCAATTTGCTGAAAGACTGCATGTGTGACGCATAGAACAGATCTATGAAGCCTTTGATGGTCGCTATTTGCTCGATGCTCGGCGTCACTGCATTTTTGTACTGTGTCACCCCTGCTGTCAGTTCCATGAATCGTTGTTGCAGTGCTCTAAACTGCCTGGTTTCCTCCTGACAAGCCCTTTCCCTCTCTTCCAGCTCCTGATTGCGCTCGTATAACTTTTGACATGTCATCCAAAGCTGTTGCACCAGTTTATCCATCAGTTCATCGTCTACATGAAGACATTTAAGCCTGCCCTCTGCCAGGAGGGGGAACTGCTCCTTGGGTGTCGTTTTGTCCGATTGGAATATCCTGCTCCAATTCTTTTGCAGCCATCTTCCACGATCGTCCTGACTGTCTACATATAAAAATGTTTCAGCCTCATTGGTTTGTAAAGCAGCATTTATTACGGCTCCTAAGTCTCTTCTTGGCTCTCCGACGCTCCCACCAGGAGCTGGACGCTGGCGTTTTGGCGCCGAAAATGCATCTGACGACATGATCGGAACCTAAAATTTCTCAAATTTTCTCAAATACTAATGTTTATGATCGACACAGTATCGAAAATGCCTCTACGCAGCACGCACGTTCAAACAAAGATGGACGAACATCTACGCCGCCAACTCTTCAAGTTTTGCTAAAACGCTTTCTATTGAATATCAAACAAGTTATATGCGATTAAAATACATCATATTATATTTGATAAATTATGCCGTAGAGGAGATAACATACAGTGACCACCAAGAATTGATTAAAAGTATAATGTGTGTATATTAGAACTACTGGCATCTCGTCGACCCAGCCATTTCGATCTGCTGCAAGCTACTCAGGCCCTTGCTTGGGAGAAAAAATGCGCCCGGACCGTTTGGGTCATCGGCACGTAGCCCGGGCCGACTCGACGGCTAACATGTCGCGAGAATCATTCCAGATGAAAGAAGGAGGAATGAACGTCATAATACGTAGTTCCGCATTGCAGCCACGTTAATGTTTCCTCAGTACTGCAGTATCAGCTGATCAGCCTCATACGGCCGTACTAGCATTTCTGTATGCTTTCTCCTGTCATTTCTATGATACTGTGTGGAGAGGCTGTCATAGTGTTGCCCTGTGGATCAGCTCTCCGCAACCTGAGAGAAGAAGGAGAAGAGATGGAAGATTCACCCCATCGCCGCAAACCAGGTTTGTGGAAGAGTCAAGCACAGCCAGTAGAGGATACTCAAGAGACGATTCAGGACAATCAGCATCATCTCAAATCTCTGCAGGCAGCAGGCATGCTTCGTCTGCTGCCTGCGCTCAAGGCCGTCTCGACTAGAGCTTTCTAAATATAGGCCTGGTCTAAGCCAACTTTGTTGGCAGCATAACACTATGGGGAGACTGTTCATTGTGGGTGGCAATTTTGACCACATCCGATGTCGTGGATGGACTGCAAAAGGCCAACAGTGCTCCAGAAGGCCTTAACCTGAAAGACCAAAAAAAAAATACTTTTGTCAGTGATGCCATCACCACTTTTGATCGGAATTCAATAACAGTTTTCTTGATCAGTGCACCTCGACACGCAACCTGAAAAGTATGGTTCTGCCGGTGGAGCATTGAAATATGGGAGAATGTACGTTGAGCCCACATAGGGAGAGCCTTCTGACTCTCCCTTCTTGTCCATTCTGTTGTCATGTGTGGCTAAGGAAGACTGGATATATTGTTTCAAATCTTTCCCTATTGGCAAACAAATAAAAGCCACTATTCTACTATGTTTGTGCAATAGCATTCTATACCCCTTCGATGGGGAAAAGTGTCAGTTCAAATGCTCTCATTAATGACTGCTCCGTTCAACACCTCGGCATGCTGATTGCATTGATAGGATCTTTACGTGAATTTATGACCCAATAGGCTTCCTAGAGCACTGCGCTCTGAATCTATTTGATGTACGTATGCAACAAGGTATTGATATCAATACAAGATAGTACCTGACCATGATTACTTGCAAGTTGACATCCTCTTCAACCTTTCCTCCATATACAATTCCATAAAAAGTATACCCGAGATTATACTCATAGCAAAAAAAAGCAATTAAAATTGCTCTTATTGTCTGATAAAGCGTGAATTAGAACGACTGTACGCCACGGAGAAGAAAGAAAACGGTGATGGCGCACCGTTTGCTTCAAGACCCTGAAGCAGATGGATGGGAACGTAGCGACTTTCCAATAGTTTGTGAAACATGTTTAGGGCCAAATCCTTATGTTAGAATGCAAAGGGTACGTATTGTGATTGGTTGTACGCACAGTGCGCGTAGAGAAGGTGGAATGCTCATGCTACCCGCATACGTTAATGAGTTGCTTTTTCCAATATACAATTAAATGTCCGCTTGTTCTTTGATGCAGATGGAATATGGTGGTACTTGTCACATTTCTGGTAGGCCATACACGGTATTTAGATGGAGACCTGGCAATGACGCACGATACAAAAAGACAATCATCTGCCAAGAGGTTGCAAAAGCAAAAAACGTGTGCCAAGTCTGTCTGTTGGATTTAGACTACAATCTTCCCGTTCAAGTTCGTGATAAAGCTCTAGGAATAGAAGGAGACGAGTTGCCTGATAGCGTGGCTGGGAAAGAGTTTGCTCTAAACCGGATGGAGGAACAGGGCCAGATGGACAGGGCCAAATTTGGTGGCAGTGGGCCAAACGAGTTGCTGAACAAGTTACAGCGCACCGGTCCATACTATAAACGAAATCAAGCTAAAATTTGTTCATTTTTCGTCAAGGGGGAATGCAAAAGAGGGGCAGAATGTCCCTATAGACACGAAATGCCCAATGATGGCCCACTTGCGGAACAGAATATAAAGGATAGGTATTTTGGTCAAAATGATCCAGTAGCGAATAAAATGCTCTCTAGAGCTGCGAATATGCAATCATTGACGCCTCCAGAAGATAAGACAATTGCCACATTGTTCATTGGTGGTGTTGGAGACTCTATCACGGAGTCAGACTTGAAAGGTGCATTTTATGCCTATGGAGAGTTGAAGAGCGTAAAAAAAGTTGCCAATAGAAACTGCGCCTTTGTCACTTTTATGACCAGGGCAGCAGCAGAACTCGCAGCGAAAAGCACAGGCGGCTTTATTGTTATTAAAGGAGAGAAATTAAAAGTATTATGGGGCCAACCACGTAAAAACCAGGAGGCAAATGGAAAATCTGGTCCGGGTAGTGCTCCTGGTAGCCTTCCTACTGCACGGGACGCCTCCCAATTGTATCCCTCCATGGACCCTACTCAGGTGGGATCTGCGATACCTCAAGAAACAAAGAGAGTCCATCAGGAGGACCAACCGGGTACAGCGGTCCAAGGCAAACGGGTCAAAACATAGATTGACATAGATCGGGTGACAGTGCTACTACTTTACGTTAGAAAAAACATGTAACGACTTATTATTATTACATACTTATGCTATTTATTAATATTAATACTCATACATTTGCAGTCACATTACGTACAGATGCTCTAAATTTTTGGAAACCATACATAATTATTCTTCCGTAATTCATTCACCAAAGTCTGCCATGTTTGCTGCTTCAACATAAATCCAACAAAACTCATGCCACCTGGGCAACGTCAAGAATCTCCAACCCAAAACCCGACACTGCATCAGAAGCCAACACAGTTGCCACCAAAGTCGCTGAAAACGTATTGCCCGAAGCCACAGTGCTACCCGTGCACACATACGTCACTGCAAACTCGATTGCATATTCCCTAGAGTCTCCATATTGTGTGTAGCATGCCACTACAGGCTCTGCCTTATTCATAGCCTTTTGTATATCCGGTTTGCATAACTGCAACGCTTCAGATACACTTTTCTTCTGTGTATATTCCTTCGTCGCGATCCCCACAAAGGTTTTTATATCATCATCAGGCAGTTCTACAAGCGTTACATTCTGCCGGCTCGGATCACAGAGTCCAACTGCATTGTCCAGACTCTCTACCACTGGAGACGCTATGGTATCTCTCAGACTTTTGGCCAGACTTCTTTCCTCTTGCAATTCAGCAGCATTCTCACCAGCCCCCACAACATGACATGGCGACAGAATAACAAGGAATAAAATCGACTGTGCGGATACCACCAGCAGCTTTGTCAGACAACGAGCGGGTTTCTTCGCCGCGTTGACTTTGGCTTTCAGCCCACACTGAACGTCCCCGTTCCGCCCGCGTCTCATATATTTATTATTTCCAAGCCTTTATTAGCTCGATATTGATTCCGCTTCGAGTTCCCCTCATGAAAATCTACCGGGTCGCTGGTCGATACGTGATGATTGCAACAGCACGCCTCGTCATGCACCAAGCTTGGTCTTATATCCCCAGATGAGTTACAAATCCAACCACTGCACCTCAAAGTTAATATAATTACTTTCAGAATGTTTTGGAGTGAAGACCTGATAGATCGATCGTCCCCAAATGTTCGATGGCTCCGATATGACCATGTGTCTCTTCTGGGCAGACAGGTAGCTGCCATGTTTGTCAGTTTAGTGCCCATGTTTGGGACCCATCTTTCTTTCTTTTCAAGCAGACAACCATTTAATTTCAATATTTGAGGGATCTATATCATTCAATAAAGGTCCAAAAGATTTGAACCATTCCTACTAGAGCGAGACACTGTTGGGCACTGGTTGAACTAGAGAGAGTTTCAAATATATGAGAGTGAAGAAGACCTAGGGTATCCATCTGCAGAAAATTTCCTTTTCAAACCGACAAAAATGCATAAAGCCAGGTCATCAACAAATTATTATAAATTTTTACAGTGTATTATTTGTTATATTTTCTATATGTAATGGGGATGATGAAGTATCTGATCAATTCTTGACTCGAGTGGCAAATGAGTGATTGAAAACATACAGTATATGAAGGTTCTAAAGACAGGGCATGATCCCGGATGCAGGATTGTACTTGTATTTGTGTCTCTTTGTATAGTACTTTCTTACTCAGTACTGGTACAGGAGAGGCGACTGGGGGACCTACAGAGGACATGGACTGGTAACATCTCTAAGGTTGCAGGAGTTTGTCTAGTGGGTTGTGGTCACTCCGGTACCACTTTTTTGGCCAGAACTGTTGCTCAATTTCCTGGTGTGCACTGTGCTGAAGATTATGAGACTGGCTTCCTTCGATTTTGGCCGTTTGTTCCGTGGAGGAGGATGAAACGCTGGGAGGAACAGGCGAAGGAACTAGGTTTTGCGGTGTGGATTGAAAAAACACCAAAGCATGTGCATCACGTGAAAAAGATTCTTCAGGTTCGCGGAATGAAGATAATATTTATATCTAGGGATGGCCGTGCAGTGTCGAAATCTATCAAGCGGAGGAAAGGGAGCTTTGCTGTCGGAGTGAAGCGTTGGGTGGCTGATAACCTGGCCATGCAGCCGTTCCTGGATCATGAAGATGTGCTGTCGATCAAATACGAAGACTTGACGAATGAAAATACTGTTCTTGATGTTTTGAGGAAAATGTATGCATTCTTGGGGGATCCTGGTGGTAGTGCAACAGATGAAAGGCTGCTTTTATCCCTGTCTCCGTTGGAAAAAACTAGGGCACATCCAGTGAAAATATGCGAGAAATTCCAATCTGAAGAAGATAAGCAGGACTCGCTGAGGCGTATTGCAGGTAACTACATGCAAGAGCTTCAATTTTTATTGGAGAATAAGAACAGAAACACAATGGAAAGTCACCAATTGATGGAGCTTGAGAGGGCAACCAATGATTGGGGAGAGAGTAGCAGACAGCAACATAACGTCTATAGATCGTCTCAGATGAAGCGTTTTTGGTTTCCGAATAACGATTCGGCAGTTTTTCTTTCTGAGGAAGAAAATAAAATATTTGAATCGAATTCAAAAGCAGTCGAATTGATGAAGTATTTCAAGTATTTCGATGTATAGGTCTTTGGACATTGCCATATTTGATCCAGCACTCATCTGGCAAGCAGGGCCGAAAGGTTGGTAGACGATAAACTCGGTATCTATAATAGGCAGTATTCATTTGTTCTTAAAATGTTACAAGCAGAAGGAATGATATCCTATCCCTGTTACAGGAACTAGTATTCTTTGAAACTTACTGTTTTAGGCAGAACTAAAGCACCTACCTATACTGAATATAGTATACCAACAACCTACAAGACCAATTTATACGTCATTAGTTTCTTTGAGCTCTATAATTTGAGCGATGGGCACTGACAACTGAACGGAATGCTTCAACAAATGCATTAGCTCCTCTTCCTGCAGCAGCAGCGAATGCCCCAACCTTTCCTGAAGTGTTGTAGTTTTGATCAATCACTGGTTGGGAGCCAACGCTCCAATCCTCTTCCTCCGGTCTAGGTTGAGATGGCATTGATTTGTTGTAATGGTCAGCAGCCTCTTTGTCCTCAAGAGATGCAGCAACGTCGTCAAAGTTTACCGCCAAGGGAATCTTACGTGGCTGACCATTTGGAGCCAATACTCTCTTTGTAGAAGATGGAGGAGGCACTCTTGGATCATTTGTTGCAGCAATTGGTGTTGCTGCAGGTGCTGGGGGATAGCAGATTTCTCCTGAAGAATCTCTGACTGGGCTTGGTTGCAGGGATGGCATCGGTGCAAAGGTTGAATCTTTTTCTGGGGTGTTTGGATTGCCTTTGGGCAATTTAGCATCCACGTGAATGTGATACTGACTCTCGTTTGGCTGCTTTTCTGGTGAAATTGGTTCCAGTCTCCTAGCAGGAATTGCCATTTGCTCATCTTGCTCTGCAGATAAATTTTCATTAATATTGATATGAGAATAAATGTACAAACAGAGTGGTTTAGTATTATCATAATGCCAAAAGAATATAAATATCCAAACGCACCGTCATGCTGCGACAGGTTATCCTCAGTACCAGACATATCGACATCACTGGTCGTCTGATGCAACAGATCAACTGTCCTCGAGGTTGCAATTATATCAATAATTGGACGTTGGGATGACACAACACCTTCAGGCATTTCCCTTGTTGGATCAGATGACTGCAATCTGCAAGATCCCATGAGCAACCCTTCCTGCCTTAGCAGAGCAGCTTGCTGGAGCAAGTAGTGCTGCTGTGGACCAATCACTGAGCCAGGTCTACAAATTCGGATATAGCCCATTGCCTCTTCTGCAGTGAAGCCATAATGCTTCATCATGTAGCAACAAATCAAGACTCCTGTCCTTCCGAGTCCTGCTTTGCAATGGATAGCCAGAGCACCAGGTTCATTTTCAGCAATTTGCAAAAACCTCTGGAGAATCATGTCCGAGGGGCAAGTACCATCAGGAAAGTACAAGTCATGGTGATTTATTCCATGAGACGAAAATCTAGCCCCGTCATACATCTTTTTATTCAGCCTAACAACGGAAGTTACGTTATTCTGCTTAAAATAGTCAACATAGTCTTCAGGAGTGAATGTTCTCCAACCACCAAAATACTTTGCCTGTCCAGATGGCCCAGCAAACGCCAGAAATTTCCCGGGAACAATCCAATTTAAATCCCCATTTTCCACCTGTTCATAATGCTCGTATTCATCGACGTCAAAAATCTCTCCTCGGTGCCAATTTATAAACCCAACCACCTTGGCCCTGTACATTCCTTTCAATACATCTTCAACCGCAAGTGTATACGAAGGAATACCAGAAGATGCATCCCTAAACCTAGCAAATGGTTCCAAATGACATATTGTCTGAAACGCTTTTTCTGGGGAGATATCCATGAATAGTACCATATACAAGCCTGTCAGCACAGCAGCATTAGCTCGCTTGTGAGGATGTGGCCCCACCACCAAATATGCCATTTTCCCATCTTCCTCAGCTCGTCCAACGATATAGTTAACTCTCTGACAGAACTTCCATGTAATAGCAAGGTTGCAAGGCCCAAAGTCTGCACAGAATGGCTCATAGATTAAATCACTATCCAACCAATAGTACAGGCTCCCAGGAGGGATGGTTGGAGCAGGTGTTGCAGGGCTTTTTGTGTAATGCAGATGCAAAACTCCAGGAATTATCTCTGCTTCACCATCCATAATTCTCAAAATATAAAATTATAGTTAAATCCTGCGGGTATTATCAAGATCGGACCTGTGAACTTTTCCCGACATTCCCGACATGCGAAGCTAGACCCCACTATCGGTGCAACAATGCCCCCATCATACATCCAAAAGATGGAATCTTAATGCTTTCAATATTTTTTTAATATTTTTTAAAGTACATTTGCACCCATTCTTGTGCCGCATTCCGCAAAAAGACCGCACCTGTAGATTGCTCCGATTCGGATCTCACTTTCTATCAACTTTCAGTCCTAAACTTCGGGCTACCAGATCACCCTTTAATATATATTTTAATAATATATATCAAGTATAGAACACGCGAGCAAGGATATACACGCGTGATACCAGGATATCTCACGACGATCTAAGTCGGATGTCGAACCGCTAATCTAGCAACAGTCTTCAAAGCTGAAAAAGATACCAAAGATCGTCCGATAACCTTCCTATATCCTTTAATTATCTATTAAACTAAATTTAATTACTTATATCGTCCGAGCAAGCCGGATATACTCATACTCAGCCCTGTCGTGATTCCAATGTACAGCACCCGCTGCCCACCGGTGGGCCAGTACTGGCGAGCGCCATGGCGCGCTTGCGTCTTCAATTGAAGACTTGGAGCTGCAACTCTCCCAATTGGAACGCCAAGCCTAGCCTCGTTTTTCGGAAGTGTGAGCGCGTAACACTAATTTTTACACTTTTGCGGTGCCCACGCATCATACTATAATTCAGATGATAAGCATCAAAATACGAGTACGAGTTGGTATCCTCCCCATCTGTCTGGGACGACAGCAAAAATGTGTTCATTTCCCTCATCGTCCGATCGATGAATGTGCTCATGTTCGCGCACACGACGACGATTTCGTCTTGCAGATCGTTTGGACCTCTCCGCCTGAACGCCTTCCCAGCTTCCATATTTTTCAATAGACAGCTTCAAACCTTCCAGCATCTTGAATTTTTTCCTCCTTTCCCACCCAGTGTAGGGCAATTTGCCGAGTTCCCTGTCTGACAAGAGGAAGAGCTGCTTCATCAAGGTTTTACCACATCGACGATCAGGATCCTTCACCAACGCAGGAATCGCGTTTGCTTCCCGGATACTAAGCCCTACAGAAACAGAGTCCACAGGTCTCGTATGTACTGCCAGTTCGGCTTGTTTTGACACGCTGAGAGTCTTGTAAAAGTCGGTGAGCACATTTTTCAAGGTCTCCTGCCCGACGATTTCCTCCACCTTTCTGATCCTTTTCAGATATTCCTTTTGTTTCTGAACTTGTGGGATAAATTCAGCTGGAATTATTTCAAGAGAATATGGCTCCAAAACCTGAATCAATTCCGCTTTTTTAATTCTATCCAGGTCTCTTCCTTTGAGATTTTGGTCGAGCTTGAGCGCTCGACACGCCTCCATCAACTCGCATTTTTTGCTCTTCTTCGAGACAAAAAGCGACCCGAAACGAGAAAAATGAAATCTCGCTTCCTCTTTGTTAATAAAACCCAAGAAATACAGCGATAAGATAGCCTGAACGTCCTCCAAGGACGGCGAATCCAAGTACTGCAAGACCGCACCCGGGATGGTCATCACCTGGTCAAGAAGCATGCAGTTTCGTTTTGATTCATTCTTCGTCATTCTTGTAGCTCTCATTATTCTTCGATTGTGCTTATTTATATTATTATATTTCCATTTCGTAATAAATTATTCCAGAACAAAAATTAAAAAGAATCCAAATAAAGACCAAAGCAACTATGCCCGCTTCGTATATTCACATTCGCTTTGCCTTGTCTTTGAGCGTTGCCAAATTTGGCTCTTTGACCGAAGAACCCTTCGGTCCCTGTTGCTCTTTGACCGAACAGGACTATATCGAATTGCGCATGGACTCATGGAGTGTATTAGTGGAAAATTGTTGAAATAATAATTCTTCGACAAATATAAAGATAAATATACCACGATGATCTATGCAATATGAGAAATGATAATGCACGAATGTCCAAAGATTACTGTACCAAGAAACAGCAACTTAAAAATAACGATTCATCTGTCCCACACACGAGACAGATAACCCTCCATCCTCCCTCTGCTCCCCACAATGCATCCTGCTTCCATTGCCCGCTTCCTCTTCTTATCAGCTCGAGCCTGTCTCCTATTGAACCTTTTCTCACGTTCCTTTTCTATCCTATGCCATCCATTATACTTGCCCACCGCACACGCAACGGCCCCCCTCAACAAGTAGAGCTTCATTGGTGCTGCACTACGGTAATGTGGGTTTGGAGCCAAAACGACATCTAACCCAACCAAATCCTTGTCTGAAAGGCACAGTAACTCTTTAACCTGTGTCTGTGTACATCGACGATTAGGCTTCTGCAACAGAGCATTTATAATATTGCGCTTATTCACCTCATACACGGTGCCATGGGACCCCTGCAGCGTGGCCTCAACCTGCTCCTCTGGTATCAAGTCACTCGCCTCGCACCCGGTGGCCTGCTCCACCATATTCAACCTTTTCTTCTGATCGTTATGTCTGAGAATACATCGAACTACTTCTATAGGTACCATGTCGAGCGGATATGGCTTCAACTTTTCTACGAGCTCGTCTTTTCGTAGTGTCGAATACCTTTTGAACCCGAGCACGTCGCACGCGTGCAGCAACTCTGGCTTATTGCAATCTGATATTGAAAGGTAGGTCCATTTGGTATGCTTCTTTGGTACATTGCTTTCAAAGTGATCCATCATGTCATCTTTACTAATGAAACCGAGGCTATAAAGCGAAAGTATCCCGAGAGCGCAATCCCAATCTGTGACGGGAACCAGGTGCTCCAAGATTGCACCTGGAATTCTGAGCACGTCCTCCAGCATATCGATACGACGATCGATAGTTGGTTTGCTCGTCACATGTAATATAGTTTTATTTTTTACTTTCCACGTTTACCTTGTTCTACATTGCGATCTTCATTTTTGGCCAAAAAGTCATGGGTACTGGCCCACGTGGGCCGGGGCCATCCGATGGCCACGTGGCAAATACTTTGTATTGATGTCGAAACTTTCCACAAGTAATGAAATTGGTCTGATTCTTTGTTCTGATTATAAATTATAATTGATTGAGACTTAGTTAATGATGGGCACATGGTTGTAAGATGACTGTTTGCGACGGATAGCAAATTGTTCATTCTTTCAGTCGTGCATTCAACAGTTATGAAGAATTTTTGTTCTACTAGTAATGTAACAATGTTTTGTGCGTAAAAATAATTTAATAATCACATTGAAGTGTATAGTTTCATAGGAATACAGTCTGGGATGTATTTATAAGAATGCAGCATGGCCAGGAATACAAGAGTCGATACTGTGCTGCGAATGGAGATGTTGCGTGGAGGGGGGAGAGAAATATTAATTTCGCATGGTGTAAATAATATTCGAAAGAGATGGATGAATCATGTGAGGCGAGGGAAAGTTTGTGGTGCCGGGCAGAAGGATGCTGAGTGTGTGACTCAGAGGGCTTTTGAAAAGGTGATTAAAGGAGGTGCTGGGAATCAAATATTGGCTAAAGATTTGTATAATGCAATAATAAATAATGCTGAGGCTTGGAGGGATGTTCTGGGTGGTGTGCTGGAGGACGAAGGAAAGGTTCGGGGTCTGAAGTGGAGGGATCTGGTAAAAGTGGTGTGGATTCTGCGTGATGCAGAGGTGGCAGGAATGTCGACTTCTAATATAGATAATGTAGCATTCGTGGAATCTATAGGGGATATTTTGAGAGTAAAGGTGGAGAATAGCGCAATATATGGAGACGAGATGCCCAATTCAAAGCTTGCTGTGTCTCTTGTGCTGGGGTGTAGCAAGCTTGGTGGTGTAAAAGCTACAAAAGTGGTGCAGGATATGTTGCAAGATTTGAAAGTAGATGTAATTGGTCTAAAGATGAATAGTTTTTTGAGTGTTGTGTCGGCATTGGCCGGGTCAGGTGCTCGAATGGATGATGTATCTAGGATTCTTTCAGAGAAATTGGGTGAGGAGGATTTCTTGTCAGTTCTGTCCCCAAAACATTTTCTTACTATGCTCGATGATTTGGAGCGGATACGATGGATTCCGTCGCCAAAAGCAAGAGGTGCAGTGGTGAGCAAAGCCCTTGAATTCCTTCCAGTAGTTGGGAAAAAGCAGGTTGTTAGTCTGGTAAGGGTTTGTCTTCACCCGAAGCGTCATGATGCAGATATATTGTCAGATATTTCTGATATTGTAACAAGAAAGATGGGCATTTGTTCGATACGAGAATTGGGGCTTTTAGCAAAAGTGTATGCACTGTATCATTCCCTGGCACCTGGAACTGAAACTGAAGCAGTGCTGGACAGGATTGCAGTGAGGGCCGTAGACGCTATTGAAGGCTCAGACCCTAAGGATATAGTTCGACTTATACAGTCGTACCAGGTGGCAGGTATGAAGCCGGCAGCCTTGTTGCAGGTGCTGGACATATGGGCAGATAAGAGGCTGGCATCTATGAATGTGCAGGGGATTGCATTGGCCATGACTCATTTTGCTAGAGTTGGAGAAATATCAGACAGGTTGTTGAGAACTGCCTCAAATATTGTATCTACAAAATTGCACGATGTTAATGCAGTAGATGCATCGCGGTTAATTTGGTCTTTTGCAAGGCTTGAATATAATCCTGGTAATCCTGTTTTGGAAAGGGGTATGAGTACCCTGGTGGCATCTGATACAATGTTGACAGATAGGGAAACAACAAATTTATTGTGGGGCTTGGTGCGTCTTGGAAGGTTGCCTGATGTTGGAGAGCAATGTGAGATAGCTGCAATGCTTTATAGAACACCGGGGTCTCTAAGTGGGCAATCGGCTGCCCTATTGTTGTGGTCGTTTGCGTCATCCCAGGAAGGGATACAAGGTCTCAATCATTCCAAGGCATTTAGGAGTACAATGTACAGACTTGGACTTGAGGTTACAAGGGATATTGCAGAGGTAGACTCTCAGTCAATATCGTTGACATCATGGAGTATAGGTGTAATGAAAATTCGCCATGCCGAGTTTGTAAAGTCGTTGTCCAGCGCTGCAGTGATTGACAAGCTGGATGCATTCGAACCTCAACACGTTTCTAACCTTCTCTGGGGTCTTGGAAAGTGTGGTTTGTTACCTGGGGACGTATTTCTATCCGAGGTCGCCATGGTGTGTAGTTTGATGTGATAGCTCTGCTGCTTTATCTGTTTGCCTTTGACTGATGCCATTTCTTTTTCTTGTATTTGCAGATTTTGCGCGGTAATTTAGTGCTCTACTCACCACAAGAAATATTTAATATTTTTTGGAGCTTTGCTTTGCTTAAATATAGGCCAACGGATATTGTTGAGGAAGCAACAAGGGAGCTGAGCATTAGAGGGAGTGAATTTCAGGGCCTTGAGTTTTCTGGCATGATGTGGTCGTTGAGCAAAATATTGGAGCACAGCAATAGTATGAATGAGGGAAGCATTCATCTATCTTTGCTTGAGGATTTGATTACTGTTGCGCATCGAGAATTGCCAAAGCACGTTCAATCGTTGGAAGCATCGCAGCTTGCCATGGCAACTTTTGGAGTAGGAATGATTGCAAGCCTACATGGAGAGGTGGACATAGACGCACCTCTCATCGACGCAATCTTTCGCAGAGTTTTGATATTACTTCAAAATAATATGATATCCGTCGCGTCCCTCAATTCCATTTTAGAAGGCGTTTATCTATTCCATACATCCTTCCCCCCAAAAGTCAATGAAGAGATCCAGACACAATTGAGCTATGGATTATTGGCAAGAACTAGCTTATGGGAGCTTTGCGATCTCGGGTTTTATCTCAGTCAAGTCAATATGTCCGATCGTGCCGCAGACGTACTGATACATATTGAACATAGCGACATAAAACAGGGAAAACTGACACCAAGAGGCGCCGTCATGTTGTTCTGCATTATGGATAAATGCAAGATATATCCAGAGTGCATAGTATCTAAAGCGACATCGACATTAAACAAGCTTTCTCCAAAGTACAATTTTACCTACAAATGGATGCGAAAGCTAGCGGTGGTCCGAGAAAGGCTTCCTGCCAAGATGAGGCTCAGATTAAAGATGCATCCACAGATTGAATCTAGGATGGATAAGGTTAGTGCTAGTTGATTATTTATTTTGCTTGACCAAAGCTGCTCTCCTATCTACTAAGGGCTCTAATCGTATATCGCACGATTCAAGCATAGAATTGAGCCACTTTAACTCCACAATTGTCTTTTCATACCCAATGGTTTCTTGTTCTACATCTGCCCAAACTTCAACAACATGCAAGGACTCCTCAACACATTGGTCTGCAACCACAGACCCATTTTCCTCTTTTCCTTTCCAAAGCGTATACACCAAGACATGCATGGTGATTCCATGTGGCGTTCTTACATCCCAAGTCTGCCCTTGCTTGACAATGTGATACTTGACAACGCTGTATCTTTGTCTACGAAACTCATCTAGGGCATTTGCACCTTGTTCCGTCTTCGTAGAAGAAGAAGCTTCTTTACGCATTCGTATCGTTGCCTCCAGGCGAGATAATCGAGCATCTCCCCAAGGAGGTTTTGAATAATGATATGCTATCCATCTGCGTCACGGGATACGGGGCGATCGACTCTGCTGCTCAGGCACACATGCCAAGTCAGTTGCAAGATTGGCGCACCTTGTTCCTTCCTCGTAAACCTTGGTTTTTGCAACGTGCATCATGTACAGATGAACATCCTGACTCTGATCCTTTTGCAATACAATCTCATGGACTTCGATGGGGCATCCAGTAGAACCAGAGAGTGCTGTTAGTACGTCACAAGCTTTTCCAAGTAATTCTTGCCTCACTGTTCCAGCCACGCGAGCCTCCATCATACGTCATTCATTATCCAATACTGTATATGTTATATCAATTGTTACATATCAATAATAATATGATCTAAAAGTGCACTATTTCACTGGTGCGCTGTTCCTCTTGATCTCGGCGTACGCCGAGATGAGGCACCTCTTGATGTCAGCATATGACACCACCAACATGGATGCCTCATCCCTGCTTAGGAGCATGATCTTTTCTTCGATTCCGGAGTCGGCCTTGTTTATTGCATCAATGATAACTCCCCAGTCGTTCATTGGAAGGCCTTGTTCGTCCACTTGATGGAAGATAAAGTCTCGGAACAATTTGAGCAAATATCTGTCCCCTGTCTCTGCCCACCTTGTGTCCCCTAGGAACTCGGCTCGGTCGACAATCGCATTTAACTTTATCAAAAACCTTGCTATTCTTCCATTTTCACACTCTTTGAGCATGCCCATTGATAGAGTGTCGACATTCTCGAAGGAAGCCTCAAGTTCATCAAACACCCTGTCTCCAAGAGCTACAGCGAGGGATTTCCAGTTTTGGAAACCGTTTCCTTTTGGAGCAGCAATGAGACCAGCTACGATATGACAGAGTTCCCTAGAGTAGTGTAGAATCAAGTTATCCAGAGTCGGGCCCACGTTTCTGGCCGCACTTGCCAAAGTCAAGATGAGATGTCCAAGAGCTTCCAAATCAAGCAGTTGAGCAGTCATCATGCCCATGGGGGATGTGCTCCCGTGGAGTATTTCACCCACTCCAACCGATCCGATTCGAATTCTTCCGGGAGAGCAAAGCAAGATCTTTGATGGGGCCAACCTCGAAGGGCCGAGATCCAGCCCGGCCGAATGTATGGTACGGAGTGCACCAGTCATTTGCACAAGATATGACCACAATTCCTCTTCAGAGAGCCGAGCCTTGTGCCCACCTTGAGAAGGCGTAATGTAAATTTGTTCCAATGAACAGGCAGCAGGATGATAGTCAAACGTCAAATACAAGGATGGAACACTAAGCATTTCTTCTGAAACAAAAGCATCTCTGAATCCAACCAAATTAGGGTGATTGGCCAGAGGACTCCATTTTCTGACAACCTCGCTACATTTGTCTAATATCTCAGGCGTAGGTACAACGTGTCTGCCATCTAATCTACGCAGCATGTATGCTGCACCATCTCCAGAGTGAGTAGCTTTGAGACAGAGTGAGGGTACAGAGAACACCTTCGACGGTTGCTGCAATGCAGGCGGCACATTTTCCAGCGGACAAAGCGAATGGTACGATTGGATTGTTTCAGGCATAGAGTACATTTTCTTCGTCTCGTCGTCGAGAAGTGCTGCCATTAAATAGTTCTGCTGCTGCAAACTCTGAACCAGAGTGTCTGGTGCAAACTGGGCAATCAATCGCCTTACGCCAGGAGTCACGGCAAACGTCGTGATAGATGGCCTATTCATACCTGGACCAGTTATAGCGTAGTGCTGCCCACCTCCCCTTCTTCCTCGGCCCCTTCCTCGATGGCTCATACCACCCCTTTCACCCCCACCAGACTCATGATGTCCCCTGCCAGCAGTGTGAAGTCCTCTGGTTGCAAACCCCGTCGAATTTGGAACACCGCTCATCCCATCGATAGATCCACGTGACACCCCGCTTGAGTTTCGTTGGTGACCTGTCGACGAAGCTGGGCCAAAAGGCTGGCTTGCTCGAAACATGGCTGCAGCTTGAGCAGCCATCGACGAACCATCCTCCCCTGTGGACGACATGCCGAGAGCATCATCCCCTTCAATCAATCCCCCTAAGACATTTTTTGTACTTCCCGTAGCATATGATTGCGGTGCGGGATGCGAGCCGGTGGCACCAGGACCACGAGGCACAAATTCTTTCACGGAAAACCCTCCACCCTGTGACGAAGGCACGATGAAGGATGGTGCCGGTGGATTTCCTGACATGATCCACCAATTATCATACCAATACTAGTATATATATATATATTCCAGTATATTCCTCGCGCATTGACTACGACACTGCTCGATTCCCCAAATGCAATTCCTCGATTTCTAAGAAGGCTACAGAGTCGACCAATTCTCATAAATTCTTGTCCGAAAGGCAGATACGGGGATGCATAAAAAAACAGTCGCGATGCCGATTTTGCAGCCATTTCTATCCTCCCTGGATTGTTTCGTTCCCAGGCTGGCAGCGTATCACGACACTGATCAGCCCAACAACACCCTTTAAAGGCAAATTTGCAACTGCAAACAAGCAGTATCGATCAGTATGTTAATGTTGGTACCTTTTCAACTCTAAAGGGCATTGTAGTATGGATATGTAGACTCTGACTCTTTTGTACATCGTATATTTCAGTGTGCAAGTTGTATTACACCTGTTTAAAGCAGGTGCAAATGGAAAAAGATCATGGCCAGAACATGACTGCTCAGAACCCCCACCTCTCTCTCTGACCCACGAGAGTGGTCTCGCGTTTTATATACATGGAAGCACACGTGCTCTTGTACAAGAGGATCGGTATTGGCTACACCACGATGTAAAATGATCAACCCTCCTTCCATCCTTGTAGATAACCTGGAAACCCCATGTGTGTATTTCTGTGACCACCACTATACCCTAAATATGGCATTTTAAAATCATGATTTTAATTGATCAGATCAGAGAAAGCGTCGCGAGCTTGCAAGGAAGGACCAATACTGGTCAGCCCCACCTGGCGCTGCAGCGTAGGGTAAATTTTGGGCGCCTTCAGCCACGGAGGCGTAACGTAACCTGTTGATGGTCTGGTCCTACGAAGGAACCTACGACGTCACAGAAATATGCCTCACAGAGTACTAGTATATTATGAAAATGTGTTTACGCTAATCTATGGAATTTATTCCCAAGACGAAATGAAATTCCCAAAGATTGACAACAGTCGAACCAGGGTAGTCGTATTCGCGCTACTCGTGTTGTTCTCTGCCCGTGTGGTACGAAGTGAGAGCTCGGAACTGATTGATCTCATTCAGTTGCTTAATTGTGAGGGTTCAGATAGTCTATGTGGACCCATTGCAGTAAACTGCAGTTACGGTGATAGAGGTATGATGGTGTAAAATGATTCGATGGTTCCAAGGGAGTGAGACACCTGAGCTTTGAACTCAACGACGGGTATTCAACGATGCGAGATCATGAGATAATTGGGTGAAATTTTGCATCGATGCTGGACCGAGATTACAAATCAGGCAAACTCGACTCAATACTACGGAGTGGCAACAGCAGACGAGCTTCCAGACCCACTGCCTCCTCCGTATGCTTTGTCAGCAACAGATTATTCGGCTCCAGGGAACAATGGTACATGTGATTCTCGATCTCCAATGGCTCCTGCCAACTGCACGGAAAACTGTGTCTACAAAGTGGTTATTCCTGAGATTTCCGAGACCGATGAATGGACAATCATTGCGGAGCTTCTATGTTCTGGAACCTATCCTAAATCTGACGCCACGGGACAATCTGGAGGTGTCGCAGATGTCGACGCCGCTCCTGGCAGCGTAGTTGCAGTTATGACCAAACAGTGCAAAGATTACAACTATATGCCTCCTTGGTTTGCCTCTGTCACTGATAACTATGGAGGAAAATGGGCATTGCAGACCGCAGAAGAAGCAGTGGAGACCGATGAGGAGTGGGCGGAGAATCTCAACTCTGTGGTCTTTCCTGATGGATGGTCGGCATGGGAGAATGTGACGCTCACAACTAATGAGACACACGTACCCTATTTGGTAGGAGATGACTGCTTCAGCTTTATCATTAGAGATAGCAACAACAATGCTTGGCATATGTATGAATATCCGGAGGATATATCAAACAGTTTGTTTGCCAATTTCGACTGCATTCCTTTCAAACTCCAGACCATTGAAGGTATTAAGGATGAAATGGCCAGTGCCCCTTCGCCTGGTTCGCCTGACGGTCAAGATGCCCCTGGATCACCTCCTTCCACACCATCATCTGGCGCATCTTCTACCCAATCGATCGTCACGGCGGGACTGGCTTTTGCGCTTCTCGCTTTGATGTAATGTACTGTTTGCTTGACTCAGACTGGACGACCTGCATTTCAACTTTACTGTTGTACAAGCAACCCACAAATACGATGGAAACTACAGTGCAATTTGTCGGTTTTACTATCTTTTATAGCATATATTTTTCAAATAGCGATGCGTAAATCATACAAGCATTCCTGTATTAGAAACCCATCTCCAAGCTAGCGTGGCTCCCTCTTATACAGTAAGAGGGAAAAGATGGCTCGATGGCTCCACAACAGCCTGCTAGCAAGATTAAACAATGGAGTGTGCATCGGGTTATATAGACCCTTCGAACGATCTCGAATAGTATATTCTATAAAATTTAAAAATTTATCACGTACATTATCATAGAGAAGGCCGATATTATGCAGATCGCGCATGCATTACAGCAGCAACGTGTGGTGATGAGGACTGCTGGGCCTCAAAGCGCATCACGATCATGGCAATACGCCCCTATCCACTCCATTGATAGATATTCTTCTTTATTAATATGTAATGCGGCAGTTGGAGCAGCAGAACGGGTTCAATTGGGGGAAAGCGACCTGGTGGTGTCCAAGTGTTGCCTAGGAACCATGACATGGGGCAAGCAAAATACCGAAGAAGACGCGCACGAGCAGCTCGATTATTCCTGGGAACAAGGGATCAACTTTTTAGATACAGCTGAGATTTATCCTGTCCCTCCGGAGAAAGATACGCAAGGTCGCACGGATCGTTACATTGCCAGCTGGCTCAAGACCAGAAAAAATAGAGAACATGTGGTGCTGGCAACAAAAGTCAGTGGATATGGTAGGCAAACATACCTTCGCAAAGATGGTTCGTTTCCCCGAGTTGATGAGAGGAACATTGTGGAAAGCGTGGACTCCAGTTTGAAACGATTGGGCGTTGATTCTATCGATCTCCTGCAAATTCATTGGCCTGATAGATATGTTCCTCTGTTTGGAGCGGCTCATTACAATGTTGAAGAGGAAAGGGAGGGCGACATACCATTTGAGGAACAACTGAGATCCTTGCAAAAGGTCGTTGATGCTGGAAAAGTGAGGTACATCGGTGTATCCAACGAGACATCGTATGGTGTTATGAAATTTTGCCAGCTAGCAGAGGCAGCTGGTTTACCTAGGATTCAGACAATACAGAACTCTTACTCCCTGCTTGTCAGAGGAGGATTTGAGACAGATTTGGCAGAAGTATGTGCCCCTCGGCAATGCAATGTGTCTTTATTGGCGTATAGCCCGCTAGCAGGCGGGTCTTTGACTGGCAAGTATATGACAGAAGATGAGTCAAAGATTGCCAAGAGTAGATTCACTCTCTTCCAGGGATACATGAAACGGTACCAACAGTCCATCGCCTGTGAAGCTGTGGCAGAGTATGTTGAGATAGCATCCAATCACGGCCTTACTCCTACCGAACTGGCTCTGGCCTGGTGCAACAGCCGCTGGTTTGTAACATCTACAATTATTGGCGCTACAACATTGGATCAGCTTAAGGAAAACATCAATTCTTTTGACGTCACATTGTCAGAGGAAGTTAAGCATGATATTGCAGGCGTCTATAGGAAGTATAGGGATCCATCCTTCAACTAATTGATCAATTATCATGCATGATAATCATCATATGCATATGTCATATACCATCATATATATGATGACATTTTGCGCAAAATGCAATAATAATGGTATTGCAATTAGTTGTACAATTGTCAATGATCATGATCAATTTGATGGCAAGACGTCCCTGTCATGGGAGTCGCGCAGCAGAAGACACATGCCAAAATTTAAAAGCAGTAAAATTTGTAAATATAATCCTAAATTTTCATTATGATCCATTCGGATCATGTGAATTAGGGCTGAGCAATTAGCTGTCGTTGAACGTGAGATCATCGCATAATTGTTGCTCCACGACTAAGTTGACGAATAGATTATTTAATATATTGTACGATGACTAATTTTAAAGAAAGCTTGGATTCGGATTCGCTTTTCAAAGAGGCGGACGGTTTCGCAAGCGCTTTTGATGAAACGCTCAACTCTGCTGAAGATTTTCTGACGGGGGAGGAGCTCACCATTGAGCATATTAGAAGCCTTTCAAGTGCGTTTTGGATGATTATGTATCGATGAAATTTGATGTATGCAATGAATGGTGCCTTGAAAGTTGGACTTGACCAAGCCTGCAAAATGTGAGTGCAGCTACGACCCCAGAGGCTTACCGCTCCGTCCAACAGTCAGAATCTGAGGAGCACATGTATGTTCAAGAGCAACCTTTAGCCTTTAATGGTGGAGATCAAGATGCATTGAGGATATCGACAGACTATGGTGGCCTGACAAAGAATCTAGGGCTTGAAGAACCCAGCAGCATGAATGCTGTCGGGAAGAGCCTTGATCTCTCTAATAGCAGTAGCAGCAGTATCGCAAAGCTTGCTGCTGGCCAGAGTGAGTACGATTCTTTTTCTAGAGCGAGGAGAAAAAAGAGCAATCTACCCCGAGTGGCGATGCTCGCATCTACTCCACCCAAAAAGCCAGTTGCTGAGAAGAAGAATACGCCCCCTCCATTCCGGGCAGGAGGCAAGATTATCTCGAATACGCCGCCTTCTGTCAGGTCTCCTTTGTCTCACCGAGTGACTCCGCCGCAGAAAAGATCGACAGAATTGTCACCAAAAGGAAACATGAGGGAACCAAGTAGTAGTAACAGTTTGAGATCTCCTGGAACAAAATCAACTCGGTCACTATCAAGTAGCAAGGATTACAGCGCCCAGGGGGACTCAAGTATATCTCGAAGACATACAACTGGTTCATCACAAATTTCTCCCACTAGAAACGGTTCTATGGGAAGGGCACGAGAGTCGGGAAGCACCAGGAGGATACGGGAGATTGCAAAACCACCAGAAAACATAACAAGAGCCATTAAGGAGAGTCAGGAACTTTCAAAAATGGAGCAAGATGGAGGTGAACAAGATCTTGAAATCGACCATTTAAAAACACTCATGGACGATATAAAGGAGCTCAAGAACGAATTAGGGGTTCCTACAGAAGTTGCTGGTGATACTGGGGAGGGAGAAGCACTGGCTGCCAAGGATTCTGACAATGTATCTCTTCATGCTGATAATCAGGCCGAGAAGGAACCTTCGCCTCGCAAGCAGTCCATAGAGCTCCAAGTTGACGACTCTGTGGAAAACAGGTCTAGTTCAAGCAAAGATTTTAACCCTGGCCCTCCAATGAAATCTCCATTTGAGCAAGGCATTGAGGCAGAATTGCAAGGAGAAAATCCCAAAGTAGAAGCAGACCCCGTTGTCAAAGAAACGCTAATTCCAAAGAAACAACTCTGTGGATGTTGTGTCATGTAACCGTTGACCCATCCCGGTCTTGGGAGCAGCCAGCAGAGCCACAGTTGGAAAGAGGAAGCACATGTGGGATGCATTGATTGCGCACCCATCTTGTGATGAAAGAGGTAACATTCTGTTCAAACAGTACGTGATTGTTAAAAATGTAAACTCGACAATGTCCATAGTACATCTCTATTAATTGATAATATTGATACTTGCATTCATTCCTTCAAGAAGGAGAATGACTCAAAATAACGTGCAGAGGCCCCCCACATCATGGGGGAGCTAGGGACGCGGTGATGGCGAATTCGCCTCGTCAAAGTTGCAACGTTGACCTCCATCGAGGGGCCACGTGACGGTTTCTCGTGCCTCGTCAGCATCATGGACACGTCGCCTTGTCTCGCAACCGCATCTCCAAAGCATCGCCGTGTCCCGCTATGCTGTCATAAAAATTGTTCTATATACATTCTCAAAGCTATAAAGATTCGTATTTCGCCTGGAAAATCAACTGCTACCAAGGAGCAATGGTTCTTAATACTGCATTCGTCCCTTTGTCAAAGCTGGCTATGGTCTTGGTACCAGCAACCCTCGGAAGCGCTGTCGTGTATGAGTACTTCCGACTGAGCCATCCACCAGTTGTTTCAATGTCTCATGACTGGATTAAAGCTGAAACTGACGCATACGAGCACAAGGTAGGTGTTTTTGAGGGTTCCGACTGTCTAGCACTGCTGGCTGACCCAGTAGGGACGTAGCCAATGGTACTGGGCCGAGGCCTTTTGGCAAACGTCGTTCAATACTTTACGTGTCCCAGATCTATGTACTCCGATGTAGATATTTATCAAATTGCCTTGCACTTGCAGGAGAGGGAGGCAGCCTCTGAGCCAGTAGTGATGAATCCCTTTAGAAGAATGCACTGAGTAACTTTCAAGTCAGTGCATGCACCCTCTTGATGGAGAAGCGATGAAAGACGAGCCGAGGTATCTCTGGAAGGGAGTGAGCGCTCGTTTTATTATTTTTTGCATATAGTTAAAGCTCGTGATGGGCTATAGGATTGATAATATACAGATTTAAAGTTGTTCTTTGTGTAATACAAAATATATGTATTCCATACATACACTTGATTCCATACAGACATACATACAAACCATCCACAAGATTATTATTCCTACCACTACTACTACTACTACTTCTATGATGTCGGAAATACTCTTAGGTTTAGACGATGACTTGAAATTCCATTCGATGATGAATCGATGCTTCGCTGAAGTGAGTCATGCCAAGTCAAGCTTGAGATTGCTTGCTTGCTCATTGAGCAACGGTACCATGCACCAATGCGGTGACAGAACTGCAATTCAAAACTCAAAAACAAAAATATCTACAACCAGTACAGACAGTATATTTAGATTTATATGCTATTGCACTCGGTATTGCATTGTTGATAAAAAGAAAAGTTGCTACAGTCTTTTAGCTTTGATCATGTGCTCTGTTCACTGAAAGACTCTGAGTGCAAACACCATACCACGATATATATTTATAGATGGATTCATTGAGTGCATTGAGGGATCTTTGTGTAGCAAAGCAGATTGATGCGATAGTAGAACGGAATGGAACGTTCGACCTCGGTGGGCGGAACGTATTCCCCGGGTCGTACCTGACGCCATTCAAATCGCAGGAAGGCAAAGGAGAATTTTACTCTGTTCAAGTACTCGCGTTTTTTGCCAAAAAGATTGGTCCAGGCTTTAAATTTGGGGAATATGTGCGTGCTGCGAAAGAAGCAGGAGTGGAGACAATCAAGTTAATTGATCGCAAGGTGGGGGTTTTGGATGTAAATGCAAGGGAATGATAATGATATAATATGGATTTGGTTTTAGAATTACAATTGATGGTGATGCAGCACTTGGAGAGTTATCTGACGGGTGCACGTGACACGAGCGAATACATTGTGCCTGAACAGTTGCCATTTCAAGCGTCAGGTGACCGATTTGGTGGCGATGTGGAACACGTGAGGTTGCAAGAAGCTGGGAAAGGCAAAAGTATAGGGATTGATGAGTCGACGGAAGATACGGCGTTGCAAACGATTCTGTCTAATGAGTTGCAGTTGAGGAACAGGAATAGCATGCTCACTGTTCCTGGAAGGTCTTTTGACAAGGTGATGGATATACTCGAACATGTGGCTCGTGAAGAGCTACAAAATGTTTCGAAAATGAAAGGAGGGAGACATGATGATTCTCGGCAGATTGCTGGGCCCAGATCATCAGGAAGGTTTCAGAGACAGACGACCACTGATGCAGCAGTGAAGCAGTTGGGAGCCCAGTCCTTGGGTATTCAGAGCGTCGGGTTTGGTGGAATGCAGTCGAATCTGATGGTAGAAAAGCAGACTTCGGAAAAGAAACGGGAGCGCGAGGTGAAAGCGCCAGCTCGTCCGCTTGTAGTTCCTCGTCCAGTGAAAAAGCCGACAAGGCCCACAAAGCCAAAGGCAACTCCTCTTATTCTGGTTCCGCCAGCAGCGAGTGCAATCCTAAATATGTACAACATAAAAGAATTTTTGGAAAATGGTAATTTCATGTCTTCTGAAGAAGCGATGAAGAGGAATCCCAATAAACCAGTATACGAGCGCTGTATGCGCTCAGAAGGTAGAAAGAGTCCAGTGAAATATCATATAACGGATAGAGATCCGAGTAAGAAGGAAGATTGGGATCGCGTAGTCGCAGTATTGTGTCTAGGAAAAGCATGGCAGTTTAAGAAATGGCCATTTGAAGGTGCCAAATCGGGTGATATGGTGGAGACTTTTCTCAAGGTTGCCGGGATCCATGTGCATTATGCAGACGAACCTATTGATCCACTGATTAAAAAATGGAACGTAAAGCTGATATCCATAAGTCGGCATAGTCGTTCGCAAGATCAGGCAGCTATGAGGGCGTTTTGGGCCCATTTAGATGCGTTTTGGGGAGCAAGAAATAGTTCACATGTCGCAATCTAGAATACTTTATTTATTTTTCAAGCCGAGTCATAGTATCATGATAATTCGGGTGTAACGAACCATAAAGTAAGGATTCATCTGGTTACAAATATTCAAGTATTATTGCTATTCGTCTTACTTCAAATATAATTTCATGCCTGTCAAATATATATAAGACTTGGCAAAGATGTGGACGAAAGAATCAAAGTTGGGTGAGGACCCTTTGATTGATCAAATATATTGTGGCACTGGACAGATTAGTTCTTGAACTCGAGCATCATGTTATTTTCAGGGGCCAATCCCACGCATGCTCTGAAGATATTCTCCAACATGGCTCGCTGTTTGGCAAGGGCATTTACCACGGGAGTTCCCTCAGGCACCAATGGAGCTTTGGTAAGATAGGACAGCAACACGGCCACTGGATGGAATCCGTGGAATTCTGGCTCTCCTTCCTTCTTCATCTCAATTCGGGTAATCAGTTCTGCCAAGATGACCAAATCCAAAATAATTGGAGCAGCCAACAGGGAATCTTCGCAAGTATTGTGCATCACAATGGTGTTGCGGCCACCCATGAAAATCTCAGATGTGTACTCATCCATGGCCCTCTTTGAGTCAGCCACGTATGGAACATATTTGATCACCACAGTATGATCTGGGTGCTCACCTGGGGCATACAGGATTGCATTAGATTCGACCATATCATCAACTACATTAGACTTGGAAATTTCCTTGGACCTGAAAGTCTGAGGAGCAGACAAGTTCATGCCATCATTGTTCCCCAAGTGATTGTAAGAGACAATACTTGTCGGCTTGATTCCAGCTCCCACCAAAAAGTCAACCAACACACTCTTCATTTTCGTCTGTCCACTCTTGAAATCATCACCTCCAATCAGTACATTGTTCTTGACTGCGAGATCAATCAGTCCAGGAACAAATGTATTCTGTGGTGATCCATTAACAAATGGAACTCCTTCCAGAATACAGGCAGCGGCATGCAGCGTGGATGGAGACACCTCCTTTTCGCCTCGCTCGATAGAAGCCATCAGATTATCGGCAGTGTCATTCACACCTTCGATCACCTCAGAGTACCTTTCAGTATTGGCTGTCCACAAAACCACAATCTTGTCAACCTTGCGCTCTGCCTTGAATGCGCGAATGTGGGCACGCACTGCCTCCACTTGCTCTGATTTTGACCCCTTGATCACGTTATTAGCACGCTCAGACTGATTGGCTGCAATGAACGATGCGTCATAAATACCAGGCAGAGGCACCATATCCTTCATGTGTGGCACCAACTGCTTCTGAAGCTCAAAGTCAAGCACTCTCGCACGCTCCATCGCTTCAGCCATATTCAACCCAGAGATGTCCCATCCACCAATTTCCATATCATTTGGACTCACCATGGGCAGCAACGACGAAAAAGGAGCATACACTTCTTCCCCATTCATGTTTCCTACACGGCACGTCGCCGCCTGAGTCAAAGACCCCCAATAGTTTGGCTTCTTGAGTCCATCTCTTGTCATCCATGTGATACCGTGCTTATTCGCCAGCACGCCACCTGTCACTGTCGTTCCATTATTTCCTCCCCAGCCAACAAGCATCACTCCCAACTTTGGAACCCGAGTATCCGTCTTAAACTCGTAAGCCGTCTGCACAGGCTTGACGATCACGCCACCGTTGCCAGGCTGCTGCACAACCTCGGTGTGTTGGTATTCGTATCGAGACTCGATCGAGCTCTCCTCATACACCACATTTGACGAATCAACTTTGAAACTTTCGACCAACATTGTCACCTTCTCTCTGTAAATGTATCCACAGCAGAGCACCAAAAAAAAACGCGCTTCAAACAACACTCTTCTTCTAGAACAACGGTGCACTTTTATTCACAGATGCACAACGCTTGATTAATTTGACAATACAAAAACAAACAAATGTCTTTGTACCACGCACAACCTAAGCGTTCAATGAGTCCTTGACAGGGTGATCCACGGGCGACGTTGAATCAAATCGATTCGATTCGGTTTGATTCGATTCAACCAGAGTTAATCGAATTCAATCCACAAATTATGCAAAATGCACTCAATTAGAGAGTAAAAAAGTGTCTATTTGCGGTTTAGGAAGTGTAGAAGAAGGGCGACTGGTCAGAGGTTGTATAACACCGCCGCTGACTCAGAGTCATGACTCTGGTCGGTCGGTCGGTCGGTCGGTCATGACCGATCAGTGAAGGGGCGCGGCTGATCAGCTCTTGGGTCTATGAAATAATTGCATCCCATCCAAGGCATTATTTAATCGGACATTCAAGAAATGAGATGAAAATATACTAGGCCCTGACTACAACCGATCTGTTATCAGTATCAAAAGCAATATATACCGGTATATATATATTATTGTTCGACTGTGGATATATAGTAGTCGATGAATACAACGGGCCTGCAGATTTGAGCGTCGAAGAGAGTAGAGCGAAACAAATATGGAACTGCACCATAAACTAAGGCGTGACCCGAGCTGGCATCCGAATTCCTGTAATATATGTGGACAGGTGAGTTACATAAATATAGTGTGAAGTTTTTCACAGAGAATTATTCTGGATACACATTTGAACCATTCTTGTTCGTGCAGCTGGGACATCAAGCAGCAAATTGCTCGACAGGGACTGTGAACTGGAAAAACATGTACGGAGCGAAAGCGTTTTTGATACAACCTACTATATTTCAGTCTGATTTAGAAGATATTCGCAACAGGAAGCGAGTAAGTATGAAAGGTCTTGAGGCGGATGTGGAGCAGTACGTGAAGAAGAAACAAGAAGGGGAAGATGTGTCTAGGCTTCAGCATGAGTTTAGAAATCACGTGCACCCGTCTCGAATCCCGGGTATGGGGAGAGGGAACATAATAAATGGGATGCCTCTGCAGGCTCCCGGGATGCCAGTGGCAGGGACGAGCGGGGCAGCTACTGTGGGTGGTGGAGGTGCGACAGCAGTGAGTGCTCCTCAGGCTCCAGCGCAGGATGATTTGCCTGCAGGATGGGCTACAGCGAAAGATTCGAATGGAAAAATGTATTATTGGCATAGAGAGACGAAAAAGGTGCAGTGGCAAAAGCCTCAGACAGAAGAAGGTTGACAGTTACAAGACAATCATAATGTGACAAGCTGATGACGTGTTGCCGCTTTATATTTATTTTGGGTGAAAAAAACATTCGGAATATATGAATCAAATGGCCTGATGTACCAGAAATGATTCCTCCTAGAACAGACAAAAACTTGAAAGAACACATAGTTGGTAGCACATGCTATGATGCATCATACTCATGATGCTTTGAATGCCGGGCCTCGATAAGGCCATATTTATTATCCGCGAGTTCATAGAACACTATACATCGGTGCATATATCAAGACGTATACGCATCCGACTGCATGATCGATCTACTGTCCAAACATTGCCCCAGCACCATAAACTGCAGTCTGTGGCCTTGGGAAACCAGCAGCAGGTACGACAGCAGCTCCTGGTGGCACTTGCACAGCATATGCACCGTAAGCAGGTATGGCCCCAGGATGCATAGCCATTGCGATTGATCCATTGCTCGTATACGCGTCTCGCTTTCTCCCAAAAGGATTCTTGCTGAATTGTACACGAATAGGACCTCTGTCAGATGTGGAGAGCAGCAGTCCTTGCTGCGACTTGTGACAAGCAGCAGCAGCTTCGGTATCAGAAAACTCGATAAAAGCCGAGACACCCTTTGGTGACTTGACAACTTTGAGTTGCTGAAAGCCCTCTTGGTTTCTGCATTCAAGACAAGATGATGTCAAGACATGATGGTTGCAAGTATAGATTCCAATTTATTCCAATGAAATCAAATGTCTGAAGACGTACCCAAATACGACTCGAATCTCCTCTTCATCGACATTGTCACTCAAATTGCCGATAAAGAGGGTATTGCAAGGAGGGTTGTCCTTCTCATTCCTCACAGGTGCATACATGGCAGGGGCGGGCCCTGCTGGCACAACTGCAGGCCCAGCAGCAAACGCAAACGGACCGGCAGGTCCGAAAGACACTATACCAGTTGGATGTCCTGTTGGAGCGGGAAAAGGCGTCGCGCCGGATTGCAGGGGACGTTGGTGCCTACCATTTTCCCCCGTTTGACCTTCAGAGGCCTCTTCCTCTGTTGACGCCACAAAGTCACCTTCGCTCCCAGAAGACGGAATAGAAGCACTTAGTTTCACTTCAACATCAAACTCGAATCCATCAAGGAATCCAATAGCAGATTTGGCGTGAAATACTGATTGAAATGTGACTTTGCCCTCGACTGACTCACCACTCCGATTGAGTTCGCATTTCTACAACAGTGAATACAATATCGACTCATTAACATCATTTTTGATCAATCATAATTCCCTCATACATTCAATCAAATTTTTTAGCCAATCATTTCACCCTTGCACCGTCCTGTTTCCTTTCTGCGCAGGACGTGTACACACACCTGGAAGCCTGGAAAGAAACGCGTCAAGTTCCTCAGCTCTCTGTCCTTGACATCCACCGGAAACCCAGAGATGGTCATCACAGTCGAATTTGTATTATCTCCATTTACTAAAGCATCTGTTGTAGGGTAGTATCCATATGCACCGAACGCTTCCTGCGGGCCGTACCCAACGTCGACCAGAAAAGCAGGAGTAGACATTTATAAAATTGCTGTAAGCAAGGATGCTTTTATTGACTCGTTTATGCGATTTAAATGCTTTGCAAGAATTTATTAAATTTATTGGATATAAAAAATCAATCCGTGTCAGGGAAGCATAGAGGGTATTTGAGGTTTCCAGGTACGAGAAGCCATGCATGGCACCTTGCACCTTACAAGGCTTAATTAAGGTGCAAGCTTGCAAGGCTCTCATTGCAGATTAATTTCAAGCATAGCAAATTTTCTATGGCCCAGAGATGGTAATGATTGTTTATTAAAGATGTGTGCATCGATAATAATAATACTTGGTAATAATAAACTATTAACAGTTCA
Source organism: Picochlorum sp. 'soloecismus' (assembly GCA_002818215.1). Taxonomy (NCBI): domain Eukaryota; kingdom Viridiplantae; phylum Chlorophyta; class Trebouxiophyceae; genus Picochlorum; species Picochlorum sp. 'soloecismus'. The sequence goes on along the minus strand of PJAJ01000031.1, from coordinate 1,237,543 downwards.
TCTCTGGATTCTAGACTTTCAGAGGTGCAGTTGCGTCTCCTTGGTATGAGAAATATTTACCACCAGACTTTTTGTACCAGATGAAAAGTCCAGCACCAATTATGAGTCCAGCAGCAAGACACCCAATCACAATACCTGCAATCGCACCGCCACTCAAGCCACCATTGTCTCCTGTTTCAGGGGTCTCTTCCAGCTGTTGGATGCCAAGGTATGCCTGCTGTGTTCCTTTGCCCAGATAGTCCAAAGAAGATTGGTCAACCGGGACTTCCTGCAGAAATTTACAAAGAGGTATGACATTAATAATTGCTTGGTGGCATCACCAGGAGGAACGATCACACTCTGTTTGCAATTCATACCTCGAGGCTTTCCGTCTTGGTACTTAGAATGTATTCAGATGCTCCACCGACATCCTGAGCGGCTTTGATGAAGTTGGTGTTGCTTCCTGCTTCTTCCAATGCTTTCTTCAAAGCTGCACCTGCCGCAGTTCTCTGAATGCTCACTGGTCCGACGAATGCCTGGGATGGGATGGCAGCCATGTTGCAATTTTGCCATTCGTCAATTGGCTTGCATCCTCCCATAGGGCACAGGAGGCGCAAATCGTCGCTCGACGAGGTGGACCACGACTCGGGGCTGGTCCCGTCAGAAACAACTTGGGGAGCGGTTTCTTGTTTTGTAAAGGCAACATCACATACATCTTCCATCAAACCTCTGACTGTACCCTCGTACCCAGCGTAGGGACTGTTGTCTGAGCAGTCATCGCCGCATGCTGTACACAAGCCGTCCCATTGGCCTCCACCAGTGAGGGGGCCGTCTTCATTCGACCCGACAGCACAAACCTGGGAGAAGAAGGCCGCCACGCTCTCAGCATCTGCGTTGACCAATTTATCGCTGTTTTTTACAGGTATGACCCCAGTATCAGTCAGGAATCCAACTGGCATGGTCCATCCAGCCGTTCTTCTGTATCCTGTGTGGCAAGAGCGTTTGCCTTTCAAGTCCTGCATTGTTATTCCTGGGTTTGCACCACACAGTTCTTTCTTAACCACAGCGACTGAGTAATAACTGTTACCCGCATCGCCTCCATAATATTCTGACACAATAGGCTCTAGACCGTAGTCTCTGCTTGCGATGAAAATATCAGAAGGTCCAAACTTAGTCAAGTCAGCATTTCCACTCTTCACCTGCTCCATGCAGCCCTCGGCACTCGCTGCGGTAGAGCAAGTAAAAGTAATACCTTCTTTATTTTGGTTTGCAATAGAGAGCGCTTCGGTGCATTTGCTCAGGAATGTAGGATGCGTTGATGTGTCTACTGGGAAACAAATCACGTAAGAGCTCTTCGTTTCGGAGTCTGTTGTCGTTCCTGTCGGCGAAGGGGTGTTGGGAGGAGATGTTGGAACCGGAGAAGGCGCTTGCTCTGACGCTTGAAGATCCTTCAAGCCAGCGAAAGACTTTTGCAGGGCTGGGTCAAGATAGTTATCAAAATCTGAGGAATCGACTCTAACCAAGTTTGTAGTCCCTTTGCTCAAAAAGAAATTATCGATGCCACCGATCTCAGTCGCCGCAGATAGAAAATCTTGTGATTGTGCGGCAATGACCAGGGCATCTTTGATGGAGTTCCCGAGTGCGCTCCCCTGCAAAGAGCTCTTCCCAACTATTGCATGGGTGGGAGCTCTTCCAAAGTTACAATCGGCATAGTCGTCAACTGGCTTACACCCTCCACTTGGGCAAAATAGTCTAAAGTCATCCTGAATAATACAAAGAATACGATTTGTTGAGTCGTGCATTGACACGGCTGAAAATTTTCTCTATATCAAAGTGTTGTGGTTTCTAACAAAGAAAACGTACCTTGTTCTTGACGGCCCAGTCCGCCGGACTGCTTCCATCCTTTGCCAATGTCGCCACAATATCATCCTTGGTGAATGAAATGTCCCCACTTCCTTCCATTAAGCATCTGAATGAACCGTCGTAGTTGTAGTACTTGTCTTCTTCTGAGCAGTCCTCCTGGCATCCTGTGCACAAAGGGGCGTACCGTGTACCGCCTTGCCCAGGTCCATCAGCCGTTGTTCGAGGTGCGCACATGTTTCCGAAGAACGCAGCTACGCTTTCGGCATCATTTCGTACAGAGCTGTCCTTCGAAATGATTTGCATCGTACCGGATTCGACGAGACGACCAATAGGAGCGACCCAACCTGCAGTTTTGGCATACCCAGTGGAGCACATATTCAGCCCCTTGAGGGATGCAAGCGATGCTCTAGGACTGGCATCGCAAAATTCTTTGTTCACGACAGCAACGGCGTAATACTCCGTGGGCTCTTGCGAGTCGCCGTACAATTCAGCAGCCAAAGGCAGCAAATCAAATTGCTGGAAGGCAGGCAGCATGTCTGATGCACCAAAGTTGGTCAAATCAGCCGACCCATCCTTGATTTTCTGCATGCATCCTGTAGCACTGCCTCCAGAGACGCAGGCAAAGCTGACAGCATCCGTGGTTGCCTGTGAGAGGGCAGAGTTGCACAGGGCAATGTCTTCTGTCGAAGCTTCGGTTGGGATGCAGACATTCACAGTGGTCTGTACATTAAAGAAAAGTCCATGATGGATAATATAACATAATTTAAGTACGTCCATTGAGGGGTTAAGCATACCTGTAACAAGTTGCGCCCCTCAGCAAACAGAAATGTCGGCGCCAGACACAGGCACCCTAACAGAAGAGGTGCGAGGGCGTAAGGGACCTGTCTCATCTTGGCGTTTGATGCACGGATGCAAAGAGCCTCTTCCAGTATAAAGGAGAAATCTTTCTGTATCTGTTCAATATATCTATCGAAATTGGGGAGTGTTGGTGTTGGATATGGTTATCAGGCAAGGAATCCCCCGATCGAAAGCTGACACGTGTCTGGCGCGTGCTAGTCACGCATGCGGCACGCATTTTCCACCGGGACGATTTTCTTGAGAAGCATGTACGAGCTACACGCGTTCCACCGCAACGCCAAATCGGGTCTTGTTAGTATTAGTATCGATTATTTTGGGGACTTTTGAGGTATGCATATTTACAATAAGCACCAATGAATTCTATGAATTCAAAAGTCCCAAAAAGACGTCGATGCATGCTGTCATTTTGCGTTTGTTGCCAAATTGGGTACTTTTTTGTGAAAGGTTCAAGAGCTCCTTACAAGGCTCCTTAACTAAGGAAGCTAGCTTCGACATCTAGATGTGCAGAACTCCATGCACGGTGTTCAGATCAAAGCTGGATTCGGGGACGGATAATGCACGAAACGAGTTTTGTACTCTATGTAACTATTTGAAAAATTAAAGATAATATAAAATATAACGGGAATAAGAAATTGGCCGGATAGAGGCGAGAAACGTGAAATGGGTGTTTCTGCTTTTATCTTGCAAACTTCTCAAGACTAAAGAGAGTTCAACTGGGCCAAACGACCTTTCACTAGATTGGCCATTGCTGCATCGTATTTTGTTATTAATACCATTTTTACAAATTTAATCGAAAAGCACTCTCTGTAGGATATAGAGAACTGTAGAGAGTTCGGATAAAGCATGACGTTGGATGGACTGCATGCGGCTTTACAGCACACTGCAGCCGGGTGTAATCGGTCGGTGGGCTGTCTTTCCTGGGGTCCAAAAGATTTAATTATATATGGATCGCATAGAACAATCATAATCTATGATACACAGGTACGCTTGTACAGTAAAACTTTAGTTGGTCAAAATAGGGAGTTGGGCAGTGTCAACAGGTACTCATACGATGCTATTCATCTTATTTTACTCAGTATTTTTGTAATAATGTAGATGATGAAAGTACTAGCGACGCTTCTGGGACACAACGACTTGGTGACTTGTGTGAAGTGGGTGCAGACGGAGGGCGTATCAGGAACAAAGGATGGTGCATCAACTCTGTATCACATCGTGTCTGGAGGAGCCGATGGCACTGTGAGAGTTTGGCGTATCGATGTACATGCTAATGTAGACTCTGAAATTCGTCCCACCTGGAAACAGATTGCCAAGCTGGAGATTCATTCCGCGCCAATTACCTCAGTGACAGTGGGGTATTCAGCAAGCGGCTCTCTGATGTTAGTGACGACTGCTGGAGACTTTGAAGCGACTATATGGAGATGTAATCATCAGGAGAACAGATTGATGGAACAGGATTCGTGGTCAATGGACCAACGAATGAACTTTGGGACTAAGATTCCCCAGTGTGCTGCTATTGGAGTGACATCTGATGCCTCTTGCACCCTGATTGCTCTAGGCTTTGCAGATAATAACGTTAGGATTTTATCGAAATCGGCAAGCACGGATGAAAACGACTATAATCTTTCTTGCACTTTATCTGGACATCAAAATTGGGTTCGAAGCGTGGACTTTGTAAATATTGGGACCTCAAGAATGCTCTTGGCATCTGGTGGCCAAGACAGGCACATCAGATTGTGGTCCATTGAATTGGAAGATGACGAAGGACACAGTAGATCTGATCACACATCATTAAATAAGCTAGGAGTGACTAAGTATGCCCCGAAACCTCGCATGATGCTTGGAGGAAGAGCTTATGTGGCTATCCTGGAATCCCTCTTGGTTGGACATGAGGATTGGGTGATGAGTGTAGCATGGAATATGCGCGCAGTTAGTGCAGATACTATGGAAGATTTAGTGTTACTTAGTTCTTCAATGGATAGAACCATGATTTTGTGGCGGAAAGATGCTGGGTCAGGTGAGGAATTTTGTGCAAACTTAACAATGCATCATTCGAAGCACTTTATTCTTCCTTAAATAGAATGCAGTGTCAAAAGTGATGCTATAATAATGCTCGGGATCGAAATTTAACTGAGACATGATATGTTACTAGTGTCTCACGAGTCGCATTCCCTGCAACAATACGTTCGAAAACACATTGGTGCTGAATATTGGATTCTTTTATCAATCCAGGTATTTGGCTCTCTTCTGAAGTCGTTGGAGATGCAGGGATAAATCACTTAGGATATTATACATCCACATGGGATCAAAATGGATCATCCATTGCTGCTCATGGATATACTGGAGCCTTGCATGTGTGGGAAAGAAAGGAAACCAGACTTTGCCCAAAGGTAGGCAATAGCATTGATGGAATTTTGCCATCTATTATTGACTACTTGCACTCGGATTGATATTTTTATGTTAATCTATGTTGATTTGACGCATCTCACCATGGAATGCCTAATTGCAGACTGCCACAGGTGGACATGTGGCTCCTGTTGTTGATGCATGCTGGTCGCCTGATGGTGAGTTTTTGTTGACAGCCAGCACGGATCAAACGGCTAGAATTTTCTCAAAATTTAGAAAGCGGGATTCAGACAGTAGGTTAGGTGATATCTGGTGTGAATTGGCAAGGCCACAAGTTCATGGTCATGATTTCTCTTGCTTAGCACTTGTTCCAAGCCATGGGATTCGTGACAAGGATGAAGCGCCTTACATATATGCAAGTGGGAGTGAGGAAAAGGTCATACGTATATTTGAAAGTCCGGAAACATTCATGGACACCCTGCAAATTGCAAAAGGCAGAGATGCTGTGATTCCAAGAATAAGAAAAGCCTTCCTAGGTGCAACGTTGCCAGCACTGGGTCTTTCAAATAAAGCAATCATTCAGGAAGAGGAACAAGAAGCATCTTTAGACGAAAGTAAGGATCAATTTTATAGCGATGGAGCCGATTTGGCTCCAACATCTGCCCCTTCTGTGGTATTTGCCCCCCCTCTTGAAGAACATCTGTCGCAAAACACACTTTGGCCAGAGACTCACAAACTATACGGCCATGGCAATGATCTGTATTGTATCTGCTCAGATATTTCAGGGAAATTTGTAGCGTCCGCGTGCAGGGCACAATCTCAAGCTACGGCTGGAATTATTGTGTGGGATACAGAAACATGGAGCAAATGCTGTACTTTGGAGTGCCATACGCTGACTGTCACACAGTTGGTATTTTCCCCTTGTGGATCGTATTTGGCGTCTGTTGGTAGAGATCGCAAAATAGGCTTGCACCAGAAAACATTTGAGGAAAACAAATTTTTGACTCGCTCTATAATAAAGGGTCATTCTAGAATCATATGGAGTGCTGACTGGTCTCCAGACTCCAATTATTTAGCAACTGGATCCAGAGATTCAAAGATTAGAATCTGGCAACTCAATGACGGTATGCTGCAGGAACATCATGTCCTGGAGGTATCGTGCGAGTCTAGTGTCCAGGCAGTATCCTTTTGTAGAAAAGGAATCTCTACCCTTCTAGCTGCAGGCTTTGAGGATGGCGCTATTAGAATTTTTGAATTCGTCACTCAAGATGGCATTCAGCTCATTGAAAAGTATAAATGCTCCCCATGGGATTTACACGCTGCCTCTGTACGTCGAGTCTGTTGGAAACCGAATCATGGGTCACTTGCAGAGCCCTGTGTCCTGGCATCGGTTGGGGACGACCACAGTGTCAAGATATGGAGCATTTGATGTTAATATGTTTGAACCGATATTTATGATACAAACAAAGATTTCTTTCTCTTCATATTATACATGTATGAAATGCAAACAAGACAAAAAACAAAATTGGGATATTTGATTGAATTTGAAATGCATGTCAAATGTTCTCCTGGATATTTTGCCATTCCTTTGATGCTTCCAAAATTTCTCTTGCCTCTGACAATTTTAGCACAACTGCCTCTCCAATCGGCTCTCTCATTAATTGCGAAAAATATCCCAATTGCATCCCCAAGTTCTCTTTAGGGCTTGTGACCACCAAGGGCTCCAGATCTTCGTTGGTAATATCATCTGCAAAGGCAAATGGCAAATCGTCTCGTGACTCCAAAAGAGAGGGTGAGGTGGTTTCCTTACTAGTCCCTTTTTGGTTCTCAGCATCATTGTACGAGCAGCCTTCAAGCAATCTAAGAGGCTTGTTGCTGACTGAATGAGGTGATAGCATTTGCAAATAACTCTTGTGCCCCAAATACGATGGGGTTTCAGGAAGAGAAAACTCCTTGTTCATAAAGGGGTCATGCAATGGAGAAATAGAGTAACCCATGCTATGGAAACCTTCTGATAACTGATATGATCTGGTGCTAGATGATTCTTTTCTGTGAAGGGCTAAGGATGTGGAGATTTCTCTACCTGGGATTGAATACGCCATTCCTTCTGAGCTATCGGTGCGAGTCCGAGGACTTGTCGTTCTCGCAAATGTCTCCATATGATTCGATGTTGGAGTGAACGCGAAAGGAAGTTCAGGGCTATTTACTACAGCAGGATAGCTTCTGGTGGACGAAAGTGGGCTGTCCCCGGGAGAAAATGCAGCCCCATAACGTGGGCTTGGATCGCTGGTCTCAGACCCAGCGCGCAAAGGAATCTTCGTCATGTAATTACTTGAACCTCCTGTGTGTGTGAATGACGATCCATACCCGTCAGAATAATAACTCAAAATTGATTTTTTGTGTACAAAATATATAGGTCACATCATACGTACCAGAACTGGGAGAATCAAAGCTCGTTCGACCCCTGCCATCCTCTCCAACAATGGGAATTTGAATGGGCAAGCTTGATCCCCTTGACAAACCAACAAATGGCGAATCCCGCCCACTGACAGTCTGTGGATTAAAACCTCTCCACCTCTCACTACCTTGCTTGTGCTGCGACCCAGGAATCTCCATTGGAGAGCTTGAAATCCTTCCGGATTCCTCCATCATCTCTGACACATTCTCTTCCTTCAAGTTTCTCCCTTGAGGTTTGCTATCATCATCCTCAGTTTTATTCATATTCTTAGTGCCTTCCGTGGCCAGTCTACCGACTACGAATGCACTGGGAGCAGAGGAAGACGGTTCGCCGTATTTCCTTTGTGAGAACGCTCGCATGCCAGCCAACCTGGAGCTCCAAGGTTTTCTGCTAGACGTCAAACTGCCTGCCCTGGGCGATTGCTGTACTGGACTGACCAACATCTTATCCCTGGCCTTTTTCTTGGTGGTTGCATCAGCCTGCCCTGCCTTGGCCATGTATTTGGTAACAATGTCTGTCTTATAATCTACTTGTAGAACAAATTCACCAGACGCGGTCTCCACGGGATGAAAACTATACGTCTTCATTCCCTCCTTTTGCAATCCACCCGTCTCAGAATGCATGGCAAACACAAAAGAAAATACGTCTTCCCCATTCGAAGCAGCAGCCCGCTTCAGTTTATGCGCAGGAAGAATCCTTAAATACGAGTATAATGCCCTAAGCAGCAGCGACAGCTTTTTATACACCGCCCTGGGATGAAAACGAAGAACACCTGATCTGGACAGGGACCCAGAGAGGATCTGAGATGACTGGCTCGAAGCAACATACTGAACAGTCCACCTTTCCAACAGTTTCATCCCATTGGGATCACTCTGACTCGCGAATTTTTCAGGATTCTTTGTCTCGATCGCTCCGGACACATCCGTTTTCCCTTTAAAGGCATTCCCAGATCCTGGCTTGAGGTAAACATCCAGCACAAGAGGTGCACACAGGTTATTTGCAGCAGACCTCTGCATTTTCCCCTTGCACTTCCTCTTCCAGAGACCAATCATTTCATTGACCTCATCTCTCTCCTCAATATGCAATTTAAACCATGATCCTTTTGGCGGCTTCCCCCCTTGCTTTCTCCCCATATCCCCCCGGCCTAGAGCGTCCTTTGTCCCTTCTGACCCAGGTTCAGGAGAGCCTGAACTCGCAATCCTATCTCCAAGAACAATGCTCGCTGCCTTTACAAACGCTTGACCAATCAGCTGGTCCACAGTTATTGCTCCAGCACCCCCAGCATTCGAAGAAGATGACGATGAAGAGGAAGAAGACCACCCTCCACCGGTTGTTGCATTACCTTTCATCATACTCTCTTGCATATGTGGCAAATGTATTCCTAGATCAACAGAATTGGCTTTCAGTCCACCACAAGCATATCTTTGGCTGGTACTGACGTCTTGTTTATCCCGCGTATTCAACAAGAATGCAAATCTCAAACTGTCTCGTGGTATTTGTCCCAATAAACACGAGACGTTCGCTCACACTCACACACACCCTCTTCCTCAGGACTAACAGTAAACAGAGTAAGCTAGCAGTATTTCACTCTATAGATAATATGCTTCAAAAATAGGTAGATACAGTCCAAGAAACGACGTCACTTGCCGCTCGAATCCCTCCCAAGTACTACAACCCCCGTGACTGTCTTGGCCAAGCCTTCTTCAGTCCAAGGATAAATTGGCTAGAATCCAAATGTCGCTTTATTTCCTCATTAGTACGACACTATATCCTGTTATGCCACTACATAAAGAACATGGAGCATTCCAATACTGCAATGTGCACTCTGACCACCTCCTCCCCTTCCTTGGTGGTCCAATCTCGCGCGAGTCGGGCAGCTGCACAACCGTCGTTCCGACACTCAAAGTGCCTAAACGTACCACACTGAGTAACTATATATATTTAGATAATAATAACTAAAAGAGGTTATAATCCAGTTGAAATGTACCACTACTATGACGCATTGTTGATTTACAATAAGGCGCAACTTTGAAAACCAACCCTATAGGGTAATAATAGATATCTATCAAAGTTTTAGGGTTTATGTATCTCAAATCGATTTGATATCGGATACCGGTATATATGTTTTTTTTGTACAAAACTAATAATTCCATGGGCATCGATCCAAAGATTGACGAGATGGTTAATGTCATGGTATAGAACCCAATCGACTGGATGTTTGTCATTGTGCTTTTTGAAGACGGGTTTGTACCGTACCCTGCTGCTGCTGCTGCTGCTGCTGCTGCTGCTTGTCTGTGCGCGTCGCTGCCTGAGCATCCAATTCCTCATACTCAAGGCAAGAAAATGGAGCATCAGAAGGTTGCTCGATGTTCACCGACACCACAGGTACACGAATTCCTGTAATGTGGTGAATAAACTCTGCTCCAAGCAACGTGCTTCTCAGAACAGAGGTTCTTCAGCAGAGTTTGCGGTGGTCGTATCCAGAGCCATATACTTGTATACAACGTATACTTAAGTATGTTCAAGCTTAAGCTTGGCACAAGGCCTTGTGTAAGGTCCATATGTGGAGACGTGTTCCAGCTTGAACCTAGGCCTTATGCCTTACACACCACTGCAAGTGGTCCTTGTTCCTTATTTCCATAGATTTCTGATCGGCGGTGCCCCATTGGATATCCAGAAACTTTGTAGTTATGTTTTGCAGCCTCTCTTCGTATTCTGTTGCAGAAGCGATGTCCTCCGAACACAGTGTAGTAGCACCAGGAAAAGTTGCATCGACATGCTCCTGCAACTCCGTAATGTTATAGGCGTGCTGAACAACGGGAGAGGTCGTGGGGTATCAAATGGCCACGGGCAACTCGGACCGTCCACTGAAATCCAGGTGGATCAGCTGCTGATGCCTATTCCAAAGCAGTATTCCCAATAAATCCTGCATTGAAAAGTAATACCAAAGTTGTTTCATTGAATTTTACCAAATACTTTATAGTTTTGGCTACATGTAATCGCCAATTTATGTATACATCATATGTACATGCATACATATAGAGTGATCAGTGTACACATGTGATGACGGTGTCAGCATGCTGTACATGTACAGGCCTGGGGTAATGACGCCATTACAATGACATCGTGACGTTCTGGCACAACTGACACAGTTTGTAGGTCCTAGGGTGCTCGATAGAGTTCGGATGGCATCGACTTTATTTCCGAGGGAAACTGGGATAGTACTCAAGTAATTAAAGTGTGTATCATTCGTAATAAAAGAATAGCTGGGATTGAGAGTCAATATCAGGCAAGATTTGCAGTTGCTCTGACCAGCTGCTAGTAGTAGGTCAACGGTCCTGTCAGGGGGGCGGACAGCGACACAGGGTCAACCACATTGATTAAAGATTAAGGCAAGGTTTACACTACAACAATTGTATTGCAAATCAAATAGCGATATATATATATATATATATATATAGAGAGAGAGAGAGAGAGAGAGAGAGAGGGAGGGAGAGAGAGAGAGAGGGAGAGAGAGAGGTGTCATGGAAGACTCTCAGCACCAAATGGGTGCCGACACTGGAATCGAAGATTCGGGCAATTCGCACATCTGGCTGCTGGGAGTTGTTATCAATCTCGTAGGTTCTCTATCTATCAACCTATCGACGAACTTTATTAAATTAGCGCATACCCGAAATCAGAAAACGCAGGCTGAGAGTCCAGATGAGCCGCAACCGAAACTGTTCTCGGCGCCAAGAAAGTGGTGGAATTATAAAGGCAAAGGCAATCGAATTTGGTTGGTGTCGATAACAGTATTTGCAGTGGCGAATATTGCAAATTTTGCATCGTTTGCTTTTGCTGCTCAGTCTTTACTAGCTGCTCTAGGCTCTGTGCAGTTTATCAGTAATGTTGTCTTTTCAAAGTTGGTGAACAAAGAGGCGTGGAATGTGTGGATAGTGTTGGGTACAGTGGTGATTGTTGCTGGTTGCGTGCTACTGGTAGTGTTTGGAAGCCATGAGAGTCCGACGTATACGGCAGAAGAGCTAATTAAGCTTTACAGCAATCCAGGATACATAATATACCTGTGCGTTGGGGGCGGGGCTGTTGTGCTGACCTATCTGGTGTATCAACTTGGGAAAAGAAGGGTGAAACAAGTTGGTGCAGGAGAGAGTGTTGGGGGCGCATGGTATAGATGGCTACCAATATGTTATGCGACGTTCAGTGCCCTAATTGGAACTCAAAGTGTACTGTTTGGTAAAAGTATGAGCTTGTTGCTGAGAACGACTCTGTCAGGCGATTCTCAAGCTGGAAGTTGGTATACCTGGGTTGTGGTTGTTCTATTCCTTTGTACAGCTGCATTCTGGATGATTCGATTCAATAAAGCGCTTAGATTGTTTCCTGTCTCGATAATTATGCCCGTGCTTCAGGTTGGATGGGTTATTCTGTCCATGGTGAGTGGGAGTGTGTATTTTCAAGAGACTGCTGACATGGGCACAGTGGAAAAAATAATGTTTGGTGTGGGGACCGTCATACTGATTGTCGGTGTGTGGCTGATTACCACGTCGTCAGCTAGTTCCGATAGAAGGCGTACAAAGAGCGTCAAAGATCATGTAGAATGTGCAGAACAAGACGTTGATTTCGAAGCCTCTAGAAAGAAATCAAACATCTGCCCTGGTGCACGGAGGAGTGACTCGTCAGAGAGTCAAGATGCAATGCCAGAGCGGCAGGTTAGTGTCAAAAGGCGAGTATCCCGGGCTTTTGCATCAATATATGGAGATATTTCCACCGCCGTTGATGCCATCAGGAATGGTGATTTCGATCTGACGTTTGTATCTCCATATGCTGTGCCCTCGGCAGTGTGTCAAGGTGAAGAGAGGGCTCAAGTGAGCAGGAGGCATACTGTCGGTTCGATTTCTATTCAGTGTTCAACAGGCTCGATCGAGCCATCCAATAGTCATCTTCAAGTCTGCAGAAGCAGAACATTGCCCACAAGGACAAGTAGCAAGGTTTGATCAACGACTTTTCCCTTCCTAGTGCTGTTCTTGGTGGTTAGATATGCAACCAAAGCTTGTACTCGCAAAAAGCGTGTGTATTAGCAAGTTGAGAGTATGTGTGAGAGAGAGATTCATGTGTATGTAAGATATGTATGTATATATAAAGTAAAGTAAACAAGCAAGCACTACGAATCCTGGCACTTGTTGGCATCTGGATAAACTTGCAGTTATAAAAGTTACAGGTCAGTAAAGCGTATTTCAGCAGTGTCAGTGTCTTCTCCTGGCCGTGCTTCTTGTTTTACGGCCTTTCGAATCAGGCAATGCGGGATTGTCAACCGTCTTGAACATGTCCACGAGTTCGCTAGCCTCGGATTTTCCTGCTTTTATGTGTGTCGTCAACATGGCAATTGCTGCTGTCAAGGCATCCAGTTGCCTTTCCATGTCCCCATATTTCCTCTCAATCTCTACTGCCTTTTCAGCGAATCTGTAAAATTCGTACATCAATAAATAAACATATGGAATCAATGAAGCAAAACATAGTTTTTTTTATTAATTTATCATAAATCCAATGCAAGAACAACGTACATCGCAAGTGACTTTGCATCAGGCTGCTGTTTCTGGACCACATCAAGTTCCTTCTCAAGCTTAGCAACCTCAGTGATCGCAACATCCCTTGCTTCTTGACATGCCTGCATTTTTTTTTTTATTTCATCATGCATGTTTCAATCTACACTCGTATATATATAAAAGTGCCTCTACTAACAACTCACCTTTGCTTCTTGCATTGCAGTATTGAGTTTTGTTTTTAATTCCTCAATTTCAAGATCCTTCTTCCTACAAACTGCTTCTACGTCTTCTTTTGTCTTGTCGGATTGTGGACCATGAACCATTTTATCGACTGCAGTCGATTGTTGAAAGGAATCAGATGAATTCTTTCCAGTCTCCTCAGTTTCCCAAGGTGCTGGCATAGGTCTCAGGCCTCTAGCCGATACTTTCAAAAGCCCTGGACCTTCTGTTTGTCTCCTCGACTTTAATTTTGCCTTCTTTGCTTGTTCGGTCTGCTCTCGATGCAAGCTTTCTGCAATCAGATCCTTCACTGGCAGCTCAACATCAATTACTGGCTTGGACTTTTTTGGTGGCGATAATAGAGACTTCTGTGTTTCAGATCCTTCTTCTGAATGAAGTGATGTCGATTCATTCCCTGTGGTTTTAACTTTGGCCGCATGCTCCAACGACTTTTGAATCATGTCTTTTGCAGAAAGTCCACCATTCCCTCCACTCGCAGCAATTTCCATCAATCTATCGTAATAACTCTGAAAAGAAAATATGGGAGGAATAAATATACGAGATTTAACAACGCTTTTGTACAGCAACGATTAGACACAAAAAAGCAGACAACAGCCCATACCTTTCCCTCCCATGACTCCAGCAACTGGTCTCTCAAGCTTTTATCATACGTAGAGTCATGAGCAGGACTTTCTTCTATAAGAGTGTCTAATTTACTACATAGCCCATTAGTGATGTCGCGCACTTTTTTCGCTATATCCTCTCCATTGTCTCTTCCCCTCTCCTGCTTGAGCCCACCATTTTCATCATCATCGGATTCATTAAAGTCTTCCACCATCTTTTCCAGCTCATCATCATCCCCATCAAACCAATCACCGTACCGAGAGGGCCTCTGAAACACAGATTTACGCCTATTTCTCTTTGATATGACAGACATTGCTGCTAGCCGAGGCCTCCCTTCTTGTTGCTGCTGTTGCTTGGCAGCTGCAGGCGTGGCATCCCCCAGCCCCCCAGAAGGCAAGTTCTCCTTATCCGAGACATCAATTTTGCCTGCATGTGAATCTTCAGGAGAGTATACGGGATTACCTCGGAGCTCGACAGTCTTTTTCTCTCGACGCCCAGCATTCACGGTACCACCACCAGCGACAGAGGAATTGGTGCTTGGAGGTGCATAGGCCAGAGCTTTCTTCATAAGAGCCCCCACGTCTACGATCATCAAGAATAGTATATTCAGTACAGTTAAATCCAATTAAAGCACCAAACAATCAGGGAACTGTCCTGTCAACGCATCAACCGTCGGGCAACTCACCGACAGTCGAACTATCCAGATTTGGTTTCTTCAGCCCATGAACACCATTTATTCTATTATTCCTAGTAATATTACTGATATCTTTAAGCTTATTCTCCGAGCTCCGCATTCTGATCAAACGGCGACAACCAGGCACGATCCTGGGCGCAACAGTCCTCTCGATGACAACAAGAACCCAGATGTTCCTTTCGACCGGAAATTTTATAAACAATAAATCACGAATTTGTTAAACTAGGCTTTATGTATCCATTAAAAATACCAGGCTTCATCAGGGTGCTCTTGTGCGGTCGAGGGCTGGACCAACTGTCAGGCGTTTGCAGTACCATCATCAAGATTGGTACTGCAAACATGCGTGCCTTTGTTGCTGACAAGCATATGTCTATGGCTGCTGATACTCATTCTAATCTGATTCGCTGCGAAGATTGTTGGAATATATATTACAATGCTTTTACGAGCTAAAAGAGGGTTTTATTTTTTTCGCGCCGCGATTTTCTCCAAAATTTGCTCCAACCTATTCAGCAAAAAATTGCGTTTGCGCTAGAGTTTACTCGCACAAGGGTACTTGTGACAGAAGATCTGGGTGTCCCCCGTTCGATCCGGGGTGGTCGGATTTGACCTCTGCCACCTGCAGCGAGAGGTCAGATTTTCCATAGAATGCTCAACACGCATTCCTCACCGACCATAGCTCAGTTGGAAGAGCATCAGACTGTAAACCATTTCTTTTGCCTCCGTTGCAAAGAACATATACCAAAGAAACTAACAATAACAACAATAATAGTACCGAACTACTACTAGTCCACGGGAGGCAGCCTGGACAGGAGCAACACCAACAGGACACCTGCTGCAGCCCCACCAAGATGCGCCCAATGTCCCACGCCCATACCGCCTGCTGCCATAGACTTGCCTGAAGCAACAATATGAACTTCTTGTAGCACCTGCTTCACAACATAGGACCCCAGAATCGCTGCTTCCATCAACCTCTTGATGCTGGGCCTCAGCTTTGTCAGCACTCCAACGATAAACAGACCAAACACCGCACTAGAAGCTCCGAGAGACAAGGAAGCCGAACCAGGACTCGAAAGATACGATGCAAGATTTCCAGATACGCCGCACACCAGGTATGTCAGCCACAGCCCCACCGCCCCTTCCTCTTCCTCTACCATCCTTCCAAAGACGAGCAACGAAAAAGCATTCCCAAACAAATGCTCCCAGTTGGCATGTACAAAAGCCGCAGTCACAAACTGCCATGGCTTAGGATGCCAGTGCGACAGCGCAAGAGACTGCATCCAAGGCGGGCTCCAAAAATAAGCAATCCCGTGCAGCACAAAATTCAGCAAAAGCATTGCAAACACTCCATTCCCCATTCCTGTTTCAGTTCCATACATTGAACCTGCCTTGTCCGCTGAGACAACTCTTTGCTTTATAGCGAACCTGTCTTTATCGCTATTAACATTACCCTCTCCATTTCTACTATTATATTTTGCCATAATCTGGTCCATTTCGTTCGAGCCAGAGCCAGCAGGTGCACCAGCTGTCCTCCTCTCGCGAGAGCACTTGGGACCACGCTTGTTCCCTACATCATTACCACAAAAATTATACTTGCGCAGGACGAATACCGGCCTAGATCTAGTTGCCGTTGAATTGATCAAACATGGGACACCACAGCTCGTCGTCCTTCTCAAACCAATCATATTTCGTTTCGTTTCGTTTTGTCGAAATATTGGAAGATGGCCGGGACAAAGATGCTTCAAAAACAAACTCGACCAGTGCTATACTGCAGCATCAATCCAATCTACTCTACACTGCAACCACATGTATTATTAATATTTAACATACCAACGCTCTATTCTCATCGCATGGGAGAGCTTTCATAGTGCTTGTTGAGATCCGATCTTTATGTAAAGATTCAGGTACCGTACCGTACCTCTTTCAAATTTTCAGACTCTGAGATCTCAGCCTGTCTTCTAGAAGAATGCTCTCTGCGTCTTGTTTTTTACCCTTCATGCACTGAAAGCCCTACCAATTTAATATTACAATTAATCATTAAAAAAGCATATGAAGGAGTAACAAATACTACAATGTAAACACAGTTGTTTCTGCAAATACAAACAGACTGCACAGGGCTTCAAACTATTCAAACTTGGTTTCATATTTCAATAGAATAGCAAGGTTGCATATGATCAATCGAGTCAACTATTCAATCAAGTATCATTGATTTTTTAGACTTGACACTTACTTTACAAGCGACAAGATACAGGTTTGTGTCAATCTGATGACATCGCAACCCACAGCGATGATGGAAAAATACGTCTCTAGAGCAGCTGGTGCGGCGAATAATGACGAGATTGTGTCTATAATTCAAGAAATAATATCTTCAGATGGCATATATCATATGGGGGAGCTGTTATACGAGCCTCGCGTTCAGAACGTACGCTGCACTGCTCTGTCCTGTAGTAATATTCTGTTGTTGTTATTTGGGTTTTGTTTTATGTCTTTGGAAATTGATTGACAACCTCTGTGGGTAATGTTATACTGCTACATGGCGAGATGCTTCTACAATGAAAAGTGTATATATGATGCACCATGAAGTGCTTCATTCTTCATTGATTGGATGTGTGCAGCTGAAAACAGCCGAGTCCCCAGAATATAGACAGTGGGTGCATGTGCTAGAGTTATTTGCCCACGGCACGTGGCAAGACTACAAGAGAGGAAAGGAAAAGTACCCAATTTTAACTGAAAAGCAGCAAGATAAATTAAAGTCTTTGACTGTGGTGACAATGTGCGAGAATAGACGACGTGTCCCATTCGCAGAGTTTATGGAGCAATTGGAATTTGCATCGGTCAAAGAGGTAGAGCGATTTCTGGTTTTCAATTGCATATATCCCGAGATTATAAGAGCACAGCTGGATGAACAAGAACAGGAGTTTAGGATTGAAGGGGCAATATCGAGGGATGTGTCGCCAGAGAAATTTGACAAGATGACGACTGCCCTGGGGGAGTGGTTGGAACATGCAGGTGCAATGGTGTCCTTTCTAGATGCACAGATGGAAAACGTGGACTCGGCCTGGGCCAAAGTATCTGCCCGGGCAGCAGCTAGGGAAATGGAGGTAAAAGAAGTGCGTGACCGTTCTCGCGCTGTGGCCAAAGAGGCAATGGGATCACGGTACATGCAGGCTGTAGATCCAGGACACGCGATTGACAGACCTGCGGATGACGCAGCAGACGCATCTCGCCTCAGCAAGAGGCGAAAGTGATATACAATCTTGAACCATATATATATGTGATTATTATTTAGTTTGTAAAATTCATAATGACTGACTCAATCAATCCAGCGAGCGATTAATGGGCTCCGCCACCCTGCCAGGAATCACTGTAATATTTGAGCCCGGTGTACTTGCACACAGCAGGATTCTCCCTTGTCGTCCCTTTCAAACTGATATACTCCACAGGACAACCCAAAGACCCATCATCGCTACCTGTACTCGCTACCACGAGCCCCTCCACTTTGATGGGCTCTGCGGATTGACAATACTCCAGTGGACTGGTCTGAGTTCCCTGCACGTTATTCTCTATTGTTGTTATTGCTATCCCGTGCACAGTAACATTGTAGCATTATAAGACTATTATACTAATATAAACAAACAAAAAAATTAACTAACTAACTAACAATAAGCTACTACTACGTACCCCAAGCTCTGGCTGCCACCATTTTGCTGTATGATTCGACAGGTTGTCTCCCACACAGAGAGCAGAGGTACTCCGGTAATCCCCCAGAAACGCTTGCCCTGGCACTGTCACGACTGGTTCCTCTTGCGTCGTTCCATGAGCCACATCTGAAATCTTCTTCATTGTATCGGCAACTTCAACATGTGACGATGAATTCCACAAACTAGACGTGGTTGCAATCATTCGCAAGCCATTGCAGAGTCCCAATCTATTCGTCGTCAGCGACAACATCTCGCAGTGCTTTTTGTGTTATATTATTATTATTTAGATTTATAGTATAACTGCACAAGGTTAATAACTTTTGATTCTAGCACTAGTATACTTTGATATATCACAGACCAACACTAGGGTCGCTTCGATTATAGTGCACCCGGTGGATGCTTCGACAATACAACGGTTCAAGTATAAATTATTCACATATGTAATTTCGAATGAAAAATTAAGTGCCCAACATGGAATTCGTACATACCATCAAGATTGCACTGGTACCAAGACTTGACTCATACTATGGTTAATGATTTATGCCGAGGGAGGATGCTGGATGCTGGGAAAGTAATTAATTAATTAATCGATTTGATTAAAACAAAAGTGAATTTTGAAATATTTACAGGGTCGAAATGGAGGCACAGGACGAGTTGAGGGACTTGTTTGGTAGTGATAGCGATGACGAGGTTGGCCAACTAGGAACCGATGGAGAAAATAGGGATATCTCTGATGGGGATGCGGTGGGAAAAATTATTGGAGAAAATGGTGCAGAAGAGAAGGAGTATGTTGAAATGCGTGACCTGTTTGGGAGCGGGGATGAAGAAGAGGATGCCGGGCCGCTTGGTAGGGGAGAAGAAGGAAGGAAAGCGGCAATAGATGGTGCTGATGTAGCAAAAGTGCAAGATATTGTTTATGATCAAGGAATAGAAGGAGAGGATGGGGCGGAAAAGGAAGAGACGGGGCCCCTGTATATCGATGTGGATCTTTACGATGCCTTGCCACCAGAGACGATGACGGTGGCCAAGCTGCCGAACTCTTTAGCGATCGATCCAGAACCGTTTTTGCATAGTACGTTCCAAGGGTGTGAATTCGAGGGTCCAACAATTCGCTGGAGGTACTCGACGGTGGATGGAGAGCAGGTAATGGAGAGCAATGCCAGGGTGGTGACGTGGTCTGATGGGTCGCAGACGCTGTCTGTCGGTGGGGATGTGTTTCAGATGAAAACGATCGATGTTGGTAGAGATAATTCGTATTTGTATGTGCGTCATCCTAAATTATTGCAATGCGAATCAAAGCTGAGTAAGAAGGTTGCCTTTAATCCGATTGGGATTGGGAAAGAGGATTTGAAAACAGTGCGCAAGTCTAGGAAAATGAGCAGTGTGCAACGAGTGAAAGTGAAACAGACGGCGACTCTAGTGGATCCTTTGAGAGAGAGAGAAGAGAAAGAGAAGGCTGAAGAAGCTAGGATCAAGGATAAAGAAAAACTAGTGGAGAAACAGCGTCAACATATGAAGAGATCGATAATGCAGTCGTCGTATGTTCCTACTCGGCGGGAGAATTATTTAAGTGCTGCGTTTTTAGAGGAAGATGATGAGTACCATGGGGCACATGATGAAGAAGACGATGTTGGAGATTTTATAGTTTCTGATGATGCGGATGAAGATATTGATGATGCGGATATTGAAGATGTAGAAGAGCTGGAGGAAGACATTGAGAGGCCTGCAGTGGATGATGATGATGTTGCAGCGGAGCGATTGAATGCTATCAAAAACAGAGTATCTGAAATAGAAGGTGGTGCAGACGTAAATAGAGATGAAGGGCGTTTGGATGATAGTGATGCTGAAGAACATGCAGAGGGTGAGGAGCAACCAAGGAAAAAGAGGGCAGTAGTGTTGGAGAGTGATAGTGATTAGATGATGTAAATGTTGTAAATGATATGATAATCATGCATTTTCATACTGTAAATTTTTTACGGAAATTTCAATTCTATTCATAGCTTCCTCGAGTGTCTCCATTGAAGCTGCATATGAGATTCGTATGCAAGTTGGGGCACCAAATGCATCCCCAGGGACTGTAGCAACATTCGCCTTCTCAATCAGATACTTGACGAATTCATCAGAACTTGTTATCTTTCCAAACTCTTCAGTATATGGACCTTTAGATAGCAAAGATGCAATGTCTGGGAGGATATAAAATGCGCCAGTGGGCTCTACAACATCAAAGTGGCCCATGGATTGTAGTCTCTTAACAACATAATCTCTCCTTTCCTGGAATCGTGCAACCATGTCATCCACCACCTGTCCTCCATATTTACCCATTTCTAAGGCAGCAATACCTGCATGCTGAGAGATGCTGCTCGCTCCTGAAGTGCTCTGGCTCTGGATGATGGCACAAGCCTTGGCAAATATCTTTGGGGCGGCCAAATACCCCAATCTCCATCCTGTCATTGCGTAGGCCTTGCTGAAACCATTAACAGTCAGGGTTCTGTCAAACATTCCTTGGAGGGACGCGAAACTGACATGCTTCGCTGGAGGGTAGACAATGTATTCGTAAATCTCGTCGGAGAGCACTAGCAACCTTGGGTGCTCCCTGACCACATTCGCAATCTCCTGCAATTGTGCTTGGGAATACACGGCACCTGAAGGGTTGGAAGGAGAACATAGTATCAAAACCCTAGATTTAGGCGTTAGAGCATTCTTAAGCTGATCTGCCGTCATCAAGAATCCTTGAGCAGAGTTTGTTTCAACAATAACTGGTTCTGCTCCTGCCAGTCTAGCCATTTCTGGATAGCTCACCCAATATGGAGCGGGTATCAAGACTTCATCACCAGGAGAACAAACGGCAAGTATCGATTGCCACACAGACTGTTTAGCCCCATTACTTATTACGATCTCATCAGGCTCGTACTGCAAGCCATTTTCTTCTCGAAGCTTTTCACAAATTTTCCTCCGCAGTTTGGGCACACCAGTGTTGGGAGTATACCTGGTTATTCCAGTCTCCAGTGCCTCCATTCCCGCCTTGATGATTGGATCAGGGGTGTCAAAATCTGGCTCACCAGCAGCCAAACCAATTATATCTATCCCTTGATCTCTCAGGGATGATGCCAAATCAGTGAGTGCCATTGTTTTGGAAGGCTTCAGGTTTAACACACGTGGGTTCAGGCTATTTAATTCAGTATTATCGTTGCAGGTTGCCATCGTTGTTTGATATCTTAATCTCTGAAAGTTCACTCTAGATCGTACATTTCCTGCAAGTGAAATCCCAGATCGCTATTGAGTTCTATTCAACCTACGCGCCAAAAGCGGCTTTCAATGCCTGCGCACCGATCTCCTGATGTATCGCTCTGTCTATTCGACCACGTCGCTGGACTATCCTTTGTATTCTTACCCACTGAGACATACTGCGAGGAAGATCGCGAGAGAATATAAAATGCGATATATATGTATCCTCAGATTCTATCTACTTTGGTCAAAAGTTGAAACAATTGGCAGCTCTTCAAACTCTTTCGACGAAAGATACAGTTTACAAATATCAGTTTTCAATAAATAAATCATTCAATAGGAAAGAAACAGTTTTTATAGTGGGTCGTCATCTCATCGGCAATTCGTTCATGATGCCGTTCC
Source organism: Picochlorum sp. 'soloecismus' (assembly GCA_002818215.1). NCBI lineage: Eukaryota > Viridiplantae > Chlorophyta > Trebouxiophyceae > Picochlorum > Picochlorum sp. 'soloecismus'. Next base: position 1,215,640 of record PJAJ01000031.1, on the reverse strand, counting down.
AGCAAAGGAGACAAAATGTTGAGCTGCTGCTGATGGTAGAGGCTGGCATCCACATCAAGTTTGGCAAGTTGCCGGATAACATATTTGGCTGATACACGAATTATGCTAGGATGATACGAGAACTTTTCAGCTAGAGAGTTGAGATACTCCATTTGATCCTTTTGATCCTTCATGGAAAATATTTCAAGTTCCAGCATGGTTTCCATATGAGACTGCAGCCCATCCATCTGAAGATAATCGGCCACCAGCCAGCAATTTTCAATCATTCCCCGGCATCTTGCCACTTGAGTTTTCCTGAGATGACACCAATCGATTACCTCTCTGAAGGCTTGTATCAAGACTTTCCCAGACAGGGAATTGAATTCAGGAATTGTGATAACCAGCTCTCCCTCCTCGCCTTTAGGAGACAGAAAAGAGGCCAGCATTGCTGAATGTTCCCTCATTGTGGCCCTATCGGCTGGAACGATTTCTCCGCCTACCTGGAATGTAATCAAGGAACTGAAGCCCTCTGTCTTCTGGGTATCCCTGGTTTCACCAAAAAGCATGCATGATTTCTTTCGCAGAGGTACCTCTGGCTCGCTGTCTTGCCCAAGACACTGTCTCTGTCTTTTGGATCTCGCGGGGAGATGACGGGATTCCAAGCCTTGACTTTGGCTTGATACCTCATTATAAAGCTTGGCAAGAATAATTGCGGATGCAGAGAATTTATCTTCAGCACTGAAAGCCCCAGAGCTTTGTTTTGCCTGGGACAGCTGCTCTGATGGTTCCAAATTATACTCTCCTTGAAACTCGTCCTCTTCCTGACAAACAGCATCAACTTCTTTCTCTGATACTATGGAGCCTTTGAAAGACATATTGTTCTCAAAATTTAGTGAACCGCTGTCCCAACGGAAGCGGGAAAGTTCGGGTGCCTCGTCACATTCCGAACTCTCACTGCTGCAGGATGATTCCATTGTGGACGAAGTTGCAACCGAACGTCCCCTTTTTCCAAAGTTGAACCTCTTGAGAGCCTCCCTCATGAACTCTTTCATCAATTTTCCTGTAAAGAGAATTTCTTTCGCCTGATCTACATACCTAGGGAGCTTTGTGAGCAAGAAACATCCAAGGTTTAATCTAGATTCGCTGCTGCAATCATTTACTAGATCTGCATCTTCAGCCAAGGCCAGGAGAATAGATCTGCAAGCTTCATCATGATTTCCCAAAGACTCCAAACAATTATATTTAATCGCAAGTCTCACTATGTCATTTCTTCTCTCTCCTTGTAAAACGGAAGATAAAGTGTAATGCACCACACCCTGTTTTTTGAAGCTGTCGTCATAGCACTTGAGTCCTTTGCAAAATGCTCTGAGGTACCCCCCAGTGGGTTCCAAGAGCCTTTCAGAGATTTCAATTGAATTTTCTGTATTTATTTCAATCATGCAAATTGCAGATACAACGTAGGCGCATACTTTTCGTTCGAATATGTGTCCATCATCTAACAGAATGTTCCAGCATCTTTCCAGAACCCCTGCAGCCCTCAATGATACACGGACTTCCACATCTGACGACCATCTACAAATAGCTAGCGCTGAAAACTTTATAATATCCGCGTCATTGCTGTTTCTTAGGAGATTGCAGAGAATGGTATGACCATGATTTGAAGTAGCCACTTGAAACAGCCTCTCTGAAGACTTTGTCATATTTGTCAACAGATGAATTGCCAAACAAATTGACCTCGGACTCGCCGCTGGCGATCTACATACATGCAACAACGCCTGAACACCATTATGTTTTTCTATATCTTTCAACACTTGAATCGAGTGCGTCTTATTTTTAACGTAATCATGTAACATCCTCGCAGCTATCGATGCAGCATAAACGCCAGGAGAAGTAGCTGTAGGCATTTCAAACAACTTGGACAAAGTCGTCAGCAATTCACCGACGATTCTACTCTCTAATATTCTAGAGATCTTCTCGGGCCAAAGAGCTTGCCAAGTAGCCAGCGCATGCAGTCCAAGTGCCCTGGCTGAAGCCATCTTGAGACCAGGCAGCACCTTCACAAGACTGTCAGTTACGTCCCCAGACCCCAATCCCGCCAGATTTTCCTCAAGCCCGTAATCTTTTATAAAATGGACTTTATGAGTGATTATTTTGAGGAGAGATGATAGGAGATCTCTATCAGAGCTTGTTATCACCTGCACATTCAAAGGGATCCTCAGATTCGCCCACAAGTCCGCAGTCTAAAAGGAAAGAGCATGATACGTTCTCCCCAAAGATTTCAAAATCAAAAACAAGAATTGAAAGTGAAAATCGTCAAATCCAATATCCATCATGCTAAAAAGAACCGGTCTAGGACCAGGCTTGCAGCCATTTTGCACCCCCCCCCCCCCCCCCCCCTACATGCCCCCATCCTGCACCCTCTTGGCACACGAGCAACTTGACGCACCTCTTGCCTGAGCAAGACATTTTCGCTGAGCGTCAACATAAGACTTTAGTACAGATATATCAGTTTGATCCTGAAACTGTCTGTGGATTCTTCGGCCTAGTTCAGTCAGGGTCTTGAGACTTGGTATTCCCTTGTCTGTCAAGCAAGCCAGCAGGAGACTGTATGGCCACTTTCCTGAACAACCCTGTCCTGAAGAAGAAACGATTTTGATGGCCGATGGCGAAAACCAGACACCAGATCTTACTAAGAAAAAAAACTGATTAATATATAGCATGCTTTCGTTTCTCTTTCCCTCTTGTACTCCATATTGCGATCGAAACAGGCAAGAGCAATTTTGAGGGGTGGGTACAATCCTGAAGGGGGGACATCGGGGGGGCATTCAAATCTTGATCGCCCATCCGTGCAGGGTCATCCGGCACAAGGTGCCTCTTGACCGGAGCATACCCATGTGCGTGGTCATCGGGTTTCCGATCGGACACCCCCCTTTTGCAGAAACGATGATGTGAAAGGAAAGAGGGGAACGAATTCAACGTGGCTACACGAGTAGGTACGTGTGATTTGTTTACCGAATAACGATTTCTTTATGGTATGTTGAAAACATCATTATACAGCGATCGAACCATACGCAGGCTCTGCAAGATACCTCTTCTACGGGTTCCTGGAATCAAGCGCCCACTGCAAGATCTCCTTGTTCCCATCCAATATGATCACGAAGAATTCATCAAATTGATAAATCGTAGTTCAGATTCTACAAATTCTCCGACCGGCATGGCGGGGTATTCCTGCAAAGACTCGGGAGTAGCAAACGAGCCTAGAGGCCTCAAGAGCTCGTCTGAAGCAAGCTGACTGAAGACTGTACTCGACACTCTCCACAGCGACTTTCCCTTCTGACGGGCTTCTTCCCTTGCCTTGATTGTTTCTTCGGTGCAAATCACCTGCATATATATACGGTATAAAAAGGCACACGTGTTCAGACTCAAATAAACCGAGCACAGTGTCATGCTGACTCTGACATCAGACGCTCACTCCTACCTCGTGGAAACCCGCTTGCACGACACCCCCCGTGAGCCACTCCATCTGTTTACCGGCTTGTATCAGTAGACAACCATCTGGTATTCCAACCGGTAGCTTCTTCCCGCTACGCAACCAAATAAAAAGACCAGGAAACCTGCTTTTGCCATGGATAGTAAGAAAGTTCAAATCATTATGAAAGCCAGCAAACACTGTTCCGATTGAGCCATGCTTCTCTAAATCAGTCCCTGTAGGAGCCAGTAGATGGGGCCCATAGTGCATTCGCTGCGTAAATGTGTCTCGGTCCAGGCCAAAGCCAATTGCAATCATCTCAGAGACAGATGCCACAGTAGTCAGCATGTGGCTACCCCAGTCATCCATAATCTCTTCCCACTCGTCAAATTCTCTGGGAATCACGGGATCTGCATTCAGCTCTTTAAACCGCGTCCCTGTAGGTCGCTCGCCCAATCGCCAGAAATACCTCCATTTGGGATCCGGACCTTGGGGCTCCATGGGCTTGTTCTCCATAGAGAATGCCGCTATTTGCCGTTGGATGGACTCGTCGTTCAAACACCGCGGTCTTTCCACCCCCTCAGTAGTTATTCCTACTTGATAAGCTAGATGAGGCCTGGCATCCGCCATTTTCTGATCCAAAGGTCGTTCAAAGTACTTTTCCATTGCGTCTAGAAACCTGTTGTTTTTGCTAGCGTCAACTCTTGGGTCACGCACCACTAGAACCCCTGACTCTTTTAAATGTGTTGCTACTGATCTGCATAATTCAATTACTGATTGGTTTTCCGGATCCTTGTTTTCTAAGTAAGGTTGCAAATCAAACACGTCGATGGACGTTGGAGTCGGTTCCATCTGCGACCTTCAAAACCACCAGTGCCCTTACATAAACAATACGTATGTCTTCTTTTTGTCTAAAACGATTATTATTATCCATAAAATTGATCTAAATTAGCCACATTGTCCTGCTGCTACAGTGCTTTTGAGTAGCACCCCCAAATTTGAATTCTTTCAAAGCCGTTTGAATTGGCACACATGCATGTGCCCGGGCCAATTACCTACATTACAACGATCTATAGAAGAATCAGTGTGTAACCTGATAACATATTCATCAAGTATCGATGCCAAAGGTGATTCTGACTAGGGAGTCAGCCCTGCTCATGAACTTGAGACGGCAAGCTGATCAGTACTCAACCGTACAGACAGAGGACCTTGATACAGTCGCGCCCAGTCTCAGGGATAAAAACCAGGTGGGTGTGATAAATCAAATACATGGTAATAATAATATACCTTTTGATGGAATGAGTTATTACTGGCCAAGCGATTTATAGTGAAGACAGTTCAGGACGCAATGGATTCAGATTTATAGCGCGTCTAGGAACAAAACGCTATGCGAAAGCAACTGGACTTTGATGACTCGCCTGACAGGGGAGGGAATATAAATAAACCTCCTCTTGATAAAAGACTGGGAGTATTGCGGTCTGAATTGAGAGATGAATTGGCGAATGCCCGAGAAATAATGGAGGCAGCTGGGAAGAGCTTGGGGGATCAAGAGCAGGATGATGGGAGTTCGATTGGATCGGAACGCGATAATAACGCAGATACGGAGATTGAGACTTTAAATGAAGCTCTAGATGTGGCTGTGGAAAGGGTGCGAGTCTGATTTTGCTCGGGGGGGAATTGCATTGCAGTAGCAGAGCAAGAATGTGACCTGTTTGTGCTTTTCTCTGCGCAGATTAATGAGCTGCAGAGTGAATTGGAAACAGCTCGGAACAAAAACCAAGAATACGAAGAGGACAATGAAATTCTGGAGACGCAAGTTCAGGATCTTACTCGTCGAATAAAGGTGTTGAAGAGTTTTGAGTCAGAGTATGAGCAAGTAAAGAAAGAGGTGGAGGAACTAAGGATGGAATCAAAGGAATCCCTTGTGCTGCGTGGCCGAATTCAGGAACTCGAGTCTACGTTGAGTGATAGGGGAGAGGCGGAGAAGCACGAAATGCACGGTTTGAGGGAGAAACTTAGGCTCGCGGAGGAAAAAGAGGCTGAAGCGGAAGCAATGGCAGAGTCGGCTAGAAAGGCGGCAGAAAAAATGGAGAGGGATGCGTCTTCCAGGCTTGCGGCAGCTGAGAAGGGCAAGGCCGTTGCAGAGAAAAGAGCAAATTTGTCAGAGCAAAGTTTGGATCAGATGAAGAGCGAGAATGAAAGACGAAATAAGGTATTTCTGGAGCTTCAAGAGAAGTTCAAGGAGTCTGAAAAACTGCTTTTTGAAAAGGTAGAAAAGGCTGAAGGGAAAGCCAAGGAGAGCATGGTAACAGTAAAAACCCTTGAGGAACAGCTACTTGCACTGGAAAATGAGCATGCATCTGTAGATAGTATTCAAATGGAGGCAAATAAGCTCAGGGAACAAGAAAAGGAGTTGCAGCTGCGTGTTCAGTGGTTGGAAAAGGAACTGGATCAGGTTGCTACCAAGAATGCAGCATTCGAATCAAGGGAAAAGGAAATGAAGGAGCAACTCACGATGGCAAATGAGGCCATACAAGCACACACTGAAACTGTAGACAAACTCAATTTGGAAATAGCAGAGTTACAGGCAGAAAAGCAATCACATCTGGAAGAAATGGCCTCGTTCAAAGAGCAAAGCGAGTCTTTAGAAAAGATTGTTGATCTAGAAAAGATGGTTGACAATTTGAACAAACAGCTAAAAGACAATGCATCCCAAAAACTTCGAAGCGCTGATCTAGAGAAACAGAATAAAGAATTGCGATGGCAAATCAAAATGCTCGGTATGTCAGTCTCAAGCAAAACCGGAATGGATGAGGCCGAGCAGGGTGGTTCCCTGGCTAAACCACTCGCACCAACCACCAAGTCGCAGCCAGCCAGGGTATCTATAGCGCAGGTACTTGGGGCGATTCTCAGTCAGAAGAGAAATATAGTCATCGTTTATATCGTGATATTGCATTGTTTGGTATATTACTTGTCAACTCGTTGTGCATAAATTTGATGGACCTTGTAGCAGCGGTACAACTGTCTGTTTGCCGGTTTTAGTTGATCACAATCTCGCGAATAAGTAGGAAAATTTAATGTATGTGGTGTATTTGGAAACAAGCCTTAGAAAATAATACCAATGTAGGTGGACATGGATGGGAGAATTAGTTTGGAAATTCAAGACGGAGTGCTGGCAAATGATTTTGAATTCATTTCGGAAGATGTATTACCTAGTAGTATTTTAGAAGAAGATTTTTATGGAAATCCGTGCACATGCTTGAACGAATGCGCACTTGAGCAAGACTGCTCTTGCGTGTCAGACAGCTGCCTTCCTGCCTTGTTTGATAATCTGAATCGATTTCTCCCACTAGTATTGGGTATGGATTTCGATGAACCGCTAACATTATGCAGTCCAAAATGCAGATGCAGGAGTGGCGGGTGTCCCTTCCAGCCAGCACGTCACAATACAGGTCTGTCTTTGATTTTGAAGCAAGCAGCAGACAAAGGTTTGGGAATCTTCTGTGCAAAGGACCGAATTGTAAGAGGCACGTTTATCGACTTTTATGTCGGAGAAATAATTTCAGCGAGGGAGAGAGAACAAAGGCTTTCTATGTATGACAAGGCGAAGAAAGGTCATGCGCTGCTTTGCCTGAAAGAACACGGGGCAAATCCAGACAATTATGCATCCAGCACTTGCATTGTCACCACCTGCCGGGATGCCACTGTCAAGGGTAATACCTCGCGGTTTATAAACCATGACTGTTCGGGAGGGAACTTGATGGTAGTAACTTGCAGATATCATGGCAGCTTGATATCAAAGCTGGGCATAATCGCGTCACGGGACATCCAACCAGGAGAAGAACTCACAATGCAATACGGGCATCCAAACGCATGCCCCAATGCACCACCTTGTCATTGCAGAAGCGAGGAATGTCTAGGGTTTATGCCCCATGAACATTAAACAAACTGTCTGGAATTTTTTTTCAGTTTTACACTCTCTGAGACTGCTGACGTATAAAGCCTGACTGATCAATCATGAAAAGAAAATAAGACAGAAGATGACAAAACGAAATCATTGTGTGCACCGAACAGGTTCAGATTGAGACTGGTCTTTATTATTAATTCCTAGCAGCATATCAATGTTAGATAGCTCACTTCGGACAACTTGCCAGCATCAGTTCATGACAATAAGAACTTGATGCCAAGCTTGACAATTTAGTATCAAAATCCGGGGAATTCGTGTGGCTCTGGATGATCATATTTGCACGTATGACCGAACGCACAGCGATGCCTTTTCATGAAATATTGACAAATGGTTTCTCCTGGCCTCCTGGGTAGACCCACGCTGTTGTATAATACAATAGGAGCTTGGTCGAATGGGTGTTTAAACTTGCAGTTTGTGCCATATGCACATGACCCAGTCTTCAAAAAAAACTCACACACATCATTAGTAGACTTATTTTTCTTCTTTGAAACTGATTCTTCGCTCTCAGAATTGGATACATTGCTTGCTCCCTGGCCATCATTTATTAGACTGGTCTGATCTTCAGTTTGGTTACAAGCTGCTTCTACTTCTGCTGCTTCTACTTCTTCTCCACCATCATTTTCTTTATTTCCTTTCTTCTTGTTTGGAAGACATACATATGGTGGCAGCTCTCTTGGTGCGATTCTTTGTCCACCAACGTAGGCGTGTGGCATAGCAGCAGTAGTAGTCACAAGCATTGCACTCCCAATATTATGGGGCACAAGCTGCCCAGCATAGCCAAGTGATGCTACCATCTCGGGTTGCGCCATGACATTATTGTATGGAATTCCCACAGGTATTCCTAAAGAATTAGTTACCGATGCATTACCAAAATGCCCTACCCCATGGTACACTGCAAACCTATGAGGAGTTGCAAGACCACCTCCAGAAACTGCCCTGTACGAGCTTGCTTCGTCGCCTCCCGACTTGGCACTTCTGTCCATCGCCACAAGTCCATTATTTGACCCTCTTCTCCCTCTTCTATCATCATCTCTTGATTTTCCTCTAGCAGCAGCCCTTCCCCCTCTGCCCTTCGTCATGGTATATCCGGCTCCAGGACCAGACAGGAAAACACTTTAATGCTGCGACGGTGGTATAACTTAGGACCCACCAAGATAGCAGGTAGATACCTCAGTAATATAGTATAACTTTCACCGACAAGCTTGGAAAAGATCGCGTCCTGACGGCACTACAAATCGGCACAGTCTTCCCGTGCAGTGCCCAACACCAGAGCACGCGCAGCAGTCCCGATTCCAATTTCTTATCTACTCAACGACCCCGAAGAGACATAATTCGTTTATTCAACTAACATTAAATTCTATGTGTGCTATATGTGCTAAATATCTCCGAACTGAACTCGTTGTGAGTAGCCTAACACCGTACGGCCGCAGTCAAGAGGATAACAAACCTGGCTTAAATCCCAGGATTCTACGACGTCTTGCTATTATTTATCTCATTTTAATAAATATGGACAATTGTTGCGCATATCTGTATCTTCTTTTATTCCCATCTTTCCCCGGAGTCCAATCTTGCTAGTCGCTGCTGCTACGGTCGACGAACGAAGCGAGCAGTGTACTGCCCTTTTCTTCCTTGCAGAGAATATATGTATGTATGTGTGTATGTGTATGTATTTGGGCACCGCATTTTGATGTACGTTGTGTCAGGAGAGTACAATGCAAATGATAAGGAGAAAATGACGAGTTTGATAAAAAAGACAGAGAAAAAGGGGGGCGATTCGAGGGAGCCAGTGACAGGGATTCTTTGGAAATGCCCCGGGTCCACCGGACAGTGTAGCGTACACCCACACGCATGCGGGACATCGGTCACTTCCCGGGAGTACCCCATGGTAATAAGAAAGCACATATATATAGGACACGATCAGTAAGTGTGTGTGTAATATGGTACCTTGCGTGCTTGCACATATATTTCTATATATACTATAAGATGTTTGGATCATCGTACTAGGTGTTTGCAGCATGTTGAGTTTGAGTTGTTTCGAGCATGTTGCGGCCATGTCTTGGGAGAAGCTAATTTGGTTTTGCGGTCTATAAGAACTGCAGCAGTGACGATAATTGAAATTTTGAGACTATTTTACGTGTTTTTGGAGGATACTTGGAAATTTTTGGCCGGAATACTTGGAAACAGTACGAGATGGCCGACTCCCATTCCCCTTCGCAGCCGTCAAGTACGGCCAATCCCGTCGAGAATCCTGAAGTTTCTGAGACTAGAGATCCATCAAAATCTACTACACCAAAGCGAAAATCTGACAAAAGAAAGAAATCCACGGTACGCTGGCGCGATGTTGTCAATAAAGACGTCCTCACGCCGAAGGATAGGTACCCTCTGCTGCACTCCAAGAAGCTCCGTGTCCTTGATTTGGATGATGGGGAGATCCAAAATCTATGCACCACTTTGTATGATGATTATGTGAGTCGTAGCACCATGGTGGACACTCTGCAAGAGCGATGTACCTCCTATGAGAAGCGTATAGGCGACCTCAGGGCCTCTGAGCATTCAAACAAGCATGCCTTGTGTGTGCTAGGAGCACTGGGACAGGCCATTGATCCTTTGCTAGAGTCCTGTGAACTTTGTATGAGCAAAATAGATCACATGTACTCTCGTGTTGCCTCCTACAGCAGAGAAGTGAAGAAGTACGTGGCCCATTTGAGCGCAGGACAAGGTGCTCCCACCCTGGACTTTGAGGAGGCCTTTGGACCTGGGTCGGTTGATGCAGGGCCACAGGATGGCAATCTGAGTGCACTTGCCCTTGCAGCGGATACTGATGACGCCCCTGAATTGTTATTACACGCGAAAGCGCTGCGCACTTCGGCACATGGTGGCACGGGCTCGCAGTTCATCATGCATCTCATCAAGGTAGAAGCTGGTGATGGCACACTTGACAGCCAAGAGCGCCTCGTTGTATCCGGGCTGTACGTTCTACAAATGGAGCTCCGCAGCATGATCGAATATATAAGTAATAAGAAGGTGAGTGACATGAGCAACATGGTCAAAAACGCAAGGTACAGGGTGACTCTGATGAAGGGTGTTCTTTTGGCCAGCTTGGCCCAGAAGCATGGTTCAGCCATTCACAGCTATTTATCGGACAAGTTGCCCGATAACGCCTCTCAGGGAGTCCGATTTATTCATATTAGCGATCTGGAGGGGATAATGGAGAAAATTATTGTGAGCAAGGGGGTTGGTGCCCGCCAGAAGGAGTGTCTAATGTCCCTATGCACATGTCTGCAGCAAAATGGTTTGCAGCAGGAAATGGACCCAGATCGACTGGATATCGAAGGTGACAATGCTGGACCCGGACATTTGAATGATAATATTATATATATTAATGATGAGGTAGATTTCTTTTCCAGGGCTCGCGCCCGAGGTGAGTGATGGAGCATTGATGGAGCATTGTGTCCACCACAGGGTGGCAGGCTGTACAGCCACATGTGGTGGTTGGCAGCTTGGTAGCGTTTCTTCTTCCAGATATTCGGCAAGCATACGTATCAATTATTTTTTATGTTGCAATGATATTTTTTGGGAGATCTGGTTAACTTTGTTATGAGTATATGCGCCTTTTGAGCATGCTTCCTTGATGTAACACTTCCTAGACACCCTGCAAGAAAACCTTGCTAGCCTCTATCACCGAGATGGGGGTCGTGGACTGTCGTCCATACTATTCCTACAGATTTTGATGGACTATATACCTGTATTTAAATCGTTTTAAGAAGCCGCAACTGCCATCATACGTCACTTCTGCTGGGTTGCTTGTGCTGTGCACTTGGCACCAGGGCTATCCAACATTTGCCAGCGGTATAAATCAACATACGCGCAGGTATATTTCAAGAAAGTCACTGGTATCGAATATGCACACCTTTATTAGAATGCAGAAGGTGACATACTGGCATTTCGGGGAAATCAGTGGGTTAGAGACCAACTCTAACCTCAAACAAAAACAAGTTGCTGGAGTTGGCCAAATGAATCAAGTTGCCCCAAATATCACTTGATCTGCATATTAATACTAGACGCGCCCGCAGTACAATTTGAAAAGCATATCAACCCATATGCAATCGCGTTTTCAGCGATTTATAATGCTGCCCAGCCTCAGGACCCGTTGAATGGGAGTCCTTGCTGTGAGGGCGTGTGGTACGATATGGCATTGACACGCCAAGATCTCATACTGCCTGCATTCTGCCCACACGAAACGGTTTTTCAGGCTATAAAAGGTACTTAGAGGAAGCCTCTTGGGTGAAAATATTTGTTTCCCGAAAAATTAAGGGGTTTTGCTTGTTTGGCAACTTGGGCCGATATGACTTGGCAGATACGTTGCGCTCGTTGTCGTGCACGCATTCACGTTTAATGTACATATTTTAGCATCTAATATAGTACATTATATTTGGAATCCCAGGACCACCGAAGAAGTACGAGATTTGGCCACGTTTCGCCGCTCCAGACACAGATGTCTATCTGTCACAGGGTGTAAGGGTATAGGGTTCACATGTGCATGCCAGAAATTTGATGCATAAACCCTGAAACAGGCCTCTAAACCCTGCGCACAGGGTTTACATGCACTCTATATACCCTGTAAAAAGATGTATACCCTGATGACACGCTATTGAAGGCTGGAGCACCGTCTAAACAATCGTTGCAATGGGACCCCGTCGACTTGAAAATTCAAATTGGTCGTAGGGTATATCATCGATGGAGGGTGCTTTCTGGTCACAACATTGGTCCACAATGGAACATAATATACTTAAAATACCAGATAAAATAGAAGAAGGGAAGTAAGACTCGTTTTGAGAGGGAAACATGCTCGCTGAATGCCGAAGTCCAACCTCTGGCCGAAGTTGACAAGGGGACCGGCGGTAACCTCTCGAAGATGCACCCTCCTCGACTCTTGCTATATTCGGAGGATATTTTAAATATATTTACACTCATATAGTATGCGATGGTGGGATGTGACGCGCATACTCGGTGAAATAGCGCAGCTTAACATGCACCTCAGCGACAGGGTCCTTGTTGGTCACTGACATGCTCGGCAGCCCCACTTGTTTGACGTTTTGGGCGCTATCGCTGCCCAATCGTGCACAAATGCAAGGAATAAGGGGTTCTGATAGCAAGCACACGCGCTCTGATGGCCCCACACAGCCGCTTTGGCGATGCACTGTTGGCTAGGGCTGCATCATTCTCTACCTAGACTACCCTGCTCTGGCAGCCCTTGGATCTCAGCCCTGGCTGCCCTCGCCATGCTAAAGTTTCTTTTTCTAAGCTTTTTGAAGTTCCAGTGCGTCATAAAGAGCATGACCATGGCCATAAACGGCTTCTGTGACATCCTGGAGAGCATGGATTTCAAACGCTTGAGAGCCGAGTTGTTCTGCTCTGCTACCTGCGAGTTCAGTCGCTTAAATCGCTCGTTGGTATACCGTTTTATCATATAACCTTGACTGCACGCTTTGTGATTGCTCCAATGAAAGGCATCTACCAGGAACACGGTGTTCATGAAGAACCATGGTGCCCTGTTCAAACAGTAGTCCTGTAAAGCACAGGCAAAGTCGTAGATGACCACCTCAGGCGGCTCTAGAAGGTAGCATGTCATAAAGGTAAACGGATCATTCCTCCCTTCCGAAGATTTGATGATAGAAGTGTAGTACACGAAGCCATGCTCGCAGAGGATAGTGAACAATCCACCCGTCCTTGCCCCTGGCTTGTTGAATGCATGCTTGCAGCCTGCTTTATCCCCTTTTATGTCTGTGACCTCGTCATCATCTTTTTTGATGTCACTTTCATACACTGGACGCTCTCTCAAGCGCGGGAGGCCGCTAAGTACCCCAGAATGCAGGTATGACCCATCTGCCACAGAAATCCTGGTGGGATCCTCCACAGAACTGCCCAGTTCCCTCATCACGTCGTACCCAGGCTCCTTCATATCAAAAGTAAATGCTACTCTTTCTAATAACTCGGTGGTCAGGGGCAGCCAGGCCTCTGGTAGCTCTGCAAATCCGTCTTGCTGGTTCAAAAGGTCAAGCAGGGCACCAAGGACAGGGGAATGCTGGCTGGCTTTTGCAATCGAGCTCCCCGAGACCCTCTTCGATGCCAGACACCCTTGAAGATCATCTAATAGACATCTAGATATATATGATACAACCGGAGAGTCTCCCTGCAAGGAGTAAAGGAAGTTGCTTAAAGCCTGCCGTTTAGGGCTCTTCCAATCCCAATCTTTCCCCTTAGTATAAGCCCATTTTAGGAATGAATCAATCTTCCAGAATGCCGCAAGTTGAATCATATCGCGCAGTTTGTCAAACGAACTATCCTTACTGCCAGGGAATGAGATCCACTTGCTAAAATCCCTGAGCAATCTAGATAGCCTCCTCCTGTTGTGCTTGGTGCGCTGTAGACGAGGCACGACGTTTAGAAAGGCCCTGTCGACCCTTTTATGACGCCTGGGTACCCATTTTTCATCTGTAGAACGGGTAGCAGCTGCCGCAAAGCATGCATTGGACCGTATTGTCATGGAGGTGCCATCCATGATGAGGACCTTTGGACAGTCCTTGCAGTGTGGACACAGAAGCGGGTTCTCGGGCTCCTCAGCTCCTCCAAAATCTTCAAAGCGTGGTTTTAGGCACCTCCCTAGGTTATAGACCGCACTTCGGAACAGAGAAGCACTCATAAATTCGAATTTGCACTCTCCATATTCGACAGCATCAGAGTACTGTTCTCTGAGCCTCTCGCATCGTGATTCAAGAGAAGCGCCTCCTTCAAACACTGATTCTTCTACTGATGACTTAATAAGGTCCAAGTCGATCACCATGGTGCTGGAAACCCTCCACAAGCCGTCATGCACCCCAATATATGGTATGCGGCAACCGACTCTTCGGTTGGGGCAGTCCAGTGCATAAAGGGGCCTCTCGCAGCTGAACTTAAATGGTTTGAGATACACAATAGCATTTCGTCCTTCTGAAACAATCCCAGACTCGCCATACGCCTCGCCACAATGGCAGGAATGCTGGGGGAGTTGAGGGCAGAGCCGATCAATGGGATCATACTGCTGCCCTGCTGGAGACACCCAGGACTCCAAGCCAACCATATCAATTCGCCGAACCTGATCTCTAAGATCATTTGAATATGGAAAAGGAACTGAGACGGCCTTTGGATGGTCGTGGATGTACCGCTCAACCACAGACATGGCTTCATCAACTGGTTTAAACATCTGGATGTCACCCTCCTCACAGTCATCACCATCCGCTGCATTCTGCACCATGTCCTCCTGATCAATACCTAAAATGTGTTGTACATGTTCGCAATTATAGCTTTCATGGAGATCGCAACGCAAACCCCTGCTTGTCTGTTGCCTGACAAACGCTTCCTTATAGTAGTATCCAACAAGGTCGCCATTCCTCAGGGACAGCTTGACGACCCGCGATGCATCCTCGAACTCGACGCTAGATAGCCTTATATAATGTTTCTTCACGTACTGGACATGCACGCAAGCGCCTGTGTCGTGGAACGTGTCACATGTGCATGACAAGCAACCTGGGTGGCCCTGCTCCCCATACACCCTGGCCAACATACCATGATGCAACGTCTCCCCTGCTCCAAATCTTCTGGAATCAGCGCATGCCCAATGTAGAGTACGAGTACGGCCATAGTAGCTGTAGCATAAAGGTGTCACGGGCATATTCCTTAGCAGCTCAACCTCATGCTCATACCACTCTAGAGATCCTGGGGCCCATACCTCTTCGCCATTCCACCTTTTCCTTTTATTCCCCGTACCACCATATAATTTTTGATTTTTTGACTGGCGTCTTTTGATCTCTGGTGCTATATACAAGGGAGTTAGGGGCATTTTCTGGAAGCAGGTCTTCAACTCGGCAGGCCCCAAGAGATTCCTTAATTGCCTCATATTTTCCGCTTCACAAGGATGGATCTTACACAAACTTTTAGATCCTAAAACTGACAAGAATATAGGAAGGTCAAAACTGCGCTCTAGGGCATGCCAGCGGGTCTGCAAGGAGCGAATCTTGTTGTTCCAGCCAAGAGCAACTACCTTCTTGTTGGGCTGGTCTCCACGGAACATAATAGAGTCTACGCACTTTGAACGCATACCTAAAGGATCCATACCTGTTACAGATTTATATTGAGACCGAAAAAGGCGCATGAACTCGGCATAGAGCTCTTCCTCACCCTGAAGA